>CM060915.1:264036818-264369318 GCA_030737875.1 Allium sativum
ATTTAACATTAATCTCTTTAGTTCATTTATCTACTTATCTCCTGTTTCCCTATATTCTAAATTCTTATTTTCTTTTATCAGAAAACATTTCTGATTCTCGTTTGGAAACATTTCCAAAACTCCTTTACGATCAAACCTTACCATTTCTTAGTTAAGAAGGAAGTCACTCAAGTTGGGGTATAATTACCTCTCAGACCTTAACTGAACAACGTTATAACTTCGAAATGGTCAAAGTTTATCTTTTAATCTTTAACAATTTCTTTACGCCTTTCTCGGATTCAATTTTACTAATCCACTTCTATATTTAAAACATTGGTTATAACGATAACGTTATAAGCCTTTCGAATTATCTAACTTTAATTTTAACTTCTATTCTTATTAGTGAATAATTAACCTAACACTTATTTATTTATAAATAAATAAACCTCTATTTAAACACTGGAAAGTATAAGTACTTTCCCGAATTCGATATAATCGAATTTGCCGATTAACTCTCTTCGAGAAATCTCTATTTGATTAACTCTTCTTCGAATAACCTATATTCGACTAACTCCTTCTCGAATAAACGATATTCGATAATCTCTCTTCGAATAACTAATATTCGATGACTCTTCCTTTTCAAATATCTCATATTTGAAAATCTCACTTCGATTAAACTATAATCGATAACTCTCTTCGATGAAACTAACATCGATAACTCCTTTCGATGAAACTAACATTGATACTTCTTTCGATGAAACTAACATCGATACTTCTTTCGATGAAACTAACATCGATACTTCTTTCGATGAAACTAACATCGATAACTCCTTTCGATGAAACTAACATCGATTACTCCTTTCGATGAAACTAACATCGATTAATTTAACTCGACGAACTGAACTTATTTACTTAACTCGATCATCTTGACTTGATAACTTAACTTGCTAACTTAACTCGATTATCTTAACTTGATTATCTTAACTTGATTACTCATATCGAATAACTAATATTCGATTTAACTTCATTTAACTCTATTCGAATAAACTATGTTCGACTAACTCTATTTAACTCCATTCGAACAACTATTCGTAACTTCTTCTCGAATAACCAATATTCGATTATCTTACTTCGAATAACTTATATTCGATTATCTCACTTCGAATAACTTATATTCGATTTCTCTAACTTCGAATACCATATTCGATAAATCTACTTTGAATAAGTGATATTTGATAACTCCACTCGATTAACCCTACTTACTCAACCTTACTGGTTTACTTGACTTACCTAACTCAACTGGTTAACTTGACTTATTTAACCCTACTTACTCAACTGGATTAACTCCTATCGAATAACTAATATTCGATTTACTTCCATTCGCTTGACTCTAGTTCGCAGCGATCACAATGGTTACGCCTGATTCCCTCAGGAAACATCCGACCGCCGTAGGCTATTTACAGCCCTGCGAATTACGCTAGCAGTCGTACAAGATGGCAACTTACCCTGAATACTGTGTTTGACCAACTCTGTCTCAAATAACTATATTTGATTAACTCTAGTTCGTTTTAACTCTAATCGATTAACTCTAACTAATTAACTCCAACTGGTTAACTCTATTTGATTAACTCTAACTGGTTAACTCTAACTGGTTAACTCTATTTGACTAACTCTATTTGACTAACCCCTTTCGAATAACATATTTGATTAACTAACTTTCGAATACCATATTCGATTAACTAACTTCGAATACCATATTCGATTAACTAACTTCGAATACCATATTCGATTAACTAACTTCGAATACCATATTCGATTAACTCCTTCGAATACCATATTCGATTTCTCTAACTTCGAATACCATATTCGATTTCCCTAACTTCGAATACCATATTCGATTAACTTCTTCGAATGTCTATATTCGATTTACTTTATTCACATATGATATCGAACAGCTCCAGAATATCATATCAGAATTTATAACACGATATTTCAGAATCCAGAATAAACCGATATTCCATGTATATTGAAATTCCTTTTATAACGTATATAAAGCGTCGCAAATTATAAAGGAATTCCACAGCGACTTTTTCTGAAATTTGATTTGGACGTACATCAAAATCTACACGACGAAATCCCGATTTTTCTCTTCCACTAGAAAGATATACTCCACCAGCTCCACACGTTTCTTATTTCACAGAAATCCGGCTTAAAACGAATCCTGTATATTCATTTGAAGTTCGAATCGCCAATTTACGAACTGCAGCGCCATTTCGAGCTCGTTTATAAATATATTATAAACTATACGTTCAACTGTCGTTGATTCAATATAATCGTTATTATATTTCGAATCGAAACTCCACCAAATCTCGTATGCTATTCAATTCACACGATATTGTGAATTCTACTATTTCCGACTACCTCGACATTATAATATATTATTATATTATAATTATTTATTAAATATTCGATATTATTTAATTAAACGATCATTAACTTCTCTAAATCACCAATTATATAATTAAATAAATTAATTATATATCTCTAGGAAAATGCGGGTCATTACATTCTTCCCCACTTAAAATAATTTCGTCCTCGAAATTGCTAAGGTAGTGGACGACCCTATCTATTGGAATTCCTAAGATTTGCTTACCCCCTTCTTTCTGATTTTAACTGAACCAATTAATATTGATTAAAATATTTATTCATTCCGACTAACTAAAATTTTCAAAAATTCTGAAAATTTTCTAACATTTTAAACTTTCGAAAAATTTCGCCAGCACCTCCTTTGTACTGGTCAATAGCTCAAACCCCAACTCGCCTCTCTGGGCCTTCTTCAACTCAAAAGAAAATCAAAACGCCAAACGGCTTGCCAATTCGGCTCATAAATTCCAAACTCATATAGAATATAAACTTGTACCTTTTTGTTGGGTATATCAACTTTTATCCCTTTCACCTGTTGTCAATTCAGCATATACCAAAGTATTTCCCATCAAACTCCAACCAAGTTATTCTTAACACAACCATTCGCTTATTCAAGCCGAATTCAATTTCAAATTCGAGTTTCAAATTCCAAACTCTTAACTTATCATTTCAAATCCCAATCCAGATTATTCTATAATCCAATCCAATTTCATTTAACTTAGTTCAAGTTAAATTCAAATTTATTTATTCACTTTTCCCATTTTAATCAATTTAACTTTATTAGTTAAATTTTAATTCCAGAACTTAAATTCCTGAGTTTATTTCAAATCAATTTGAAATCATAACACTAATTCAAAACATTTGAATTTCTAAACACTTGTTTTCTTAAAACAATTCAAAAACAAAACCTTTGGTAGTAATCCGTCACTTACAAACTCGAAAATGAATACTAATGATGTGGCCACACTCATCAGAATCTATTTTCCAGTAATCGAAGTGAGTTCAATACTATTTCACTTTCTAAAATCATTTCTAAACACTTCCATTTTGAAAACAGTTCAAAATCTCCCAGGAACTTAAAATTTACTTATTTTAATTCCAATTCTGATTTAACTTCAGATTCAATTCGCCTTACTTCATATACTTTACTGATATGAATTCTGATTAGTTATTTATAACCATTTCATCTTTTTATAATCTCATTCGATTTTACTAACAACCAAAACAACTAATATACTATATTAATTTCAAAACATATCATGTCGGTTCATCGTATTCAAGTGTTTATAAAACTCCTACCGATACAGTGGATCAAACTGATCGTCCAGAATTCATAAGCCACTCAATCAATAAATCTCCACAATATAAAACAATTTTATATTAAATAACAAATACGTTCACTCGTATATATACACTCAACTCAATCTAGGATATTACTAATCCCATCTCTACTGAGTTACGCCACAGAGTTATGTCCGATCACTAAAACATAAGCTCTGATACCAACTGTAACGACCCGGAAAAATGCGATCTTGGTTATCCGATATACAACACATATCGAACATCCAAGGATCGAAAATAACCGAATAGTTAATGAAAGAAATTAGAAGGTGAGAATAGATAAGATAGAAACTTAGAATAGAAGAAGAAGAAGAACACAACATCAGAGTAACACGAACCTCATAGCGGAACGAATAACATATAATAGATAACATAACTTTGAAATATAACAGTTATGTATACAATAGCACTTATCAGAGTACAGCACTTACAATACAGCGGAAATAACTATAGCTATATGATCTTGAAGCCTCCTGCTCCACGCTCTTCCAGTATATCTGTAAAACCCGACTACTTGACTGCCCGTACAAATTTAGGCACCCAAGAGTTTAGGGAAAACAACAAATAAACTCCGGGTCAGTCATGTTCAAGTAGGCTTTCCAACCATCCTCTCCCATCCTCCCAAAGCAGCAGGTAACACCCCACTGTGGCTTACATTGGTATCCCAGCACCATATTTTACGGCCAGCCTTTCGACTTCGCACTAAGCAACCAACCCACTACTGGGGACATGTAGGGGTAAGAGTCTCCCGTTCGCCACCAAACTGCAAAGCGAGAACCCCCTATCATGCGACACATGCCTTAAAGCACGCAACATGGACTGGTGTGAATAAACTCAAATCATTTAAAACAGGTATATGATATCTCATAAGACCACGCCGTGAATACGGAACGGGTTTTTCCCTTATGAGAATCCAAAATATCTTTATATCAAAAACCTTTTGATATTATAATAATGTCTATGTACAAATAGATATCAACTAGCAGAAACGCTTTCATCTCACGTTCTACATATATAGTATACAATCAAAATCGCAAGCACGTACTGGATAATGGATTTCCAACTATGACAAGGTATGGAATCACCTTCCGATCAGTGTACTCTAGGAACGATACACTGGAGTTCAACAAGAACATCTTGCAACTCAGCCACACATGACCGACCACTCATTTCGCTTGAGTGTATCGAATGTACATCACCAACGGTTGGGATCAGCAACCGTTCCCGTATATATATATTGGACAGCATTGATAGATTTAAGAAACAAATGAATATTCTCTAGATAGATGATTATACACCCTACTTCGGTGCGACCGACTTAGCCATGCTGCCTGCCCGATTTCTGTCATTTACCGGTTGATGAGGCTAGAAGCTACGCTTTATCATTACATCAGATTCCGTTCGAATGCCACATTGTCAGATCCATCAGAATCACTAATTTGACGACTACAACCATACATTACGTGCCAGCTAAAAGAAGTTTCCTTCTCCGCTTCCACTCTTGGTATAGTTGAAGAAATCAATGTACGTGACCCTCCTGGAAATACTCTGTCAGACATCCATCTTCATTCACTTAGAAATGTCACATCGTCATACCCGCCAAATCACAAATTGACTTATCCAAAAATAACACGGGTATACAGCTAAGAGAAACGAATTCCTCCGCCACCAAACGTGAATACGTTTGAACAGATCAACTTACGCGATCCATTGGATATACTCTGTCAGACCTTCGTCCATACAAGTTGTCCTGGGACTGGACAAACCGAAAGCACTATTCTGTAAACAGGATAGCCCTTGCATTTTACTCCGTCTTCAATTTTCTTTGGCATATATGATTCGCGACGCTTATGCCAATACAGAGTGGTTCTATGGATAATAATCCAACCGGTCTCTCCATATTAACAACGTTAAAATGGTCAAAACTTCGATAGTCGGTGAGTTAACTATCAAAGAAAAACAAGTGTGCAAACAACGATATTATTCCAAATGGAAATTATATCGAACAAACATCATTTAACATTAATCTCTTTAGTTCATTTATCTACTTATCTCCTGTTTCCCTATATTCTAAATTCTTATTTTCTTTTATCAGAAAACATTTCTGATTCTCGTTTGGAAACATTTCCAAAACTCCTTTACGATCAAACCTTACCATTTCTTAGTTAAGAAGGAAGTCACTCAAGTTGGGGTATAATTACCTCTCAGACCTTAACTGAACAACGTTATAACTTCGAAATGGTCAAAGTTTATCTTTTAATCTTTAACAATTTCTTTACGCCTTTCTCGGATTCAATTTTACTAATCCACTTCTATATTTAAAACATTGGTTATAACGATAACGTTATAAGCCTTTCGAATTATCTAACTTTAATTTTAACTTCTATTCTTATTAGTGAATAATTAACCTAACACTTATTTATTTATAAATAAATAAACCTCTATTTAAACACTGGAAAGTATAAGTACTTTCCCGAATTCGATATAATCGAATTTGCCGATTAACTCTCTTCGAGAAATCTCTATTTGATTAACTCTTCTTCGAATAACCTATATTCGACTAACTCCTTCTCGAATAAACGATATTCGATAATCTCTCTTCGAATAACTAATATTCGATGACTCTTCCTTTTCAAATATCTCATATTTGAAAATCTCACTTCGATTAAACTATAATCGATAACTCTCTTCGATGAAACTAACATCGATAACTCCTTTCGATGAAACTAACATTGATACTTCTTTCGATGAAACTAACATCGATACTTCTTTCGATGAAACTAACATCGATACTTCTTTCGATGAAACTAACATCGATAACTCCTTTCGATGAAACTAACATCGATTACTCCTTTCGATGAAACTAATATCGATTAATTTAACTCGACGAACTGAACTTATTTACTTAACTCGATCATCTTGACTTGATAACTTAACTTGCTAACTTAACTCGATTATCTTAACTTGATTATCTTAACTTGATTACTCATATCGAATAACTAATATTCGATTTAACTTCATTTAACTCTATTCGAATAAACTATGTTCGACTAACTCTATTTAACTCCATTCGAACAACTATTCGTAACTTCTTCTCGAATAACCAATATTCGATTATCTTACTTCGAATAACTTATATTCGATTATCTCACTTCGAATAACTTATATTCGATTTCTCTAACTTCGAATACCATATTCGATAAATCTACTTTGAATAAGTGATATTTGATAACTCCACTCGATTAACCCTACTTACTCAACCTTACTGGTTTACTTGACTTACCTAACTCAACTGGTTAACTTGACTTATTTAACCCTACTTACTCAACTGGATTAACTCCTATCGAATAACTAATATTCGATTTACTTCCATTCGCTTGACTCTAGATCGCAGCGATCACAATGGTTACGCCTGATTCCCTCAGGAAACATCCGACCGCCGTAGGCTATTTACAGCCCTGCGAATTACGCTAGCAGTCGTACAAGATGGCAACTTACCCTGAATACTATGTTTGACCAACTCTGTCTCAAATAACTATATTTGATTAACTCTAGTTCGTTTTAACTCTAATCGATTAACTCTAACTAATTAACTCCAACTGGTTAACTCTATTTGATTAACTCTAACTGGTTAACTCTAACTGGTTAACTCTATTTGACTAACTCTATTTGACTAACCCCTTTCGAATAACATATTTGATTAACTAACTTTCGAATACCATATTCGATTAACTAACTTCGAATACCATATTCGATTAACTAACTTCGAATACCATATTCGATTAACTAACTTCGAATACCATATTCGATTAACTCCTTCGAATACCATATTCGATTTCTCTAACTTCGAATACCATATTCGATTTCTCTAACTTCGAATACCATATTCGATTAACTTCTTCGAATGTCTATATTCGATTTACTTTATTCACATATGATATCGAACAGCTCCAGAATATCATATCAGAATTTATAACACGATATTTCAGAATCCAGAATAAACCGATATTCCATGTATATTGAAATTCCTTTTATAACGTATATAAAGCGTCGCAAATTATAAAGGAATTCCACAGCGACTTTTTCTGAAATTTGATTTGGACGTACATCAAAATCTACACGACGAAATCCCGATTTTTCTCTTCCACTAGAAAGATATACTCCACCAGCTCCACACGTTTCTTATTTCACAGAAATCCGGCTTAAAACGAATCCTGTATATTCATTTGAAGTTCGAATCGCCAATTTACGAACTGCAGCGCCATTTCGAGCTCGTTTATAAATATATTATAAACTATACGTTCAACTGTCGTTGATTCAATATAATCGTTATTATATTTCGAATCGAAACTCCACCAAATCTCGTATGCTATTCAATTCACACGATATTGTGAATTCTACTATTTCCGACTACCTCGACATTATAATATATTATTATATTATAATTATTTATTAAATATTCGATATTATTTAATTAAACGATCATTAACTTCTCTAAATCACCAATTATATAATTAAATAAATTAATTATATATCTCTAGGAAAATGCGGGTCATTACAGTACGTTTAGGAGATACGAATACAGGCAGCACATTTTTTCCTTTTTCTCTTTTTAGCCAATGTTTTACTTAAGAGAATCTAGGAAAGGATTTTTTATAAAGTTTACAAGAATTATTGATTCAAATTTATCTTCTCATGAGGTTTAATAGTAAAATTAATGATATTAACTAACTAGAACTATGAGAATTACAGTATGTTTTATTCTATGATTAGAAGAAGAAGAGGTTACACAAACATACATGTACATATATGCACTAGCAAACTATTGCTAGCAACTTAGATAGAACTGAATATTATTAATTGATTTTTTGTCCCACCTGGGTTTTCATTAGTATGTATATAATCTTATTTCATAGATTAGTGGGCAAAATATGCTTCAGTCCCTCTCAAATCTATGATATGATTTTAACTATAAAAAAAAACAATTCTTAATGTTTGTGTGCCTAGATTTGAATCTTTAGCAGTGTAAGTTGAATCCATCTATCTCCGTTTACAGTGATATTTTAGGCACGAAGCTTTTAATTAACCATTTGGCTAACCTCCGTCTGATTATGACGCATTGTTTTTTTGTTTTTGGGAAGAGATGTTTATGGCCTACAAGATAATACTTGATTCAAATACTTAATTAATAGAGAAGACATTTTCATTTAATAGACTTCTCAGATAAAGAAGATCTATATGTGTTCATTTTTCATTAGTGGATGTAATGAATTATGGTACACAATGTATATATTTAATTGTAAAAGAGTTTGATATGTAGTGCATGCATTTTGTAGTAAATTAATTTATAAACCGTCAAAGATTTAGACATATCACAAACAATATCAATATATTTTGTGGGATCGCTGCTAAAGATCACCGTAAACTAATACATGATTCATGTTTTGTACGCAGTCACGTTGTTAGGGCATTTCTAACAAAGGACTGTTGGAGGTTGGTATGTTTTTACATCCTTTTCTAGCAGAAAAGCTTTACCGCCAAATGACGGCATCGATAACATATATACTGTAGGCACGTTTTGGGCTGGCTGCTTTGTTCATATTGTGTTAGTGTGCGTGTGTTGCTACCACTTGGAACGTAACCTAAACTTGTGTGTGTGTGTATGCATCTGTATTGGGAGCATACCTGAACGTGTGATACTGTGAGTGCGTTAATGTATGATATGGCTGTTTTTTCTTGAAATGAAGATTAGCATAAAACACAGCTGAACCATTTTGCTCGTTAGTTTTAAACCGTATGTCCAAAGTTAATGATTTTCCACATTTTAATTATAAGTAAGTCCATTGTATTCAGCAAACATAAGAACTTTTTCTTTTTGAGAGGTGTTTACATTTTGAGAAAGTTTACCTCTTCATAATTGATGCCACCTATGTTCTGATCCTGAAACTGAGGCATTTTTGTATTGAACTCTGTTGTTTTATTTTTGGTAATAAATGACTGTTGTTTAAATTTTCGTCTTGACCACATTTTGCTTATCAAAGTTCTTATTCTTGATTTTCTACCTTGTCTACAAGTAATTAGCTTTTCTGGAGTGAAGACCATCAGCAACACCAGATTTATATGTAAACTTGTTATGGTATTTGCTATTTGTTAGTTTATCATGTAAACTTGCTATGGTATTTGCTATTTGTTAGTTTATCATGTAAACTTGTTGATGAATGTTTTTGGTATGTGAATTTGCTGATTTTGTCAACTAAATATTATCTAAATGGAAATGGAAAATACTTATATGACTAATGTGTTTTCAGTTATTTGAGTATGATGATTGTACGATTGATTGATTGTTGATGTGGATCAGAATTTTATGCAGTTGGTTGCGATTTTATTATGACTATTATATAATTGATTGCTGGAAATTCTGTAGCCATAAATAATATACAGTAGCATTTAATATATGCTACAAAACAACAAAAATGTTTTAGTAGCGTTTAACAAACGCTACAGAAAAGCAAAAAGTGAGTCACGTATTGACATTTAGCAGCGTTCAACAACTGCTACAGAAACAAATGTAACATACCATCTAAATTTTTAATGGCTAAAAATAAACGCCACGAAAAGTTTTTAGTTACATAAAATAAACGCTACAGAAAAGGAAAAAACAACCCACGTAGTAACATTTGGTAGCGTTTGGAAAACGCAACTGGATGAAAAATATGGTAGCGTTTATTAAAACGCAAAAAAAAAAAAGACTTTTAGTTGCGGGACATAAAGTAGCGTTCACTAAAACGCTACCAATACCTTTTGGTAGCGTTTTTCAAACGCTGCTAAAGTTAATTTCTGGTGTAATGTAGGCTTAGTATTAGTCAAGAGGGATAATACATCACTCATACGATCAGATGTATTCATCCTTCTGACATTCCGTGATAGAAGCGTCATTTAATTGAGGAATTACTCCTCGTATTTCTTTTAGAAGGAGGTTGAGTCATTACTTTGCCTTTACTTCTCAATGCTGCTAAATAATCCAAATTCTTTGTGATGCCCTTTGAAACATCAACTGGGGGATCCTCCTGAATAACTTCAGAAAAATTATCAGCTGCAACATTCAAATCTTCAAGAATAATTTTCTGAGGCAGTTCATCATTTAGAAACTCCAAATCAACTTCTTCTTTACAGTGGTTTTCCATAGAAGTTCCTTGATCATTCAAATTTGAGCAACTTGCTTTCTCATTATCTTGTTTAAAAGACCAGGCTGATTCCTTTGAGAATTCATGAATCATGGATTTATGCCAAAATAATTTGCAATGATCACATCTGGGAGGAACGAATCCATATTCAACCATTATTTCCTTAGGAACACCATTATGCCTTAGAATAGGAATTTTATCAAATAGTTTTGAGTCCAAATCTATTCCCACAAGAATTCTAGCAAACTTTGTGATTTTCTTACTTGCAGTTCTCTCATCTACACGAATAGGATTTCCAATAAAGCTTGTTATCATCGAGAATGCTTTGTTCGTCCACATTTCCATGTCAAGTTTTATCAACCTTATCCAGATCTGAACCTTATTAGCTCTAAATTTCTTAAAATCATAGCCAAGGTACCATTTGAAAACCATTAATAATCTCCCAAAAATGAGTAGGTCGAGGTTTTCAGAACATATTGACAATCATCTGCTAATTCAAACTTAACTATATATTGAAAGTCCGGGTTAATATGAATTAGAAGAGTACCCTTCGGATGCCATACCTTTGTGATATAATCCTTCAATTTAATTATAGTAAGCTTGAAGTCAATTGGATGGAGAACAATAGAGTTAATCCAAGAATCCGCAGAAGCTTTAAAGGTGTTCTCTGAGATAAACACATAATTCTCTGAAGGTTTAACATACTTAAGAGATAAGAAATCTTCCTCAATTGATAAAGACGATTTAATCTCAAGATCTGGATCTGGAATCTCATCATCAGGATATGGAATCTCAACATCAGGATTTGGATTTGAATCTCGCGTAACTGGATCAAGATTACTTGAATCTGAATTTGGATTAGATTGATTTTTGAGTGGATTAAGCTGGAGATTCGATGAGGGATCCCTCATCGATTCCGCCATTTTTTGTATATGGTAATATATATATATTATTTATGTTGATGTTTATCTGATTGGAATAATTTCTGTAAACATTTATAGCCCTAAACTCCTATATAAAGGGGATGAGAATAATGAAATGAAAAGCAAGAAAATTGAATTCTATCAGTTATTTTGCTTGTTCTAAATTTGAGATAGATTGGCTAAACAAGTTCATTGAGACTATGGCCCTATTTGGATAAGGTGTGCAGGTTTATCGAGGCTGATTTTTTTGCTGCTTATTTTTATAATTCTATGTTTAACAACATTATTAATTTTCAAGGCCATCTGCAATACAGCTAAGGAAGTTACAAAACTAATTATTATTGAAAACTGCTCTAAGTATAAAATTGATTCCATTCAGTTTACACCCTAACCTTGGGTTCACTCCCACCTACATTCCAAGGTATGCCTTGTCAATTCTCTATATGCTCAACTATTTGATCCCAAGAGTACATTGTAGTCGTCATGTTTTATTTTTTTGTAGAAATACTTAAATCTTGATAATATCAAATATAATGATGAAGGGAAAATTGTACAGGTTGATATGATGTAACTAAAGTGCTGCTGCCTTTCGTACACATTCTACCTGCACCTTTTTGGTAAAATTTCTCACTATTTCATATGCTAATAAATTATTTTCAATCATAAACCTGCCTCTAATGAAAGCATTCCGCTCCTCTGAAATAATATTGGGCATTAAAATCTTTAACCTATTGTTAGAGAACCCCGAATTATCACAAAACCAATTGGCAATGTGAAGGGTGAACTCATTATAGTTATATAGGATTCATTTTTACAAATTCCCCAATGTGGGACTTGTCTCAACACGCCCCCGCACGTGTGGCATATCATGAGCCTAACACGTGGACCTTTATATTGGGTGACGTGGATAAGTGTGGCATTGTGCGCACGAATTAAACCTGCTCTGATACCATGTTAGAGAACCCCGAATTATCACAAAACCAATTGGCAATGTGAAGGGTGAACTCATTATAGTTATACAGGATTCATTTTTACAAATTCCCCAATGTGGGACTTGTCTCAACACCTATTGTTGCAAATAGAACTCATGATTTTATATAAAGCATTGCAACAAGATATTAGTCTATATTCATGAGGCTCATTAGAATCAAAGTCCGCCCTTGGAAAAATACCAGGTATGCTAATCAAAAGAGTAATATACATCTCATATTTTCATGAAGCTTACATTAGATCCTTCAATGCAATATAGAATGGAATTGGTGTCAAGTGATGGTTATTTTCTCTCCATGTTTCATCTTTTCTATTATCAACATATTGAATAAAACATACTAATTAACTTTGTGTTAAAAAAAAGTGAAGCTTGATGTTAGAGAGATTGCAATTCAGTTTGGTTGTGTAAGACTTGTGTCATTTGAGCAAAAGGGGCTAGCTTTGTAAGTTACTTGTTTTTGTACTCAATTTTCTTGTGCTTGCACATTTTATGGTAGATATTATTGTTATGTAACGACGGTCGAAACAAAGCCCCCTGCATATGAGCTGGCACACAACTCCCATATAACAAAAGAAATCTCTGATGTTACGTGCCTACCAACTCATATTTGTACCAACTCCTTTAATTTATTTCATGATGTGAGACTAATAATTCCAACCCGTCATTCATCCGTAACAACATGCCAAACAATCCTAACAGTCTCCCTCTAACTCGCATCCTACGAGCGTCTTTTGAGAGAACTGTCTTGCCTGCATGGCCCAGTCCGTAACCTTCGGCTCTGATACCACTATTATGTAACGACGGTCGGAACAAAACCCCCTGCATATGAGAGGCACACAACTCCCATATAACAAAAGGAATCTCTGATGTTACGTGCCTACCAACTCATATTTGTACCCAACTCCTTCAATTTATTCCATGATTGAGGTTATTAATTCCAACTCATCATTCCTCCTTAACAACATGCAAGACAATCATAACAGTTTCCCCCTTGACTCGCATCCTAGGAGTATTATTTGAGAGCACTGCCTTGTCTACATGACCCATTCCGTAACCTTCGGATCTGATACCACTGTTATGTAATGAGGTTGGAACAAAGCCCCTGCATATGAGCCGACACACAACTCCATATAACAAAAGGAATCCCTGATGTTACGTGCCTACCAACTCATATTTGTACCCAACTCCATCAATTTATTCCGTGATGTGAGACTATTAATTCCAATCCGTCATTCCTCCTTAACAACATGCGAGACAATCCTAATAATTATCTGATAGAAAATACATATGTAATACATGTGTTAATTTTCTCCATATGAATGGTACAAATTTCGAGCTACAAGGAGAGGTTCCTAGCCTCCTTGCCAGCTTCGGAAGAGCAAATGCTGATTCAACAGACCAGTATTTATTGACGTTGCATTTTATCTCTGCGAAAAAAGACACAACGTTAACCATTTGCTCTACATATGTTTGTTAATTAAAAAGAATAATATTATCCTTTGACCCTAAATGGAAAGTGTTAAAGTCGGAAATGGAAACATAAATTAATTTTTCTGGACAATAATTTCAAGTTGCAACCAATTAGAAAGGAGGAAGTAGTTCATGAAATATCATAAAGTGGTCAGGTGTCTCCTATTGGTGATTAGCTTTAAAGTGTGGTCATATGAGTTTGGCCTAATAGCCTTATGTTGAAATTTATCTGTTATACATGGAAAAACATGAATTCATTTTAACTTTTCTAAAATTGTTATGAAGTATACATATTTTTGAAGCATTATTATTGATTTACTTTTTAGTATGTAGCAAGAAAATGATCATGTAGCTATAGATAATCATGCATTTCCTTAGATTTAGTGTTTAAGCTGCTGAAGAAGGTAGATATCTGCATTCCGTATAATTTATGCAACGATGTCCACATTTTGTTACTAATGTTTGTAAATTACATGCAACGATATTTGACATTTCGTTGCTGATGTTACTGACGCACAAACATAATGTGTAGTTATAAACTTATAATCGTCAGTAACAGTGTGAGCAATTTATAGTTTTATATGCTGATTAACTTATACTGAGATTTTATTTGCATCACGTTTATACTACATTATTAAAAACTTACATATCTAATAGTAAGTAGATTATATAGTTTATATATGCGTCAGTAACAGTAAATTTTGATGTAAAGTTACATGCATCAGCAAAATTTATTTTGGTGTAACAAGAGGGTAGTTAAATTAAGCAAAGCACGCTTGCATCAGTAACTCTTGTTTAACGTTTTGTCCACGTTGGTTCATAGTAACTCAACGCTTGGATATCGACTTCAACTCAATTCACAAATATGCCAACTATTTTGGGGTCATGTAATCTCATTGGTCTTGCTTTCGGCTTCAGTTCATGCTGTAGAAAGTATTAGTTTACCTATGTGTATCTTGGTAATTTATAAGTAAATTTTACTTGTCGTTTTGACAGTAATACATATCTTGATAATTTATGAGTAAATTTTGTGTTTGCTATTTATTGATTTACTAAAGGCGAAGCTTTCCTTAATATTTATTTATGATATATGCAGAATGGCAGCAAACAAAGCTGTTTGTTCACATGCTTAACTACACGTTAAACTTGTTTGCAACTGTGAGGTTCCATTACTTGCAAGTACCACACTTTTAAGGAATTGCACCATTAAACTTATTTGAATTTAAAGCCTATATCTTCTGTGTTCTTAAAATTAAATTTGAATGTTACTCACATATTTCTTTGATCAGAATCAACTTTATGAAAAAAATACAACAACCCATATAAAAAATACAAATATTTGAAGATCAGTTTCTTTTTAATATTCATAGAATATTCTACAAAAATATCTGTTGCGTTTCTTTTGGGGCATGTTTGTTAATAAGATTCTTATTGTGCATTCAATGCACCCGTAACCTGAATTAAGATTGTCTACCTATAATCTGAATTAAATATGTTAATATGTAATGATGTACATATGCCTTCATGGTATTTTAGCACCCTGAAATTTAGTAAACATTAAACCCAAGTCTCAATCTTTCGATATGGATGCAGTGTATTATCAGTTTAAGGTGTTACAGATCTACCATTATTATTTTCAATGTAGACAGAGATATATTATTGATTCTATTGAGAATTCTTTACTGTAAGCAGGATTCATCAAATATCCCACTAGTATTTCTTTTGATATAGTTGATGATATTTTTGTTGTTGTGAATGTTAAATAGTCTAAAAATTTTAACAGTATAAGCAAATATGTGGGAATCTTGACCCTTCAAATTTTGTTACTTACAACTTAAACCTTCTCATGGTAGCTGCACATTATTCAAGACAATCATAGTTGATCATTAGGATATATGTAAAAGCAGATATGATGGCTTAAACCTTTATGAATAATAAAATCCATAGTATCTAAAGGACGAAATGATAGGCACAGAAAATAAATTATTATGGATTATAATATTTTGGTTTCATGTTTCATCCACCACAAACATATATATGTGGTGCTGGGCATAGGCAAGAGGCCTCCAGGCATGGGTTTAAATTAGCGGTTTCGAAAGCGACCGTAACACCTCGTAATTATAAAAGACAATATAATGAAAAATTAAAGAACACTTAATTAAATATTGACAATTAAGTAAAACGGACTGCGCCATTGCGTTAGTCTCGGAATTCTGCTTAAGATAAATTCTGAGTTTGCGTAAAATGGATATCATATGAAGAAGATATTAAGGTTTGAAGTTTATATACATATAAGCCATTTATATATAAATAAAACTATTCCAGAAAATCAAAATTTAAGGCGGGGGAAATTGGGGTGAAATCGGCCCGTTAGGGGTCGACCCCATCCCTAAGGGTGTCGACCCGGGTCGACCTAACATAGGGGTGTCGACACCCATGTCGATCCCCATGTCGACCCCTCCGAGATCTGGGCAGAATTCAATTTCTGAACTTGGACATATTTCTTGGCTTGGTTCGTTGACCTTAGGCTATATATAGGACCTTAATCCCATTGTTTTATTCATCTAAATCAATGGCGACAATGAGGTGCTCCCTCAACTCAGATTAAAATAGCCTATTCTTCCGCAACAATGATTCATACGTATACAAGAATCTCAGCTACAACATCTACAATCAATTCTCTATTCTTTAGTTCCAGTCACAGTGAGTTTATATTATTTTTAGATATAAACATTTAAAAGTTAACTTGACAAGTTTATGAATTGGATATAAGCCTATGCCTATTAACAGTTTGAATCATATCAGATCTACCACTACTTGTACACCAGATCCATAATTCTCATATGCCCAATTCTTTCATTTTATGCCTACCTTGATAAATTTTATCATCATATGTCTATTTAATAATTATGTCTATTCTTGTTCTCTTCCCTTTTTATTTTTTTTATACATAGCCAGGCTACCTTTAAGTCTAGGCATACCGCTGAAATACGCAAACGCGAGAAATTGGGAATGATGGGGAACGAAAAATAATTAGGACATAACTTGTATTGGGGATATTGGGGCATAAAGTATATTGTAACTTGTATTGGGAATATTAGGGCATAAAGTGTATCGTAACTTGTATTGGGAATATTAGGGCATAAAATGTACTGTAACTTGTATTTGGAATTTTGGGCATAACTTATATTGGGATTTTAGGCATAACTTGTATTGGGATTTTGAGGCATAACTTGTGATGAACATGAACGATTGACTAAGAACGAATATGCCTAAAAACTACTGTAATTAGAAACTGTAACCGCACTTAGACACAAGGTTAGATTACACTTGTGGTAGAACTCTGCCCGGAACCACCCGATAAATCCAGCGACCACAAATGGTTAATCTAATGTGAGGGGTCGAGTGCATAAATGTACAAGTAACGGTGCTAAGATACGAAGTTAAGTCCGAATTATGGTAGAAGTCTTCCCGGAACAGCCCAGCATAACCAGCATCCACAAGTAGTAGACTTAATGTGAGAGGTCTAGTCCATTAACAACCATAAACGGATGACTAGTGCTTAACCTGTTTAAATATAGGGGGAAGGGTTACCTAAACTTGTTAAATTAATTAGGGGTTAAGTAAACTTGTTTGAATCAAGGAGGGTTAAGTTAATCTTGTTAAATCTGTTGGGGCGGGTTTTATATATATATATATATATATATATATATATATATATATATATATATATAGACACACACACACACACACACCCGACAAACTTCACCTGTTTTACACGTGGGGGTTATGCAACCTTGTTAAACTGTTAGGCATAACCTGTTAAAATCCTTGTAGTGGGGATGCAAGCCCAGGAGGGAAGCTTGTATCGTCTGTTGTATGGGATTCGTTTCAGTCAGTAACCCATCTAGTTATCGAACGAGTACTCCGAACTAGGTCGGGGTGGGGGCACGCTTACTGAGCTGATTATAAGAGGTCACTTGGGTGAAGGGTGTTAATGGCGCGTTCCATCGGGGTCATATGCGTGCATGGGTCCGCTTGCTCGGCAAAATAAGACGATGTGACTTCAGTAGATATAGCTGTGCATCTTGGAAATAACGGGGTTGCCACTTTAGGAAGTGATACAACCTACTGTGGGGCCAGTATGGGTATCTACGGAGTAGGGAGCCGATCGATTGGGGTAGTAATTAGGCTACATCTAGTCTTGCTTGTTAGGGAGCCTGTTATTCTTGTTGGGTATAATACCTGTTATTCCTGTGGGGCTACCTATTATTCTTGTCGGGGTAAAACCTGTTACTAGAAGTACACCTAAGTCTACCATCTAGTTCTAGTGGGGATCATCTTGTTCTCGTTATACTAGTATTGGTGCACAGCAAAATACTCGAGAAGCGCAATATATTCTACTCTGTCTATCCTGCTTATCCTGTCATACCTACCTTATATATAGTTATTTCTTTCATTCAGTTTATATGTCTGTCATGATGCTTTTACTTGTTTATATGCTAAAAGTAACTAGACTCGCCAGAATTTATGTCTGACCCATTTTGTTTCCTTTCCTCTCTCTTTCATTCCCCCAGGTTCTGAGGGTGGGAATACCCAAGCTTGATTAGGATTCTTCTTTCATTCTGTTTGGAGCCGCTTAGATGTACTGCTTGATTTCCTATCTTCTCTACTATGGCTATATTTTTGGGATTATGCTCTTTTTATGTATTATTGTACTCTGATGATGATTTTGGTACAAAACAGAAGTTTTATGTTGATGTAATGAGTTTTCAATATTTCAGACTTATTATGTAATTGGGTTTGGACCACGAAACTTTTCTATTTAATAAAGTTTTAATTCCGTTGTTATTTTATATTTGTATTGTAATGTTTCTGTTTCTATTTACCTATAACGCTTCACGAAACTTAATGCATTCTGATAAAGAGTGAAATTAGTGGACGTACGGTATCACATTTGGTATCAGAGCTGAAGGTTACTAGATCGGATAAAAGATTCTGAAAATTGTTTTCAAAAAGGTTTTAAAAGAAAGAATTTTCAAAAGAAAACTCTATTTTGAAAAACGTATTCCCCAAAGTCATTTAAATTATCTCTCGATTCTCTGTTTGAATCCTTCTTCCTTTTCGTTTCAGCATGTCTGGGGAACCGAATATTCCTGAGGGCGTACAGTTACCAGCCTGGTTCCGTAGGTATCTGGAGGCTACTGCACTTGTCGGAGGCCAAGCAGACGCCCCTCCCCCAGTTGCAGTCGCTGTTCATGCTCCCTCCCCTCCACGAGCAGACAATTTCGCTAGGATATGTAAGGATTTCTGAGCTATGGGCGGAAAGCCATTCCGAGGAACATAGACTTTTGTAGAAGCAAGGAATTGGCTCAAGGAGACGGAAGATTTGTTTGGGATTTTTGAAGTTGAAGGCCGTAGGAAGATTCAGTTGGTCATTTGGTAGCTGAAAGGTGAAGCCTCATTATGGTGGGAAGTGACGCATCGGGACGTCCAGTTGAGACTTGGGATGATTTCTGACAGAGATTCGAGATGAAGTTTCTTTCTCAAGCCGAGCAAAGTATGCATATGGAAAGGTTTTTGGCGCTTAAACAAGGAGGCATATTTGTGAGAGAGTATGTTAATAAGTTTAATAAATTAGCGAGGTTTGGTTTGGAGCTGGTAAACACCTCGCACAAGAAAGCTTTGAGGTTTGCTAGAGGATTGAATGAAACCCTTCATGGGTTGGCTATGTCTTATATTCCGATAGGGGCAACTTTTGAGAAACTCATTGATATGGCATTAATGCATGAAGAAGATAAAGGTGGAAAGAAAGAGCCTAAGATTGATGAAACACATAACAAGAAAGCGTGGCCCAAGAATGAACAACAACAAAAGAAGGGTGGGAAGAACGACAAAGCTAGAGATAAGAGGAAATGTCATAATTGCGGACGCGAGGGTCATTTGGTTGAAGACTGCAAAAGAAAGAAGAATGCTTGTTTCCATTGGGGAGAGGTCGGACAAAATTCTAGGGAGTTCCTGAAGAAGCAAGGACAAGACCAAGGGGCAGGATCTTCCGAAAGGCAGGTGCATGCTCTCGTGGCCAGTGTACCGGGTAGAGGTAGAAAAGTTTATGTTGAAGGTTTGATTTCTCTTTCCAATCATCCTGTTAGAACTTTGGTTTAGGTGCTGCACACTCTTTTATATCTGATTCTGTGGTTAAGTCTCTGCACCTTAGTACTAGTATGGTTTTAGATCCTGTTGTTGTCTCAAACCCCATTGGGGGTACGACTCATCTGTCTATGATTTGTCAGGGTTTGAGAATATCTGTGTTAGTCATCGAGTTTGAGCACGACGCATATGTGCTTGGTTTCATGGGCTATGGTTTGATTCTAGGTATGGATTGGCTAGCCATGTATGGTGTCATTCTGTATTGCGAGAGGAGGGTCGTTAGACTTTTGACTTGCCATGGGAGGACTGTCGAGATTTCTTGTGACCCTAATGGTTTTGTCATGCTCAGTTTCCTAGAACCGCTTGATGCATCTATCGATGATCTACGATTTATACCAGTTGTCTGTGAGTATCCTGATGTTTTTGAGGAGGTTCGGGCTTACTTCTGAGGCGCGAGATTGATTTTCGTATATACTTAGTGGACAATGCAAAGCCAGTTGCATTGCCTGCGCGCCATATGGCTTAAAGAGAAAGGTGGGAGCTCAGTAAGCAAGTAGGGGAGCTACTTGAGAAAGGGGTTATTAGGCGAAGCATATCTGAATGGGGTGCTCCAGTAGTATTCGCCACTAAGGCGAATGGTTCGCTTCGTTTATGTGTGGATTATAGAGAGTTGAATAAGCTCAATAAGAAAAATAGGCACCCACTTCCGAGGATAGATGATTTGTTTGACCAACTTGTTGGTACATATGTTTTCTCTCAGTTAGACTTGGCCTCGTGATTTTATCAGCTGAGGGTGGCCGAGGACAATATAGACAAGACCGCTTTTCGAACTCTAGACGTTTGCTTCGAGTGGCTCGTCATGCCTTTCGGTTTGACGAATGCACCTGCTTATTTTGTTGATTTGATGAATAGGGTGTTTTGGGAGTTCCTAAATAAGTTCGTTGTGGCCTTTGTTGATGACATCTTGATTTTCTTGAAGAGCGAGGAAGAGCATGCCCTACATTTAAGGGATGTTTTGAAGACTCTCTGTGCGCACCAGCTGAAAGCGAAATTCTCCAAATGTCATTTTTGGAGAAAGGAAGTGAGATTTCTGGGGCATGTAGTCTCTAAAGATGGGATAGTAGTAGATCATGCGAAGTTAGTTGTAGTTCAAGATTGGCAGGTTCCAAAGAATGCAACGGAGGTGAGGAGCTTTCTTGGCTTAGCGCGCTATTATAGGAAGTTCATTAAGGACCTCGTAAAGATATCGGCCCCACTCACCAGACCAACGAAGAAGAATCTGACATTTTCTTGGGATATAGACTATGAGGATGCTTTCCAGTGATTGAAGAGTGCTTTGACGACAGCCCAAGTCTTGACTTTTCCTGATGGGAACAAGGTGTTCACGGTATACACTGATGCATGCGGTACAGGGCTTAGAGCGGTCCTGATGCAAGAGGGAAGGGTGGCATGTTATGGAGGTAGACAGTTAAGAGTTCATGAAAGGAACTACCCTACCCATGACTTGAAATTGGCTGCCATAGTATTTGCGCTTAAGACTTGGCGCCATTATCTACTTGGGGAGAAGTTTGAGTTGTACACCGATCATAAATCTCTCAAGTATTTATTCTCACAGAAGGATCTCTATTTGAGGCAACAAAGAGGGATGGAGTTCCTAGCATCTTATGATTTTGAGATTAGTTGTACCCCTGGCAAGTGTAATGTGGTTGCGGATGCATTGAGTAGGCAGAGGATGACCTTGAGTCCTCTATTTGTAGAGAGGCAAAGCTTGGAGTATATATCAACTTCTGATTTTAGGCCCTCTACCGAGTTTACACCTGGTCTATTGGCATCATTAGAAGTCCGACCTACTCTGATGGATCAAATAGGAACTTCGCAGCGAGAGGACCCACAAATAGCGGATATTTTGGACAATCTAGCAAACCGGAGACTTCCAGTCACCTCAATAGATATTCCACGGATGATAGAGGATGGTTACGACGAGATGGAAGGATTTGTGTTCCATGGGTTGGGATTTTGTTGAAGACAGTCCTTGAGGAAGCCCATCATTCTAGGATGACTATTCATCCCAGTGGTGATAAGATGTATAGGGATATGAAGAGGGTTTTCTTTTGGGCTGGGATGAAGAAGGATGTAGCAGAGTTTGTTTATCGATGTTTGATTTGCCAGCAAGTCAAAGCTGAGCAAAAGAAGCCCGGTGGTTTACTTCATCCTTTGGAGGTCCCATAGTGGACGTGGAAGAGCGTCTCGATGTATTTCATTGATGGTTTTCCTAAATCGAGAAAATGCAACACCAATATTTGGGTTATAGTGGACAGGCTTACTAAGAGCGCTCATTTCATTCCTGTTAAGAGTAAGAGGATGGCAGCATGGCTGGCAGCAGTTTATCTTCGCGTGATAGTCCATCTACACGGAGTACCTTCCACTATCGTAAGTGATCGTGAACCCATTTTCACAAGTGTGTTTTGGAGGAGCTTGCAAGAGGCATTAGGTACACAGTTGTGTTTGAGCACCGCTTATCACCCTCAGACCGATGGGCAGACTGAAAGGGTGAATATAGTTCTAGAAAATCTTTTAAGGCTATATCATAGACTTCAGAGGGACTTGGGAAGAGCATCTTCCTTTGGTAGAGTTCGCTTACAACAACAGTTATCAGGCTAGTATTGGCATGACACCCTTCGAGGCATTGTACGGACAACTCTGTAGATCACCAGTTGTTGGTGGGAGTCTACAAAAAGCTTCTACTTGGACCTGAGAAGATTGGAGAAACTTCAGAAAAGACAGATCTTATTAGAAGACAGCCCAGGATAGGCAGAAGTCCTATGCATATAAGAGAAGGACCGATATTGAATTTGAGGTCGGAGACATGGTTTTCATCAGGGTATCACCTTTGAGGAATGTGGTTCGTTTTGGATCTACAGGGAAATTAGCACCAAGATTTGTAGGGCCATTTCTCATAACTGAAAGGATTAGCCAAATGGCCTATAGATTAAAGCGGCCAGAGAGACTATCCGGTATTCGTGATGCTTTCCACGTTTCTTATTTACGGAAGTGTTTGCATGACACCGTAGAAGTAGTTGAGCCGAATATGCTTGAGGAGGTAGAGGTGGAACAGGAAGCGACAATTAGACGAGTTCCTACCTGTATCCTTGGATCAGAGGTTAAGAAGCTACGCAACCGAGAAGTCAAGCTGATGAAAGTTCATTGAGGAGATGACCATAGGGATGCAACTTGGGAGATTGAAGACAAGATTCGCGCTTCGTACCCTTTTCTTTTCAAGGGTATGTTCTTAACTTCTTTTTCCAAGCTTTTATTCGTACTTGTTTCTATCTTTTATCCTATCGATCGAATCTTTGATCTTTAGGTAGGGATCCCATGGATGTAAACATATGTTTGAGACATGTTATGTTTGATGGATGCAAGTGTTTCCTAGTGGTTGCTTGTGGATGCATATACACACACATTAGGAACTAGATCGGGTCAATCACTCTCATTTTGCACATGGATGTGTGTGCAATTTTCTTCTTTTATGGATGAAAATGGGTGAATCATCATATGGATGCTGCGTTTGGACGGATGATTGTGCACACATATAAATCTTCATGTTATAGTAAGATTATCTGCATACATGTTGGATCCATGACACTAACATACATTGCATTAAGGAGGTCAACTGAATCAGTAGACCGCCTGATCTTTCGCATTAGTGTAAGGACATATACACACACCTTTGCATATGTTCATATAAGCATTATAAATATTTTAAGGATAATGGATGCCTATGATTAATGAATGAGTAGATGGATGTGGGTGTTAGGATATGCATTCTTCTTAACTTGGAGATTTCAGGGACGAAATCCTTTAAGTAGGGGAGAATGTAACACCCTGTAATTTTAAAATACACTATAATGATAAATTAAAGAATACTTAATTAAATATTCAGAATTAACTAAAACGGACTGCGCCATTGCGTTCGTCTCGAAATTCTGCTTAAGATAGACTCCGAGTTTGCGTAAAACGGACATCGTATGAAGAGATATTAAGGTTTGAAATTTATATACATATTAGCCATTTATATATAAATAAAACTATTCCAGAAAATCAAAATTTGAGGCAGGGAAAATTGGAGGGAAATCGGCCCGTTAGGGGTCGACCCCAGCCCTAAGGGTGTTGACCTATGGGTCGACCCCAACACAAGGGTGCCGACCCCCATGTCGACCCCTCCGAGATCTGGGCAGAATTCAGTTTCTGAACGTGGACTGGTTTCTTGGCTTGGTTCGTTGACCTTAGGCTATATATATGACCTTAATCCCATTGTTTTATTCATCTAAATCAATGGCGACAACGAGATGCTGCCCCAACTCAGATTAAAATAGCCTATTCTTCCGCAACAACGATTCATACGTATACAAGAATATCAGCTACAACATCTACAATCAATTCTCTATTCTTTAGATCCAATCACAGTGAGTTTATGTTATTTTTAGATATAAACATTTAAATGAATATAATATTCATATAATATTCCAATGGAACTCAACCTAGTCAATTCCCAAATAATTTCATACTCATGGTGTCAATTATGTGAACAATAATAATAATATGTTGGAGAATGGAATTTTGATGACAACAACCTTGTTAACATTACTGATTATAAAATATATACTAACATTTTTATCCAGAATATATATATATGTATATACAAGAATTATATCCAGAAAATAAATACTGAAGGTTATACAGTTAAGAATTTATAGAGATTCAAGATTTCATAAGATGATTCAAGACTCATGAGTATCAAAGTATCATGATTTCAAGTGTTCAAGATCATCAATGTAATAGAGTCTAATTAATATGTAAAACTCCGGTTAGCACTTTCAAAGTCATCTTTCAAATTATTTCAAACTATTTTCAAATTGATTTCAAAATTATTTCATATTCATTTCTAAAGGATTTCGAAATATAAAAGGTTTTACTTATGATTTAAAATGCATATGTTTATTATATTATAAAATTTTATAATTATATATATGTTTATAATTATAATATATAGTTTTATATCATATAATTTTACATATGTTAAATTATATATATTACTATCTTTTTGTACTTTGAAAAATATATTTTAACAACTAGTTTTGATTCAAGAATTTCTAGAATATATACTAGTTTAAACACTTTTAAAATGATTTAATAATTCAAAACAACTAGTATATGTCGACATATCACTTTTGACATGTCGATATATAACTGTCACATTTTCAAATTTCAAAGGAAATGTCTTTTCACAATTTGAAACGTTTCAGAACTGTTGCAACCTTTGGAACTCTATATAAAGGTGTCAATTTCGAATTTTTAACCATCTTATCTTCTCTTTTTTCGTCCTTACTCTTATCACCATTATTCTACTTTAATTTCTTGATTTCTACACTCATACTCTGTCGTTTTCAATACAAATTATATCATTCTCTTCTCATTCTCTATCAAATACTCTCAGTTTGGAAGTGCTATTCAAGGGTTCTAGGGCTATTTGTAATTAGGGAAAGGGTGTGTTCCTTTTAGCCTGTAAATCAAGGAAAGGGATCGGTGTGAACCTTGCATCCATGTAATTAAGTATGTTGAATCAATGTGAACCTTGTAGTCGTGAAATCAAGGGTATGGAATCGGTGTTAACCTTGTAGCCGTGAAATCAAGGGTGTCATAAAGTTGATACTAGTATTAATAAAACTGTGTGCAATCTAGCGTTATGTGGGACTGGACGTAGGAGTAATCCGAACCATTATAAAATCCATTGTGTTTTTTTCCTTTTTCTGCATTTTATTTTTGTCTGTATTTGCGTTTATGATTATTTATGTTGTGATATTCATTCTGTGATTCAAACTGATGTTCAAGTAATCGTTAATTGTTTAAGTTTTCCATAATCTTTTTAAAACACTATTCACCCTCCCTCTACTGTTAGTTTTGCCTTAAGACCGTGATTCTCATCCCTAACAATTGGTATCAGTGCCTAGGTTCTCAAAATTTCTTCATCTGAATTTTGGAAATATTAAATGGCAACCAACACTGGAATTGCTAATAGTAATGGTTCATTTGTGGAGGATCCGTCCACCGTTAGACCACCACTATTTCGTGGCAGTAATTATTTATATTGGGCATATATGTTGAAACTATATTTGCAATCTATATGATTAGACATTTGGAATATCACACAGACTGAATATGTTGAACCCACTACTAATTTTGCACAATGGACTTATGAATAAAAGGCTGCTGCACAAAGTAATTCTAAGGCTATGAGTATGCTATTCTGTTCATTAGATAGAAATGAATTTAATAGAGCATCAGTCTGTAATCTTCTCATGATATACCAAAAACCTTGCAAGTTACTCATGTAGGAACAAATAAAGTTAAACAGACAGCTTACTAATCAATTTGAGTTATTAAAATGAATCAGAATGAATCTGTCTCCGATATGTACTGTAGGTTTCAGGAGATTGTAAATTCATTAATGGCTTTGGGAAAAACTTATTCTAAAGAAGATCAAGTCAAAAAATTCTTAATTCTTTAACTCTAGAATGAGATCAGAAAACATTGGCGATTGAAGAGGCCAATAATATTAGTGAAATGAAAATTGAGGAGTTAGTAGGAAATCTAATGTTGTTCGAAGTACAGTTATAGAAAAGAAAGGAATATAAGCCGACAGAAAAGAAATCTATAGCATTTAAAGCGACGACTGACGGTTCTGATTTAAGCATTGGGGTTGATTAAGAAATTGCATTTATGACAAGGAATTTCAAAAAAATTCTGAGATCTAAAAGAAAAAATATTTTTCAGAGAAATAATAAAGAAGTTTGGGAAAAATGACGATAGATGCTACAACTGCAACAAACCAGGTCCTATAAAAAGTTTATGTCCATATCCTGATAAATCAAATCAATAAACAGACAACAATTCATCAAAGAATAGGAAAAGGGCATACGCAGCAACTTTACATGACTCGGATTCATCATCAAGTGACGTAGACCCAGAAACTGGAAATTCAAATATGTGATTCACAGCGATTCAAAATTCATAAAATATCGAAGAAATGGATCTAAAAACCAGGTACATCTTAATTATTAATTTTTGATTGAATTGGTTGAATGGATGCTTGTTTGATTGCCTTGTTTGAAATTTGAATTATAAAATTTGAATTTGAAATTTAAATTCTAAAATTTAAATATGAAATTTGGAATAATAATAAACATAATAATAATAATTAATATGAAAATATTTTTTAAGATTAATATTAGCTCAGGAAATAACTAAATAGAAAGTAGAAAATATTAAAATAGTAAAACAAATTCAAAAAGAAATGCAAATTGACACACATATGTCGACATACACAAATTGACATGTCGACATATGCACCGGAAAATGAAATTCAAATTTTAAAATTTAAAATTTTAAACTTTCAAACTTCCCTCCATATTTTCACCACCTCCCAAGGTCTAAAAATGCACCTTTTCTCATAAAGTTGTGTCCGTTTACTCTCTATTTATTTATCAATTCAATTCTATTCTTTGTACCTCTCATTCAAAATTTAAAACAACTTTCTTCATTCTATTCTCTTCATATCTACATTCTAATATCTTCATTCTATGCTCTGCAAACGATGAATCCACCCTGGCATTCCTTGCATGCCTTTTCACGTGCCTTATACGAGCCCACTATGACTTTGTTTTGTACTGTTTTATATGGAGTGTCCTCTGATCAACCTCTAGTTTACGGAAGAATTACGATACTGTATATATTATGGGAATATATAAATGGTGTAAGGGTAATCATGGTAATCCCGCTTATGCTATTTTGATATTTTATTTTATTGATAGACACTATTGTATATAGCGTATTATACTATATAGTATTAGTTTGGCGGATCCTTAGAGGATGGTGATCCCAAACATCCCTTAAGTTACTGATTGCATTTCATCAAACATTTCATTTGAGTTGATTTACTTCCATGAAAATATTAGTCCTGATCTAGGTTGTTTTGTTTTGCATTATTGCTCGGGTCAGATCGAGTATTCCAGTTTCGAGATTCATCTTTGGAGTTTGGAGCTTGTATTGGATTTTTGCTCATCAATATCTACCTGTTGATCAGTTATACTAGTCATTCAGTTACTTCTGTCATTCTATTTCTGACTGTTGTCGATTATTTATTGTATTAAACTTCCACTTATTTATGTAAATTCTTATGTAAAATTTATTTAGTAGCTTCATGGACTACTATTGTATTTTAAATTTTCCGCTGCGAGATATTATATTACTCTGTATCTGTGTCTGTGATCTGTGATTTATTCTGTTTACCTCTGAAACACCCCACCTCCGTTAGGGTCACTCTCAAAGGGAATGCCCTAATTTTGGTGGAGGTTTATAAGTATAAGTCACAGATACACAAGACAGATATAAATACACATATTTTTGAACAGCGGAAAACAACAGCACTTTTATTCCATCAAAATACGTGTTTTCACAAACCATGCCATAATTGTCTTACAATACTTCCAAAAACCATTACACTTTCATAACTGTCTTGATTTCATAACTTAAAGAAGCATAAAAACAAAAGTAAAGTAGAGTCAGACATAAAGCCTGAGTAAGTCTAGGACTATTCAGTCTATGAATAAAGAATTGGGCATGATAAGTATAAACTGGAAATGGGAAAGCACTATAAACTAGGTTAAGTTGTCTAGAGTCGAATATACTATCGTACCCCATATTAATCTCTGCACCCCTATAAACTAGTTCTCAACAGGCACCCCATATTAGGGTGTAGTGATCCATTTCTAATGATCGGCTCCTACTCGCATAGTTACATGTGTCTTACGGCCCCCGATGTTGTAGTTACCTATGCTGGCCCCACCATGGGGTGTATCAAGTCCCATGGTGGCGACCCGACACAATTCTAGAATGCACAGGTATACTACTGGTGCCCAGTGCCTAATTTTTCTGCGCCGGAGTGTGTGCATGCCCGCACCCCGTTAGAACCTACACTGTTGCACCACCGCCGTCGATTTGACCTCTTACAGTCAGCCCAGTAATCGTGCCCCACCCTGCCTAGTTCAGGGTATCCTGATACACCTTGTAGGGTTACTGCTGAAAAGGGTCCCCCGCTACTAGGTTTTCTATTTCTAGCCAACATGCTAAGTTGGTTAAGTGTTTTGTAAACCTAACCCCCAATCAGTCTGTATAGTTTAGCATGTTCCATTTTGATTAAGTATTAATTCAATTTACTTAATCCTATCAATCCTGACTCAGCCTTAATTGTCTTATTAAAACCTCGACCTCTCACATTAGACAGGTATTGTTGTGACTGCCTGTTGCCGGTTGGTTCCGGGCAGTCTTACGTCATAACTCAGTCTAACCTTGGGTCTTTATTGGGCTCAATGTTTAACCACCCACATTGGATAGGTATTGTTGTGACTACTGGACAGCCGGGCGGTTCCGGGCAGGTTTACATCACAACTCAATCCAACCTCGGGTTAAACACAGCGTATTTTCTAAGTTTACATATTTTGTCTCTTTTCTTTTTATATGTAAATATTTGCATCCCATTATTCAATTTCATCTTTATTGGGTAAAATTTATTTAAATCCCTTAAATGTTCTCAAGGTCATTGGCATGCGTCAGACATGCCAACACATATGTTTTATATTTTTAACCCAACGTCATTACCCCCATCTTATACGTTTGCTATAATAAAACATATGTTGGGTTTAACATTTAAACCCAACTTAGCCACATGAAAAAGGGGAGGCTTAGAACATGGTGTTTATATATATTCTAAGTAACATCAAGAGGGGAGTGTGAACGCATGAACTTGCAACATAACGATCTAACTAACATAAATTAGGCACTTGTAAACTTGCATTGTAATAGCATATAATCCTGACATGAAACATACCTAACATGAATCATGGTTTTAATCTAGTCATGTAAACTTGCATTTAAAAATGTAAATCTAACTTAGTTATGTGTCGCCTATATTATCATATGATTTTGATAACAACATAGGCCTAAAACATATTTTGTTTGGGCATATAGTTAAACATAAACTAGCCATGTTCATAAAGTCAACACAAGTTCACAAAGATGCTTACTTTTGTCACTAATACAAAAGTATGGTTTTACACTTGAATCATGATGCCAATTCCAACATAAATTCATATGAGTCATAATACCCAAATGGATCCAACTACACTAAAAGTGATTATAAAAATATACATCATGTTGGCATAATAGTGAACCATATACTTGCATGAATCTCAAATGAACTACCACAAACATATAGTCGTTAACTTTCAACATGAATCATATACTTGCAATTATCCAATAGGTGTTGAAATAAACTACCACAAACATATAGTTGTTAACTTTCAACATGAATCACATACTTGCAAATATCCAATAGGTCTAACATCGTTATACCACAACATCCCAAATCGATTAGAATCATAGAAACATACAATTATGAATTATTATCACCACAAATTAAGTACAATTCCATTTCTCATTTTACACAAATCAAAACACAATTATTCATTCACATCGGAATAGCACTCTACTTACAACGTATGACGAATCTTCAATTCAGGAATCTGAATTCTGAATTTGGAGATGCTATCCTTTGTTGTAGGCGTTGTTTTGATTTAGTTGTCGTTGCTTTAAGCTTCCTAATCGTCTCTCAATTTTGATGGCTACTCCTAGTCTTTCTTCAGCAGCATGACGGTCTCATTCTCATTTTTATTTGTATGAATTAGGTGGAGTCTTAGGTCCTTTATATAGAGTTTGTGAATTGATAAGAACCGTCGATGGAGCATAGATTAATATTAGCCGTTTGTTTGAAAGAGAGGCCAATCAGAAGCTGACACCTAGCCCTAGTGACAAGGCAAGACTCAGAAATTCGGCCAAGCACAGACTAGGCCAGCCAGGGGGGCTGGGTTCGACCTGGCTCAGGGGCCAGGTCGACTCCCCAGTCGACCCCCAGGTCGACTATGTAGTCGACCTGGGTGCCCCAGGTCGACTACCCAGTCGACCTGGGTGCCTTGGGCGGGAAAGTTCCCACCCAGCCCAATCTAGTCCGATTTTTTTGAATTTCGAATTTGTTTTCCGAACTGTTTCTGTCTGTTTGAATTTTAAACTGAATTCTGAAACTTCCGGGGGTCATATCTCCCTCATACGGAGTCCGTTTTACGCAAACTCGGACTCTATCTCAAGCAGAATTCCGAGATGAACGCAATGGCGTATCCCGTTTCCCTTAATTCTTTGATTTGAAATTAATTATACTTTAATTTGTGAATTTCACTGTTATAGAATACACGGGGTGTTACATTCTCCCCTACTTAAAAGGATTTCGTCCCCGAAATCTTCAAGTTTAGGAAGAATGTATATCCTAACATCCAAACGTCCATATACTCATCCATCAAACACGAGCATCCATTGTCCTTAAAAAACTTCTAATGCTTCATGATCATATGCGAAATGTGTGTACATGTACTTATCTAATGCAAAATCAGGCGGCCTACTGATTCAGTTGACCTCCTTAATGCAAATTATGTAAGTGTCATGAATCCATTATGTATGCAAATTTTCCTATTCATGATTCTACATGAGTGCACAATCATTCATATATAAATGCAACATCCATATGACAACACATTAAACTTCAACCATATACGAATATAAATACATATATGCATATGCAATGTGAAGTGACTGAGCCGATCTAAAACCTAGATTGTGTGTGTATATGCAACCACGAGCAACTACTAGCAATCACTTGCAACCATCATCCATAACATGTTTCAATTACATGTTTTCGTCCAAAGGGTTTCTACCTAAAGATAAGGTCGAGGAGATATACCTAAAAAGATAGATAAAAGCATAACTTAGGGAAAAAGAGAGATCAAAGATGTACCCTCGAAAAGAAAAGGGTATGCTGCGCGTATTCTAGCCTCAGTTTCCCAAGTCGCGTCTTCCTCGGTGTCGCTCCACTGAACTTTGACGAGCTTGACTTCGCGGTTGCGTAGCTTTTTCACTTCAGTTCCTAAGATGTGTGTTGGAACTTTCCTTACGATTGCTTCGCGTTCCACTTCAGCTTCTTCTAGGATGTTTGGCTCTACCACTTCAGCAGATTCATGTAGACATTTTCGGAGGTGCGAAACATGAAAAACGTTGTGAACTTCGGCCAGCTTTTCGGGTAGTTCTAATTTATAGGCCATTTTCCCAATTTTCTCGATAATAGGAAACGGCCCTACGAACCTTGGTGCTAGCTTTCCTGTGGTTCCAAAACGAACAACGTTCCTTAGCGGAGATACCTTAAGAAAAACTCTGTCCCCAACCTCAAATTCAAGGTCGGTCCTCCTCTTGTCTGCGTAGGATTTTTGTCTGTCTTGGGCTGTCTTCATTCTTCTCCGTATCAAGTCTACTTTCTCTGAAGTCTCTCAGATCATATCTGGTCCAAGTATGAGCTTGTCAGTAGACTCCCACCAACAAGTGGGCGATCGGCATGGTCTTCCATATAAAGCCTCGAAGGGCGTCATTCCGATGGTGGGTTGGTAGCTGTTGTTGTAGGCAAATTCCACCAAAGGAAGATGGTCTTCCCACGTCCCTCCGAATTCAAGGACGCACAGTCTTAAAAGGTCCTCCAAAACTCTGTTCACTCTTTCTGTCTGGTCGTCGGTTTGGGGGTGATAGGCTGTACTCAAGCATAACTGTGTGCCTACCGCTTCTTGTAGACTCCGCCAAAACTCACTTGTGAAGATAGGGTCTCGGTCACTAACAATGCTAGAGTGTATTCCATGGAGTCGAACAATTTCCTTGAGATACAGAGATGCTAGGGATGAGGCAGTCCTTTTACTTTTGATAGGTAAAAAGTGGGCGCTTTTAGTAAGCCTATCCACTATTACCCAAATGCTAGTGTTGCCTCTTCTGGACCTAGGCAGCCCATCGATGAAGTCCATTGAGATCCTATCCCACTTCCACTGTGGGACCTCTAGAGGATGGAGCAGACCGCCAAGCTTTTTCTGTTCCGCCTAAACCTGTTGGCACACCATACACTTAGAAACGAAATCTGCCACGTCCTTCTTCATGCCGTTCCAAAAGAAAGTTCTCTTTATGTCCTTGTACATTTTATCTCCGCCTGGATGTATCATCATCTTGGAGTGATGTGCTTCCTCGAGAACCATCCTTACTAAATCATTTGTCTGTGGGACGCATAGTCTTCCGTCTCGCCTTAGCCAACCCTTATCGTCGATGGAGTATCTATTGAGGTGACTTGAAGTCTCACCCCTAATTAGCCTATCAATCGTCTCCACAAGCTGAGGGTCTTCGCGTTGTGCTGTCCCTATTGAGTCCACTAAAGTCGGGCGTACTTCGAGAGATGCTAGCAAGCCCGGTACAAAATCGGAGGAGGGCCTAAAGTCAAAGCTGGCTATAAACTCTAGGCTTTGTATTTCAACAAACAGCGGGCTTAGGGTCAGTTTCTTTCGGCTCAACGCATCTTCCACTACATTGCCTTTGCCCGGAGTGTAGGAGATCTCGAAATCGTACGAGGCAAGAAACTCCATCCATCTCTGTTGCCTCAGGTTAAGATCTTTCTGCGAGAAAAGATACTTCAAAGATTTATGGTCAGTATACAGTTCGAATTTCTCACCTAGGAGATAGTGTCGCCAAGACTTGAGTGCAAAGACGATGGCAGCTAACTCAAGATCGTGAGTCGGGTAGTTCTTTTCATGAACTTTCAATTGCCTTCCACCATAAGCTACTACCCTCCCTTCTTGCATCAAGACAGCGCCTAACCCTGTCCTACATGCATCTGTATAAACTATGGACATCTTGCTTCCATCTGGCAACGTCAGAACTGGGGCTGTTGTAAGAGCCCTTTTTAGTCGTTGGAAAGCAAACTCGCAATCCAAGTCCCAATTGAACACTAGATTCTTCTTTGTCAGCCTTGTGAGGGGAGCTAAGATTTTTGCAAAATCCCTTATGAATTTTCGGTAGAAACCTGCTAGTCCTAGAAAACTTTGGACCTCAGTTGCATTCCTTGGCGTCTTCCAATCCTATACCGCTACTACCTTAGCAGGGTCCACAACTAACCCTTCTTTGGATACTATGTGCCCAAGGAACCTTACTTCCTCTCTCCAAAAGTGGCACTTGGAGAATTTGGCTTTTAGCTGATGGACTCGCAGAGTTTCCATGATTTCCCTTAAGTGCTGAGCATGTTCTTCTTCACTCTTCGAGAAGATCAAGATATCGTCTACGAAGACCACTACGAACTTGCTGAGGAATTCTCTGAACACCGTACTCACCAGGTCCACGAAGTAAGCAGGTGCGTTTGTCAAGCCAAAAGGCATGACAAGCCATTCAAAGAAGCCGTCTGGGGTTCTGAATGCTATCTTATCGATGCTATCTTCAGCCACCCTTAGCTGATGAAATCCGGTCGCTAAATCGAGTTGGGAGAAAACAGACGCTCCTACAAGATGATCAAACAGATCGTCAATTCTGGGGAGAGGGTGCCTATTCTTTTTCGTTAGCTTGTTGAGCTCCTTATAGTCAACACACAGACGGAGTGAATCATCCGCCTTTGTAGCGAACACCACAGGAGCGCCCCATTCTGAAATACTCCTTCTAATGAACCCCTTCTCTAGAAGCTCTTTAACCTGTTTACTGAGCTCCTTCCTTTCCCGTGGAGCCATGTGTCTGACGGGCAACACAACGGGCTTTGCATTATCTACAAGATATATGCGGAAGTATATCTCCCGCTTCGGAGGTAAGCCCTTCACCTCCTCGAAGACATCCGGATATTCACGGACTACTCTAACCGATTGCAAACTCTCAACAGAAGCATCTAGCGATTCGAGATAACTAAGCATAACAGCATACGAGGGATTACAAGTAATTTCCAGAGTGTTACCGAGTTGGGTCAGAAGCCTAACCACCCTTTTCTCACAATCAAGGATGGCACCATTACTGGATAGCCAATCCATGCCCAAAATCAAACCATATCCCGAGAAGCCCAAAACAAAGGCACTACATCTAAATTCTACGCTTAGAATAGAAATTTTCAATCCCACACAGATCATAGACAAATGAGCCGGGCCCCCGATTGGATTTGAAACAATTAAGGGGTCCTCTACCATACTAGTTTCTAGGTGCAGAGATTCTACTAAAGCAGATGAGATAAAGGAGTGTGATGCGCCAGAATCAAATAAAGTGCGAACTGGGTGATCATAAAGATAAACTACACTTTCTACAGAAGTATTTATACCTCGTTGTTGCAGAGGTGGCGCTTCTAGCACATGAACCTGTGCCCCTGAGGTGGATCCAGCCCTCTGCCCCTGCCCTCGTTTCTTTGGGCAATCCTTAGCCATGTGGCCTGTCTCACCACAAGAAAAACACCCACCATTCATCTTGGCCTTCTTTTTCCGGCAATCTTTCACTAAGTGCCCCATTTTGCCACAGAAATTACACTTCCTCTTCTCTTTGTTGTCTTTCCCGCCCTTCTTAAAGTCTGTCTTCTTAGGCTGTAAACCCTCTTTCTTCCCTTGAGAGCCTTCTGCCTTTGTCTCCTTCTTGCCCTTATCCTCTTCGTTCAGCAATGCCATCTGTACCAATCTTTCATACGTAGCTCCCATGGGTATATGGGTCATGGCCAAACTGTGTAACGGCTCATTTAATCCTTTGACAAAGCGGAGAGCCTTCTTGTGCGGAGTGTTGACTAGGTCCAGTCCGAACCAAGCCAGCTGATCGAACTGATTAACATACTCTTTGACTGTCATATTCCCTTGCTTAAGAAATAAGAATTTTTCCAATTGAAGACTCCTTTCAGCTTCTGAGAGAAATTTAGCCTCAAACCTTGCCCTAAAGTCCTCCTATGTTTCCACTGGTCTTTCTGCATTGGTGACTTCCCACCAGTAGGAAGCCTCGCCTTTAAGTAGCCATACTGCCAGTTGTACCTTCTGCCTATCTTCTACCTCAAAGATGACGAATAAGTCCTCGGTTTCCTTCAGCCAATTCCTGGCTGCCACAAAGGACTCAGTTCCATGAAAGTCCTTTCCTCCCATAGCTTTAAAATCTTTACATATCTTAGCAAAAGTATTACCACGCGGAGGAGGTGGAGGAAGAGGTGCTGCTGCAGCTGGATGATTTCCTACAGCCGGGGGAGGAGGAACAGTGGGACCTGGCTGATTGGCCCTTGCTTCTAAGAATCGTCTGAACCAACCAGGTATTGGTACACCCTCTGGCAAGTTAAGTTCTTCGGACATGCTGAAACAAAAAGGATGGATTCAAAACGAAGGATAAAAGACAGTACCTATGGCTTTGGGGGACTATGCCTTTTTTTTTAAAATAAAATAAAATAACATTTTATCTTTAAAAATGCTTCTTTAAATTTTCTTTTGAAAATAAAATTTCAAAACTTTTTATCTTATCTGGTAAACCTATGCTCTGATACCAAGTGAAACACCCCACCTCCGTTAGGGTCGCTCTCAAAGGGAATGCCCTAATTTTGGTGGAGGTTTATAAGTATAAGTCACAGATACACAAGACAGATATAAATACACATATTTTTGAACAGCGGAAAACAACAGCACTTTTATTCCATCAAAATACGTGTTTTCACAAACCATGCCATAATTGTCTTACAATACTTCCAAAAACCATTACACTTTCATAACTGTCTTGATTTCATAACTTAAAGAAGCGTAAAAACAAAAGTAAACTGCATAAGTCCCCATAGTTGCAATCCAAAGCCATAGTCCAAAACGAAAGAGATCCAAGCAATACATTCATTCTCTTCAAGCTGGATGTGAAAACTGGTCAAGCTGCGGTATTCCCTCCCTGTAGACCTTGGGGGGGAGCGAAAGAAAAGAAGACGAAAGAAAAGTAGAGTCAGACATAAAGCCTGAGTAAGTCTAGGACTATTCAGTCTATGAATAAAGAATTGGGCATGATAAGTATAAACTGGAAATGGGAAAGCACTATAAACTAGGTTAAGTTGTCTAGAGTCGAATATACTATCGTACCCCATATTAATCTCTGCACCCCTATAAACTAGTTCTCAATAGGCACCCCATATTAGGGTGTAGTGATCCATTTCTAATGATCGGCTCCTACTCGCAAAGTTACATGTGTCTTACGGCCCTCGATGTTGTAATTACCTATGCTGGCCCCACCATGGGGTGTATCAAGTCCCATGGTGGCGACCCGACACAATTCTAGAATGCACAGGTATACTACCGGTGCCCAGTGCCTAATTTTTCTGCGCCGGAGTGTGTGCACGCCTGCACCCCGTTAGAACCTACACTGCTGCACCACCGCCGTCGATTTGACCTCTTACAGTCAGTCCAGTAATCGTGCACCACCCTGCCTAGTTCAGGGTATCCTGATACACCTTGTAGGGTTACTGCTGAAAAGGGTCCCCCGCTACTAGGTTTTCTATTTCTAGCCAACATGCTAAGTTGGTTAAGTGTTTTGTAAACCTAACCCCCAATCAGTCTGTATAGTTTAGCATGTTCCATTTTGATTAAGTATTAATTCAATTTACTTAATCCTATCAATCCTGACTCAACCTTAATTGTCTTATTAAAGCCTCGACCTCTCACATTAGACAGGTATTGCTGTGACTGCCTGTTGCCGGTTGGTTCCGGGCAGTCTTACGTCACAACTCAGTCTAACCTCGGGTCTTTATTGGGCTCAATGTTTAACCACCCACATTGGATAGGTATTGTTGTGACTACTGGACAGCCGGGTGGTTCCGGGCAGGTTTACATCACAACTCAATCCAACCTCGGGTTAAACACAGCGTATTTTCTAAGTTTACATATTTTGTCTCTTTTCTTTTTATATGTAAATATTTGCATCCCATTATTCAATTTCATCTTTATTGGGTAAAATTTATTTAAACCCCTTAAATGTTCTCAAGGTCATTGGCATGCGTCAGACATGCCAACACATATGTTTTATATTTTTAACCCAATGTCATTACCCCCATCTTATACGTTTGCTATAATAAAACATATGTTGGGTTTATCATTTAAACCCAACTTAGCCACATGAAAAAGGGGAGGCTTAGAACATGGTGTTTATATATATTCTAAGTAACATCAAGAGGGGAGTGTGAACGCATGAACTTGCAACATAACGATCTAACTAACATAAATTAGGCACTTGTAAACTTGCATTGTAATAGCATATAATCCTGACATGAAACATACCTAACATGAATCATGGTTTTAATCTAGTCATGTAAACTTGCATTTAAAAATGTAAATCTAACTTAGTTATGTGTCGCCTATATTATCATATGATTTTGATAACAACATAGGCCTAAAACATATTTTGTTTGGGCATAAAGTTAAACATAAACTAGCCATGTTCATAAAGTCAACACAAGTTCACAAAGATGCTTACTTTTGTCACTAATACAAAAGTATGGTTTTACACTTGAATCATGATGCCAATTCCAACATAAATTCATATGAGCCATAATACCCAAATGGATCCAACTACACTAAAAGTGATTATAAAAATATACATCATGTTGGCATAATAGTGAACCATATACTTGCATGAATCTCAAATGAACTACCACAAACATATAGTCGTTAACTTTCAACATGAATCATATACTTGCAATTATCCAATAGGTGTTGAAATAAACTACCACAAACATATAGTTGTTAACTTTCAACATGAATCACATACTTGCAAATATCCAATAGGTCTAACATCGTTATACCACAACATCCCAAATCGATTAGAATCATAGCAACATACAATTATGAATTATTATCACCACAAATTAAGTACAATTCCATTTCTCATTTTACACAAATCAAAACACAATTATTCATTCACATCGGAATAGCACTCTACTTACAACGTATGACGAATCTTCAATTCAGGAATCTGAATTCTGAATTTGGAGATGCTATCCTTTGTTGTAGGCGTTGTTTTGATTTAGTTGTCGTTGCTTTAAGCTTTCGAATCGTCTCCTAACCGTCTCTCAATTTTGACGACTAATCCTAGTCTTTCTTCAGCAGCATGACGGTCTCATTCTCATTTTTATTTGTATGAATTAGGTGGAGTCTTAGGTCCTTTTTATAGAGTTTGTGAATTGATAAGAACCGTCGATGGAGCTTAGATTAATATTAGCCATTCGTTTGAAAGAGAGGCCAATTAGCAGCTGACACCTAGCCCTAGTGATAAGGCAAGACTCAGAAATTCGGCCAAGCACAGACCAGGCCAGCCAGGGGGGCTGGGATCGACCTGTCTCAGGGGCCAGGTCGACTCCCCAGTCGACCCCCAGGTCGACTATGTAGTCGACCTGGGTGCCCCAGGTCGACTACCCAGTCGACTTGGGTGACCCAGGTCGAATACCCAGTCGACCTGGGTGCCTTGGGCGGGAAAATTTCCGCCCAGCCCAATCTAGTCCGATTTTTTTGAATTTCGAATTTGTTTTCCGAACTGTTTCTGTCTGTTTGAATTTTAAACTGAATTCTGAAAATTTCGGAGGTCATATCTCCCTCATACGGAGTCCGTTTTACGCAAACTCGGACTCTATCTCAAGCAGAATTCCGAGATGAACGCAATGGCGTATCCCGTTCCCCTTAATTCTTTGATTTGAAATTAATTATACTTTAATTTTTGAATTTCACTGTTATAGAATACACGGGGTGTTACAACCTCAGAAGCTAATAACAATCTGTTGTTTTGGACGTTTCGAGTTGACATGTTTTTGTCGATTCAGCATGGTCAAAATGGCGGGTCGTTACACATTACTAAATTCATCACAATATCATAACATAATCATCGTCATTTACCCAAAAAACAATAACATCGTCACATATTACTGTACCATCATCACATATCATCAAAATAAATCCAACCACAGCATACCATCATCAAATACCATCGTATGTGCATCAAGTATATAAAAAAACCAAGTATATGTACATACCCATGCAAAAGAACAACCAAATTAATCAACATCCTCCTCGTCGTCATCGTCTTCGTCCTCTTCTTCTTCGTCTTCAGCACCGCCATCGTCCTCCCCAGGCATTGATCCATGCTCCTGAAGAAAGCTGAAATGCGCTTGTTTATCTACTGGGCCAGTTGGCTTCTTATCCAATCATTCATCTCTTCCAACTGTTGCTGAGCTATAGCCTCCGCATCCATGGACCTCCTATATCCGCGCTAAAAATCAATAACATGCTAATTATTCAAGTTCTCATTTAAGTTAATAACTTAAATTATATTCAAGACGTTATCATACAAATCTACACGTATATCTCTTAGCATGTAAAAAAAATATTATACAGACAACATGGACTTGTAGTATATACATGGACCTTGAAAAATGAGAGGAAATTGGAGTAAAAGATGATGTGGCATAGGATTAACATGTTAAACTTAAAGAATAAAATTAATACATACTATATTTAATGTTATATTATAAGATGATTGTAATACCATACAAATAATTATTTTTCTACCTAATTGTAAATTGAATAATTTATTATTAATCGAATTAAATAGAAATAATAACTAATTGAATACATACTTTATTATTGTCTTTATAATTTTTTACAATCGAATACATACTTTAAATGTAAACTTAAATTAAAAAAAGTTTACCTCCTGATTGCCGAAGCCATATCGCCTATTACGAGTAGGCAGAGAAATAATAGAATCCCATATACGATCGCACTCTACAACCGTAAGCTCCTCTCGTCCACTGGCCTGAGTCACTCTAGCCGACTCTGCATCGTATCTCGCCTACAATACCAGTATGATTTGAATACAAATGTCATATTATTTACTTATATGTTGTGATATGAACGAATATGAAACATTTTAATTATGAATAAGCATATTTACCATTACATTCACAGCCTTGTCGTCCGCCCAATCATATGTCACGTTCCCTTCGTCATCAGTATGCTCCACCGCATATGTACGCCTGAAAACCTTTGCCATCGTAGGGTCCTTTGAAACTTTGCCAACTGAGCATATATACAGTAATAAAAGTGTTAAAAATAAGAATAAATTAATGATATGCACTAAATTTTTACGTGAACATATGTGTTAACGATATTTTTCGTCAACACCGGAGACAGGTCGACTGGGGTGGATCTAAAGGAGGGAATGGTTGGTGGGTTGCTTTACGGGTCAAATCGAGTGACTGCCCTAGAAGTGGAATTGGAAAAAAGGGTTTGCCAAAGGCAATTAAAATGGGTTTCGACCCAGGGGATGAAGTGCGTTTTTTCCTAATCAAGGGCGTATTGAAGAGGAAATCCAATTCAAATCTAAAAAGGAAAATAAGCAACCACAATGTTGATGATCAGAAAATGGAAATACACACTTACAGAGCAATTTTCTTGTGAAAGATTCTTTTTTATTCAACTTTCACTAAGAGTACATGAATGTCAAAAGGGGATTTCCCCATTAATCTTTTTTCTAAGTTAATTTTAAGAATACAACTATTTTTGGAGGCCACCCATCTCCCCTTGAATGCGACCTCTGGGGTCTTATTTATAGTGGTTCGGTGCTCCTTCCGTTGACGGGCTATTGGGCCTATGGAAGTCCTTGCTAGTTGCTCTTTTTTTTCCTGAGTTTCGGGTGCTTGCCTTTCGGCCATTTTTGGGGTGTCAGCCAGGGACCTTGGATATAGGCTTTCGGCTACGATCTCTCAGATGTAGGCATCCGGTCTTATCATAAATACTTAGAGAGGCTTGCTCTCATATCGTATGTTGATAATTGCTGGTTCGAAACCGCCACAGGTTTCGGTACTAAGTGAATTACTACGGGTAGCCTGTATATCCACTTGGGTCTCGGTTAGCCTTTTGGTCTCCATGTAGTAAGTGCTCTAGAAGTTGGTCCGGGATGGCATTTACGTTCTTCCAATTTAGTGCCTTCGATGCTTCCGTCTTTAGGTGTGTTGGCATTTGGTTGGTAATAATGGAGATTCTTTTGGGCTTCGTTTATCGAGGTTATCACTTCTGGTTTACTTGGCTTTAGAAGATGGGTGGTTCCTCGCACGGAGTCTTTCATTGAGCTAATACTTTCAGAAGGGTCTTGTCGGATTAGCCCTGGCGGGTAGACCCTGTCGGTTATACCTCATAGTTCTTTACGATCTTTCCCTTAGAGAGAGAAAGGAAAGAAAGCTTCGGGTGATGCAGCTTTTTCTGACTATTTCTTCATGTTCTTGCCCTTCTTGGTATCTAGCTCCCCCTATCTATTGGGCCTCCTGCGAGACTTTGATCACCCGATACCCCTTCACCGCCAACTCACTCTACTGTTGATTTTTGGTAGTAACATTTTCTCCCATTTGTGAAGGGGTGTTTTCGACTTTTTAAGTCACACCCTTTGTCTTTTCCGAGGCGTCATATCGGAGTCCTTTGATCTTCCTTGGCAGGGGAGCGTTGATTGGTCTTCGTTTGTGCAGTGGGGATTTAGGTAGATATCCTTGCACTATTACCACTGCTTTCTCTTCACTTTTACTACAACATTAATTTCTCCAGCTAGATTATTCGTTCATTGAGGATCTTCCAGACGTTCTAATGAATGAGATATAAACTTTATATGTTTCACGAAATGATATCACCTGGCAGTGTCATGTCTGTTGAGATGAGTTCCGGTTTGTCAGTCGTTGATGCCTGTGGTCTTTCTTGGAGGGAAAAATCTCTTTTATTTAAGAAATCGCTGGTTACTTCTCAGGACGACGTTAGTTGTATTCTTGCCAGCTTCTGAATGGATGATGTGGAGGCTATTCCTGCTACTGACTATAATGATATCATGCATCCTCCTGAGGGATATTTCGCCTACTCAGCCATTCACGTCTGGCATGGGGGCTTCTTTCCATTTCCACCCTTTATGCTTCAGCTTGTGCAGGATTTGGGAGTCACATCAATTCAATTTCCCCCGAGCATCTACACATTACTCTTATGCTTAGAATTTCTTGTCTGGAATTGGATCAGGTCTCTCTTACGTCGAATCTCGCTCATCATTTGATGCGCTTTTCAAGGGATGATGATTTTCCCTTATTTCGTGCTACCCTTTTACAGAGGATTGTTAATGATGGTGCAGGCAAGGTTATGCCTTGGGTAAGGAGATGAGAAGGGGTCCTCTTACCGTTTTCTTCAAGCATATCCGGGGAGGGTGTAAGTGCCATGCCGCATACTTCTACTTCTCATGCTGTCAGTTCCTTGAGACCCCTTAATCTTTCGTCAGATTTTACTAATCTCGTGAAACTTATTCTTACGGGACCCGATTTTTCTGATATTTCATTGCCTCCCACTTCCTTCGACTTGACGGATTTTTATCAATGTCTGATTGCTCAACAACTTAAGGTATGACGTTTTCTTTTTGCTCCTGGGCTTCCTGCCTACCGCAACTATGTTCTGAGTGTTTATGCCTTCCCAGGTTCTTAAGAACTGGCATGTGTCTCTGCTTATCCCTTCTTCTTCCGTCGTTGAAATTACTCGGCTTCGGGAGGCTAACGCAATTTTGAGAGGCTGAAGGCTTCCTTGGAACATGATGAGTTGGCCTTAGAAAAGGAGAGGCAGGCTAGGGATGTAACTCCTAACTGGGTATCAGCTTTAGAGCATCATATGGTAGAGGATGTGGTTACTCATGCTGGTGAGCTTCGGAGGAAGAATGAAAAACTTTCTCGTGCTGCCCAGATCATTTATGCAGCCCACGATAGGATTTCTGGTTTCTTGTGAGTCCTCCTTCCACGAATTAAGTCTGACTGCTATGAGGATGCCCTATTCCATCTTTTTTCTGACAACCTTCAAAATCTTTCTGAACTCTGAACCTCCCTCATTCCTTCCTTCACCCTGGATCGGGTTATGAAAAGGATTAAGCTGAGTGAGGAAGGAGTTGAGGCGTCATGAAGGAGTGACCGTATAGTCGAGGATCTTTTATACATCGATAGATTTTCGGATGATTTAAGCGAGGAGGGGGTAGACCCCGCATCCTTTGGCAGTTATAAGGAGAGAGGGGGTGTCGGTTCCAGAGATAGTGACTGCCCAGGCGAACGTATTATCCATAATTCTGAACCATCATCACCCAGAGAAGGTGATTCTTCTGGCTTTCTAAGAGGGAAGGAAGTTGTTGATCACGATGTTCACTCCCTTCTGGTATAACTTTTTCTTTGGACGTATTTTCCTTTTTTTTATGCTTGACTTCCAAATAGTTTCCTTTTGTTATAATAGACAAAAAGAAGAACTGTTTTCATGCCTTGAGCAGAATTAGGTGACAAAAGTTCAAATTATTTTTATGTTGGGCAGATAATACACTTGTATACTTAGTTCCGCAACCTATGCAACACTTGTATGGGGTCCCCCTTTGCTATTAGCGAGGGCTAATGCGATTATTTGCAGTATGACAGAGCTCAGTTTACTACGAGGAGGCATTACGCATGGTTTGTAGGCCAAGAAAAGAGTTTCGTACGACGCCTATCCATAATTCCAAGAAAACGCGTCTCCTCGAGGGACTCGAGTGCATTTATACTTCATTTCCTCAGCTCTTCTTTAACTTATGGAGTGGGGGTCATGAAGCTATGCTAAGAAATCTTTGGATTAAACATGATGAGGCACTATGTAAACAATAGACGTGTGAAAAAGTGATGTATTTGTGATTTGTCTTTCTGCCCACATGTTGGAGTTGGTAGGCTTTGGGTTTAACCCGTGTAACGGTGTGTAAGGAAAAGAAGGGGGTATAACCTTCGAACGTCTAGAAAAAATAAAATAAAACCTTAACCACTTTCTGGTATGTATATGGTCAGGTTGATCAACGCGAGATTCCTTCCTCCCGGAGAGAAACACTGCCGATAAGAGAGGTCCTCCCTATGTCTTATGAAAGGAGGTTCTTACATCAGGATTTATCCATTAAACATTTGACCGAGAGGGTGAATACTTTGAAAAGACAGTTAGAAGAGAAGGATAGAATCATTCTGGGGTAAGGACATACACAAAGACCAAACCCTCTGTCGAGTTCGAGGACGAGCTAAAGAATCTTCGCCAACGTGCCGTTGACTTGGAAATTGATTTAAACAATGTTACTACATAGTCTGGTTTTGAACAATCCATTCAATTTTCCTCGAGATCTTCAACATTGAGATAAAAATGGTGACGTTCAAAACCCTAATGGAGAATTCTAAGAATGCGATTAACAATCTTGCTTCATCTTTCTTTAATCACGTTTCTTCTTCACTAGTGGACAGACAGGATAACGACAAGGGTGTACTTCCTTCGTACAAGGATATTTTGCTAAAGCTAGGTGTAAAGCGTAATGCTTTTCCTTGAGATATTCGTTTACATTTTAAATCTCGTAATCTTCCTTTTTCTCATCAACCGCCTCGAAATACGAACCATTACTTTGCAAAAATAAAAACCATCAAATCCATTAATGGGTGCTTCAGATGTGGATCTTCAGATCATTGGGCGAGGAGCTGTCGAAATCCTGTTGTCTGTTTCCGTTGTAATAAAACTAGGCATAAGCGTTTTATTTGCAGAATTAATCTCAAAACCCCTAAAATTATGGCGACCTCTAAATCGCTTCCTCCTCTTTCAGCGGCTTATTAACCTGATGAATTTAGAAGGGCTAGATCGATGGTAGTTATCTCCATAGCCCGTGGGGCTTTCTCTATCAATGAACTAGAGAATCTCTTGAGTTCCCATTTCTGTAGAAGGGCGGCTAGATGGATTTGGACTGTTCGGAGATTTGGTGGTGACTTTATTGCGAAATTCCCCCCATCTTTACTGACGGAATCCTTTTTATTCACTTTTTGACCCAAAAGGAGTTGTTAATCTAAAAGGTGGACTCCACAATTTGGAAGTATGGCTAAAAAAAGGATTTATGTTTGGTTTGCTCTCAAGAATGTGCCTCTATTTTGTAGGAGCCTAGATACCCTCAAGACGGCGCTACCGGATTTGGGTGAAGTGACCAGGCTTCAACATGGAGTTTGGAATGCAACTAATTTTTCTTCTTTGCGGGCGTTGATGTTAATTGATGAGGAAATGGATCTTCCACCCTCTTTTGTTGTCCCTGTTGAAGGTTTTTTTCATAATGTGTTGATATTGAAGGTGGATGGTGAATCATCTGATGAAGTAGACAGAAGGGAGCTTCATACAACGGTTTTTGCTAGAGGAAATGATGGTAATTTGAAGATTTTAAAGGCTAGGAGTGGTAGTGTCCCCAATGCTAATGTGGGGTTGGGTAGTAATTCATTTTCTCCTATTTCGGTTGAATCGGGGGGTGATGTAGTGGATCAGAATGTAGGGAGGGATGTCATAGGAGTTCAAAGTGGTGACTTGGCAGCAAATGGTGAAAATGATGATGTTGGTCCAGATGACAGTGATAATGCTAGTGTCGGGTTTAAGTTTTAGGAGGGTAATGATGATGACTTTGATCTTGGTGGTGACTATAATGATGTTGATCTTAGTGGTGGAGACAATGCATTGGCTATTTCAGACTCAGATGAACGTCAATGTGCAACGAGCAGAAGGAAAGACAAGAAGCCCATGGATCCACGACTGATCATACTGAGGAGGAGTGCACGTGGCCTTCCACATCCTTTGGAAGGTAGTGTTTTTATCCCTTCTATTCCTAATTCTATGTCTTCTGATCAGATGCATGCACTTGCTAGTAGCTCCAGTATTATGTTAAATGATAATGTTATGAGTGGTATCAAAAGTAAGGAGTTAGATAGGGCTGACTTACCCCAATGATTGTTATAACTTGGAATGTTAGAGGCTTGGGTAATTTTGATAAACGTCTTAGAGTCAAAAATTACCTTAAATCTGTTAAACCTGACATCGTTTTGCTACAAGAAACTAAGCTTGACAATCCTGATATACACATTTTTAAAAGCCTGGGATGGGGAGTAGTTGATGATTGAAGGTACATACCGGCAGTGGGTAGTGCAGGTGGTTTATTTACTGGTTGGAATAGTAGTTTGTGGAATTTCAAACAAGAGATCATTCAGAGTCATTGTCTGCAAGTGGCGTTGGAATGTGTCATAAGTAGGAGGTTATATTTTTTCAAATGTTTATGGTCCAAATACGAGATGTGAAAGGAAAATTTTGTGGAAGGAGGGGGCGGAATTTCATAGATTGATGTATGGTCGATGGGTCATTGGTGGCGACTTCAGTGTTACAAGATTCGGTTTTTAAAGAAGCAACCAAAGTGCAAATCTTTGTGGTGACATGGCAGATTCAGCGAGTTTGTGGGTGATTGTGAATTAATTGATTTGCCTCTGGCAAATATAAAATATACTTGGTTTGATTGTATAACTCCTCCAACTTTAATTAAACTTGATTATTTCTTCATTAAAGCCCCTTTTGAGGATCTTTACCCTTTAACCTCTCAAAAAGGTTTATCTTCAATTATCTCTTATCACTGCCCTGTGGTGTTGGATTCTAGTGACGCTATACAAAAGAAACCCTTCTTCATATTTGAAAAAATGTGGAGCCTTGAAGATGATTTTGATGATATGTTGTATAACAAATGGTCTGAGTTTAGAGTGTGTGGTGATGCGGCAAGATCTATCAATACTAAATTCAAACTTTTGAGGAAATTTCTCACAAAATGGAATGTTGAGGTGTTTGGCCATATCAGACTTAAAAAGGAGAGGATTGAAAAGGAAATTTTTGAACTAAATGTTCTGGATGAAGAAAGATGCTTGGACATTGATGAAAGGGAGTTGTTGCATCAGAAAGCGAGAGAACTCAACAAAGTTATGGACCAAGAAGAGATTTTTTTGGAGGCAGAGATACCGATCTCAATGGTTGAAGGAAGGGGATAGAAACACTGCTTACTTTCATAGAGTTGCTAATGGCAGAAGAAGAACAAATTTGATTCATAGTATTTGGAAAGATGGGGAGGAGATTTGTGACCAACAAAAGCTGAGTGACACGTTTACTGAATATTATAAAGGCATTATTGGTGATCGCATTGAGAACTGCATTTCTATTGATTGGCACAAACTTTATCCTAAAATTTTGGATCTATCGTACATTGCAAATTAATTTACTGAAGAGGAAATTGTGAATGCTTTGAAATAGATGCCTGGGGATAAGGCCCCTGGACCTGATGGTTTCCCTAATTTTTTCTTTAAACAGTACTGGGATTTGGTGAAGAATGATGTGTTACGTCTATTTGAAGAATTTCATAACGGTACTTTAAGGCTGGACTTAATTAGTTATGCTAATGTGGTTTTAATCCCCAAAAAAGAAGGTAACATTACTGCGGCTGATTTCAGACCAATCAGCCTTCTTAACACTAGCTTCAAATTAGTTACGAAAGTGCTGGCAAACAAACTGAAAGCTAAGATGGATATGTTAATTGACAAATCCCAAACTGCTTTTATCCAAGGTAGAAACATTCTTGATGGTGCAGTGTTGGTTGGGGAAGTTATTTCTCATTGTGATAAGTTTGATGTTCCTTGTGTTATTATTAAGTTGGACTTTGCGAAAGCATTTGATACTATTGACTGGAGATTTATGATTGATGTGTTGAAGGCAAGAGGCTTTCCAAACAAATGGATTGAATGGATTTATTTGATTCTTTCATCTAGTAGATCAAACATCTGTGTTAATGGTGTTGCTGATTCCACTATTTACTCTAAGCATGTTTTGAGGCAGGGGACCCTCTTTCTCCGCTTCTCTTTGATTTGGCGGCTGATGTTTTTTCAAAAATTCTAAAATTATGGTGTGCGGAGGGCATTATCAGCAGCATTGGTAGAGATCATGTGGTAGGGGTATTAATTCTTTACAATACGCTGATGACACTATCATTTTCAGTAAACCAGACTGTAAATATCTTGCTGCACTTAAATTCAATCTTTATGCTTTTGAAAGCCTATCTGGTTTAAAAAATAATTTTCATAAAAGCAGTGTTCACACGCTGGGTTGTAGTGATGATTTGCGCAGGTTATTTGCTGAACTGTTGAATTGCAAGGCCGAAGTTTTCCCCTTGTATTATCTGGGTGCATCTGCCCCCAAGAAGTTAATGAAGAAAGATTGACAACATTTGATTGAAAAGGGTGACACAAGGCTGGCGAGGAGGAAGGGAAACTCTTTGTCAAGAGCTGGTAGACTTGTACTTGTGAATTCTGTTTTGTCTTCAATTCCAATGTATTGGATGTCCTTCTACAAATTTCCTGGATTGGTGTTGGAGAAGATTGATGCTATTCGCCGAAACTTTTTCTGGACTAGCAATAAGGAGACGAAAAAGCTTAGTTGTTTGGTTTCATGGGAACAGGTTTGTAAGTCTAAGGAGCAAGGTGGTCTTGGTGTCATTAACTTGATGAACATGAATTCATCATTACTCTGTAAGAAGTTATGGCTTATGATTTCTGATAAACATCCTCTTTGGAAAGAATGGATAATTAGTACATGTTGCAATGGCAATTTTGATTGGAATTCTGATTCTTCAATGTGTTCGGTGTTTTGGCCCAATGTTATGCTTCACGTCACTGGTTAAAACTGGGCACTAAGATTGTGGTGAAAAATGGCCATAATACTTCATTCTGGTTCGATAACTGTCTCTCCCCCGTCCCTTTGTGTGTGGAGTTTTCGGATCTCTTTGCAATTGCTTGTAATAAGAAATACATAGTTGGTGAGATGTATGATATTGATGCTCCGGGTTTCAAATGGAAGCTAACATTCTCCAGATTGGTGGCTGGTAATGCTTTGGTTTAGTTGTGTTGTATTTTCGATTTGCTTGACAAGATGAGTTTGTCCAATGAGCAAGATGAGTTTGTATGGATGTTGGAGGGGGAGAGGAAGATGTTCAGTGTTCGCAGCATCTACAACTTGATCAACTTCGCTGGGATTAGGAGGTTGGGGTTTGAATATATGTGGCAATTCAAAGTTCCTGATAAAGTGAAAATTCATATGTGGATCGTGATGCATGGCCGATTAAATACGGTCAGCAGACTTAGACAAAGAGGTGTGAACGTGATGGGTGGATGTGTGTTTTGCGGTCATGACGAGGAGGATTACCATCATCTTTTTTTGGATTGCGACTTTGCGTTTTACATCTTGACAAAATGCTAAGTTTTCCTTTTCTTGGACTTGCATTGGGGTGATTTCATAGTAGATCAATATAACTTTTGGCAATACATTTATCCGGCCTTGGATGATTCTCATAACAGTTATCTATTTTCGTTGCTAATTTTTGCATACACTTGGATTTTATGGCATGAGCATAACTCCAGAAAATTTAAATGCAAGACGAAAGCTCCTATCATTATCATTTACTCCATCCTTAATTTTGTTTATGACTGGGAAGGCATGGAGCAGAAGAGGCATGTTGAAACCATCGCTGACAGGGTGCGCAAGTGTGTGAGGCACATCACTGGACCTGATGCTTGACGAAGACGAATACTGGGTTTACGTTATGTCTTTTTGCTTTTAGTTTATGGTGCTGTAATGTTATGAAGTATATGCGTTATTTTGTTGTCAGGCTATATGTATGTATGTAGTAATCGCTGGTGTAGCGATAGCCTGTTTTTGGTTGTAAATATGATGTAAACTTGCTACTTTATGGTTCTTAATATATTAAGGCATGAATCATGTTGATTCACTACCTTTTCCTTAAAAAAAACAATGTTACTACAAAATGTGAGACGTGGGAACATTGTTTTAAGAATATCCCTATAATGACAGCTCGTAAGGCTTCTGTTCTTCAGAAATGTTATTACTTGAATAACCCTCCACCAGGTTTAAAGGAAACAATTATTTCTGAGTAGTGTAAAAGAGTGATTGCCGAGGTGAAAGGAATCTATGACACCATATTAATCAAGGATTCTCACGACCATGTCGTCAAATATGTCGGCCAAATCAGGCGCTTGCAAGAAGAAAATCATGATTTACGTATAAGTGTTTTTGATCTGGAAAAGGAAAACAAGTCTCTCAGGGCGATGTTTAGGGCTTACAACAGATCTTTGAAGCTCTAGCCCAAACCTTCCGATCACTTAGATGAGACAAGTAGAAAAGTTCAAAGACTTAAAAAGTTACAAGGTGTGGCACTTCGTCATGCCATCGACCCCCCCTTTACTCGAGGTGGAGAGGATCTAGATACTCAGTGATATTTTGTGATGGTGATACATGATTTTGTTTACGATAAGGGTACTGATAATGTAATCTTTTTAGTGAATAAACTTATGCATTGATAACGTTTAATATGTAAATAACTGTTGGTATGGAACATGAGTAAGAATTGCTTGTATGATGAATGACTTAAGAGGTTCCCTTTGAGTACGAGAAAATACAACCTCTTGTTTTTTTATACCTAGCCTCGTTTCTGACAATGAGCTTTTCGTCCACTTCCGAATTTTGTGGGTTTTCCTTTGTAAGCATATCTACGGTTGCCTTGATTTGAGATAATTACCTTGGAGGTCTTCGGGCCGTAATCCCAATGGTTGGAACCTTCTTTCAATACTTACATTGGGTTTCTTCCACCCAGTTTCGGGTGTCAATATGTGGAAAATTTGCCTTCCCTCTGGCATTTTTTCAAAGCTGAATCGATCTGGATTCAGGTATAGGTAGTAGTAGACCGGAACCCCCTTCGGCATTGGTGAAACACTGAGTCTTGCCTAGATTCGGGTATTAATAATAGTTGACTGGGACCTCCCCCAATATTTGTACAGAGATGGATCGACCCGGATTCGGATGTTGATAATAATAGACCGGAACTCCCTCCGGTATCTGTGAAACGCCGAATGGACCCAGATTCGAGTATTAATAATAGTCAACCGGAACCCCTTCCGGTATTCATATAGAGTTGGATCCACCTATATTTGGGTATTTAGAGATCGAGGATTGGGAACCCTTCTGATATTAATGATAAACCGAATCCACCCAGATTTAGGTGATAGCATAAAAGACCGGAACCTCCTCCAGTATTAGTAGAGTGCCGAATCCATCCAAATTCGGGTGATAGCACAGAAGACCGGAACCTCCTCCGTTGTTAATGAAATGAGTATCCCTCTCAGATTTGATTTGGGAAGAAAAAGGTTGTGCGTGCTTCTTGAGCCTCCCTTTGGGATTTTGATGTCAAAGCAGAGGATATACGTGCTTTGTTGGCCACTCTCTGGGCCTGTGCATCCAGAGCGCTTGGCTAGCTTATCCACAAGCAGGGCCCAAGGACGTACCCGACATCCCTCCAGGAGGCGCCTTATCCTGACCATCGTAGGCGATGATAAGGCTTAGAAATTTAGACGGGGCCCTCGTAGGCATAGAACTAAGGTTTACTCTTTTGACGCTCTATACGGGTCATCGTAGGCATTGATAGAGGCTTATACGCCACACCCCTATGAGGGGTTCCCTATCCTGACCATCGTAGGCGATCATAGGGGTTTGCGTTCCCTCTTACGGGTAACGCGGAACATAAGCAGAGGTAGGATATGCTCTTTTGCGAGCAGAGGTAGGATGTGCTTAGTTCTAGCAGAGGCAGGGCGTGCTCTTCAACGAGCAAAGGCAGGGCATGTTAATTTTAGATGCACCGCCATGACCATTTCTTGTGTGAAACGGCGACTTACGCTTTCGATGCTTTAACCCTTCCCTCTCTGATTTGGGCATGGAGAAAGACTAACACACCATCCCCACCAGGGGATGCCTTGCCCTGAGAAATTTAGCGCTGGCAAGGGTTTTTCTTCTGTTTATCCATTTGTGGTCTGACCTTTCCTTGGTCATTTCGTTTGTAGTATTTTTCTCCTTTGTAGCAGGATGGAATAATCCTTTTCTTATTATTTCAGGAGGATCTCAATGACATGACCTCCGATGCTTTCCTTACATAACCTTGTAATTTTCCTTGGTTCAAGAATTTGATGATCATCCCCTCCAGCACTCTGCAATAGTAGTTTTCGTGTCCATTTGCCATATGGTAGTAGCAATACGACCTTTCTCTCTTAGCTTTGTTCTTGGATTTCTTTTTGAGCGACGTCCAGAAATTTAATTCATGTCTAGTCAGGAAATATATACCCTCGATTGATATAGTGAGCTTATAACACTTAGGGCTGTCAACAGATACTTTCGGATACGGATAATGCCATATCCGTATCCGCATCCGAAACCATTTTCGGATATCGGATATCCGCATCCGCAGATACAGACGGATATCGGATAATTATCCGCTCCGCCAACAATCGATAAATCAATTAACATAAATGAATTTTTTAGCTTAATATTAATCTTTTTCAACCTAATTGATTAATAAGTGCTAAAAATAAGTAAATATGATGATAATATATAATTTTGAGCAATTAACATGCGTTTAGTAGACTTTTAATTTTGCATATTAATAAATTACTATATTTAATTATGTTAAAATACATATAATTCAAGCTATAATCGGGAAAAAAATAGGACGGATAATTTTCGGATGTGGATATGCCTATACCCGTATCCGCATCCGCTTTCCCGGATGTCGGATATTTATCCGCTTTTCGGGTACGAATGCGGATGGATTTCGGATTTTTCGTGTATCCATTGACAGCCCTAATAACCCTTTGGTAATCTTGACTTGAAATTCTTCTTCTGCCGCTGCATTTTGGTCTTTTTGTTACTCAATTTTGTTATTCCATCACTATCTCTATACTTCCTTTTTACTGCTCTCCGATGTGGAAGTATATCTTCTTTAGGCTTTCCCTTGGTCAAAAGGACAGGAGTTTTCTCTATGGTTCGGTCGGATATGGTTTCCTCAACTTTTGCGAGGATGGATTCTTTGGTGAGGAGAAAGGAGTTGTATCTCTCAGTCGAGGGTTGGTAAAGGAAAAAAATCGGGGTTGATCCTATGTGGAAGGGGTTAATGCTCCATCGATCGGGGTTATAAGGCTCTACGCCTTTCTCTTTCACTTTAATATGCAGGTTCCCCAATTTGAATCTTTTGATCGCCCATGGCTCGTCGATGTTCGTTCCAGCCATGGTAAATCTGTCAATCATCGGTGGAGATCTTTTACTCGTAATGTTCGCCTCTTCAAGAATTTAGCCCAAGACGGGACAATCATAGGTAGGTATGGGGTAAGGTTAACCACAAGGTCCAAGGTTCGGGGCCCTCCTTCTAGCACCAAAATGTTAACGATATTTTTCGTCAACACCGGAGATAGGTCGACTGGTGGATCTAAAGGAGGGAACGGTTGGTGGGTTGCTTTATAAGTTAAATCGGGTTACTGCCCTAGAAGTGGAATTGGAAAAAAGGGTTTGCCAAGGGCAATTAAAATGGGTTTTGACCCAGGGGACGAAGTATGTTTTCCTAATCAAGGGCGTATTGAAGAGGAAATCCAAATCAAATCTAAAAAGGAAAACAAGCAACCGCAATGGTGATGATCAGAAAATGGAAATACACACTTACAAAGCAATTTTCTTGTGATAGATTCCCTTTTATTCAACTTTCTCTAAGAGTACATGAATGTCATAAGGGGATTTCCCCATTAATCTCTTTTCTAAGTTTATTTTAAGAATAAAACTGTTTCTGGAGACCACCATCTCCCCTTCAATGCGACCTCTGGGTTCTTATTTATAGTGGTCGGTACTCCTTCCATCGATGGGCTATTGGGCCTATGGAAAACCTTGTCGGTTGCTCTCTTTTTTTTCCTGAGTTTCGGGCGCTTTCCTTTCGGCTATTCTTGGGGTGTCAGCTAGGGTCCTTGGATATAGGCTTTCGGCTACGAGCTCTCGGATGTAGGCCTCCGGTCTTATTGCAAATACTTAGAGAGGCTTTCTCTCATGTCATATGTTGATATTTGCCGGTTTGAAGCTGCCACGGGTTTCAGTACTAAGTGATTTAGTATGGGTAGCCTGTATATCCGCTTGGGTCTCGGTTAGCCTTTCGGTCTCCATGCAGTAGGTGCTTTGGACATTGGTCTGGGATGGCATTTACGTTCTTACGGTTTAGTGCCTTCGATGCTTCCGTCTTCGGGTGTGTCGACATTCGGGTTGGTCATTACTGAAGATTCTTTTGGGCTTCGTTTATCGAGGTTATCACTTTTGGTTCACTTGGCTTTAGAAGATGGGTGGTTCCTCGCACAGAGTCTTACATTGAGCTGATACTATCAGAAGGGTCTTGTTGGATTAGCCCTGGCGGGTAGGCCTTGTTGGTTATACCTCATAGTTCTTTACGATCTTTTCCCTTAGATTGAGAAAGGAATGAAAGCTTCGGGTGATGCGGCTTTTTTTGACTATTTCTTCTTGTCCTTCTTGGTATCTAGCTCCCCATTTCTTTTGGGCCTCCTGTGAGACTTTGATCACCCGATACTCCTTCACCGCCAGCTCACTCTACTGTTGAATTTTGGTAGTAACAATATGCTATAAATATTGAAATTTTATACCAATTCTCTCCTATGTTGCTCAAATGATTTTGAGCCACCGCGGTGTAAACCTAGATACTTAGCTCTATTTGTTTTATACCTTTTTGCTACTTCCTATTATATTTGATACACGATCAATTAAAAGAATGCAATCAACATAAATGTGAATATTTTCATTATATCTTACTCTAGCTGCTTCTATATCCCACTATGCATGAAATGCAGCCCACACATCGTCACTCATCCATTTAGGCTTTTTTGTAGATGTCTTTGCTCTTGAAATTGCTTCTCGATAATTTTTTTGCATTTTCATATTCTAATGTGTAAAAAAAAGCTGCATGTCCTACGGCTCCACATGTACAACCGCTTGAATATTAAATTTGTTTTGAATTATTTATAGTATATTAATTTTCAATAATAGTATAAAAAATACTTGCCTGCAAATAAGCTAAAATAGCGTTCTTGATGTGGGGTGGGATACTATCCCATTGCAGCCATGTCCCAAACATCCTGCTCGTGTAAGACTGCCTCAACACCTCTAAAATAAAATCTGCTGGCTCAATTTTGAACCCACTACGTACATGTTTACATAGATATTTCATATATTTTAAATAATCTGAATCAAAATAAATTTGATACTTACCCGACACTATTATGAACAATCTCTGCAGCCTTACGCAAATCTGGCTCGGAGCTGCTAGTACCTGCTCCTAGTGTAGGAAACGGTGAAGGTGTCAGCTATGACGAACTCCTTGATCGTCATCTATTAGACATATCTGTTACAATCATATAATGCATACAAAATAACTTGAATTATTAACATCAGCCATCATTATCAATACATAAATAGTACATGAGAATAATAATAATGCATAACATACATAGTCAACATTATCATTAAATTAATCAGAATATTAAAGAATGGAAGTAAACTCATAGCTAAGTAAAACCATCATCATTATTATTACATAGCTCAGAATAATACATGTTACTACGAAAAATCAACAGTAGAGTGAGCTAGTGGTAAAGGGGTATCGGACGATCAAAGTCTCGCAGGAGGCTCAATAGAAAGTGGGAACTAGATATCAAGAAGGACAAGAACAAGAAGAAATAGTCCAAAAAAGCTGCATCACCCAAAGCTTTCTTTCTGCTCTCCCTCTAAGGGAAAAGATCGTTAAGAACTATGAGGTATAACCGATAAAGTCTATCCGCCAGGGTTAATCCAACAAGACCCTTCCGACAGCATCAACTCGACGGAAGACCCCATGCGAGGAACCACCCATCTTCTAAAGCCAAGTAAGAAAAAAGTGATAACCTCGATAAACGAAGCAACAATGACCAACTCGAATGCCGACACACCTGAAGACGGAAGCATCGAAGGCACTAAACCTGAGGAATGTATAGGCCATCCTGGACCAACTTCTGGAGCACCTACTGCATGGAGACCGAAAGGCTAACCGAGACCCAAGCGGATATACAGGCTACCCATACTAATTCATTTAGTACTGAAACCCGTGGCGGCTTCGAACCGGCAGTTATCAAAATACGGCATGAGAGCAAGCCTCTCTAAGTATATACGATAAGACCGGAGGCCTACATCCGAGAGCTCGTAGCCGAAAGCCTATATCCAAGGACCATGGCTGACACTCCAAGAATGGCCGAAAGGCAAGTGCCCGAAACTCAGAAAAAAAACCGGCAAGGACTTTCGTAGGCCTAATAGCCCGTCAACGGAAGGAGCACCGAACCACTATAAATAAGACCCCAGAGGTCGCATTTAAGAGGAGATTGGTGGCCTCCAAAAAATAGTTGTATTCTTAAAATTAACTTAGAAAAGAGATCAATGGGGGAATCCCCCTATGACATCCATGTACTCTTAGCGAAATTTGAATAAAAGGGAATCTATCACAAGAAAGTTGCTCTGTAAGTGTGTATTTCCATTTTCTTATCATCACCATTGTAGTTGCTTGTTTTCCTTTTAGATTTGAATTTTATTTCCTCTTCAATATGCCCTTGACTAGGAAAACGCACTTCGTCCCCTGGGTCGAAATCCTTTTTGATTGCCCTTGGCAAACCCTTTTTCCCCAATTCCACTTCCAGGGCAGTAACCCAATTTGACCTGCAAAACAACCCACCAACCATTCCCTCCTTTAGATCCACCCTAGTCGACCTATCTCTGTTGTTGACGAAAAATATCGTTAACAATACATAACATAGTACATAGCACATAATAGTACATAACATAAGTACATAACACCAGGCTTCAACATCTTCATATTTTGACTCAGTCTCATACTCTATATCATTTCTTTTAGTACTTACAAACGCATCAAATAATACATTCGCTTCATCATTCAACGACCCTACATCAATGTCATGAGCTATTATTATTATTTCAATATTTGTTTCAAGATCTGCTTGATACGCTGCTTCATCTGGAATATTATTTCCATCAAATGTAAATCTTGCCTTTATTTTAAGAACAGTCCACCAATCTGTTTTATCTTTTTCTAACGACGGGTACAGAGCAAAATAGACTTGTAATGCTTGCTTAGCTAATACGAAAGGGTCATACTTATATTAATGCGACATATGCCTTATTTCAATTAGCTTGTAATCTTTGTGCACGTTAATTCCAGAACCAGGTACATTGCTAAACCAATTGCATTTGAATAGATAAATTTTCTCTATGGGCTGAACATAATATGTCAACTCCACAACTTGGGTTAAGAACGTAAAAATCTTTTATGTGCTCCTCCGGATTATCACTACCTTTGACAAATACACCATTGTTATACATTAATTTTTCAGCTCCGCAATCATTGGAGTTGAATTTCAACCCATTGACAAAGTATATTGGATAAGTTTTGACATTTATTTTTGGTTCGATAGTAAGATGTCGTAATCCTTCATTAACAATACAGTTTTCGGGATCATGAACATGGTCTGAAAACTATCTAGCAAATTATTTATTGAGATCACCAGATGGATGTTGTGATTCGTATATACTGTAAATATGTGTTATGTTCCTTTTTATTAATATAGATAAATAAATATATATGTGTATATATATATAATTGAATTGTACATAAATTAAGTATTACTTGACAAATGGTGCAACTTCCACATAATTTAACAGAACATATGTTGTGCCACACTGTACTCTTTATCGCTTAACTATATTTCCACACATTTTCCAGCAGGTCTTCCGTATTATCTAAAAATGGATAACATTATTTGAGAAGACTCATGTTTAACGGCTTCTTCATTATGGGAACAGTTACAAAAGATAAGTTTACATCTTTACTAAAGTAATGAGAAAAAAAAATGAAGCTTCTTCTTCAAGGTACGATTAGAAAATCGAACCTTTTACTCGAGCGTTTTTCCTAAAAAAAATTCTTTAAAAGATTCAAGTACCTATAATAAGATTAATTAAATTTGTATGTTGCTACAAAAATCTTGGTTGTAATCTATTAAGATTATCAAGTATATACAAAATTACCTCTCAAATGGATACACCCATTCATATTGCACAGGACCTCGAAGGAGTGCTTCGGACGGAAGATAAATAGGTAAATGCTCCATTATATTAAAAAAACCCGAGGGAAATATTTTCTCGAGTTTGTAGAGTAGTATTGGGATTTTTTACTTCAAGCTTACGTAGACGATCTACCTTTAACGTCATTGAACAAAGTTGTTTGTAAAACATACTTAATTCTGTTATAATGTTCCATATTTTTGTAGGCAACAGTTCCTTAAAAATCACAGGTAAAAAGTATTCCATCATGATATGACAATCACGGATTTTCATCCGACTCAATTTGCTGTTTTTAAAGTCCACACATCTACGGAGGTTAGAAGAAATTCCATCAGGACATCGTACTCCTTCCACCCACTTTATCATGAGTTTTACTTGTCTGTTGCCTAGCTCATAGCATGCTTTGGGTTTTTTATTCTCATTATACAAATGAAGTTCTGGTCAATTACAGAAGTGTAATATATCACATCTCAAATTCGCATCATCCTTCGTTTTCCACTTTACATTCAAAACTATATTAAAAACGTTATCAAAAATGTTTTTTTCATTGTGCGTGACGTCAATGTTATGCTGAAGTAGTAGATTTTTCCAGTAAGGTAACTCCTAAAACATACTTTGTTTGCACCAATTATGAATGTCCAATTTACTTGGAATTTTAACCTGCTCTCCGGTTTCATGTATCTTTGGGTAGTCTTTTACAATTTCATGTATCTCTTCAGTTGTCCAAACTTTAGGGGGTAGCATAGTCTCTACTATGTTAGGTTTAAAATTCTTTTTATCCATTCTGAATTTATGATTAATATGCAGAAAGCACCGATGATTGTCAAACCAAGAATTTTTTATCACACTTTAATGAAAATGCTCGTGTCTCATCCATACAATGAGGATAAGCTATACGTCCGGTTGTGCTCCAACCTGAAAGCATGCCATATGCCGGAAAATCACTAATAGTCCATAATACAGATTCAAACATACAAAAATTCATTTTTCTCGAAATTTTGTATGTTTTGACTCCTTCATACCACAATGTTTTCAACTCTTCAATTAGCGGTTGTAGATAAACATCAATTCCTTGTGTCGGATGTTTGGGACCGGGGACGACAACCGTTAGAAACATATATGGATTTTTCATACACATCCGTGGAGGTAAGTTATAAGGAGTAACAATGATTGGTCATGATGAATATTTACTACCAAACTCAAAAAATGGAGAAAATCCATTCGTGCATAAACCGAGCCTAACATAACGGCTCTCTGCAGCAAACTCAGGATAAGTCCTATCAATGTGTTTCGATGCTTCACCATCAGATAGATGTATCCTAGTTCCTTCTTCTGCTGTTCTCACGCCATGCCATAACATTTGACACGCTGTAGCAGAAGATGCATATAGCCACTGAAGTCTGGGAGTTATGGGTAGATAATGCATTCTTTTATATGGAACCTCTTTTCCTTTCTTTTTCCTTGGTTTATATCTATCTTCTTGCGAAATTTTCATTTTCTATGGTGAGCGTCTTCTTTCCAATACAACATGCAACCTTTAACACATGTATCTATCTTCTGATACGGTAGTCCAAAAGCAGACATAAGTTTTTTCGCTTTATAATGACTATCACATATCAAATTATTGGGCGATATATGTCATTTTGCAGTTTGTAGAACTGTTGTAAATGCGGCTTCTATAAGATTGAATTTTGATTTATAGTGATGAATTCAGCCGTTATAAATAATTCGGTTACGCTTTGCACACCCTTCCCACAACGACCACTTAGCCAAATTCAATAAATCATAAAAAAATTGCTTCCGCCATTGGTTCTTCTACATTTTCGTTCTCATCATTGCCTTGATCAATGGTAGGAAATATTGATCGTGGTGCATCTTGCACCATATTTTATATCAGATTCGTCGTTGTATCATTCACATTGTACTATCGTCCTCTACCACTACAGGTTTAGACGTAGGTTGAACAAGTTCTCTATGACGATCCCATAAGTAATAATTCGACACAAAACCAAATCTATATAGATGTACTTCTACGGCATCTGACTTCCAATGTTTCAGATGTCTGCACTTACTACACGAACAATGAATGTCTACGTTACTTCGATTATTAGATTTAGAAAATCTAATAAATTCCTGGACACCATTACAAAAATGTTCCTTTTTGACCCTTTCTTACCGGTTCGGGGTTGATACATCCAACAACGATTACGAAAATAATCGAAACATTTTCCTGATTTGTAACAAATATGTTAGAAAATTCAGGTTAATATTTTCATTTATAACTACTTAATGTTTTCAGTTTTTTTGTTTATTTTTTTATACTTTGACGGCCGGTCTGCCTACTTTCCATTACAAATATAATAACGTAAGCATATTTTGTAAATCATTTCAGATCAAACGGTTCAATAAAATTTTGGCAGCATTTCCCTTTTGGTCCCTGTATAGTACACAAATGCGTGTACATGAGGAACAAAAAGGAAGTGCCATCGAAATTTTGTTAACTATTTTAACTGAAATGATTTACAAAATATGATTATGTTATTATATTCGTAACTTGTCCAATACTAGGACAAATCCAATGAATATTGCATCAAATGAATATAGATTTTCGTTTAGTGTAAAAATGAATATCCATATAACGATCATATACAATACTTGTTGGGCGGGGCCAAATTTATCTAAGGGGTTCACATAAGTAAAACACATTATATAATTTGTAAACTAACGTCTACATAATATTTTTTCATACTTTCAATTTGTAAACTAACATGACAATGAAAATTATAAGGTATTGATTAGTTTTAATTGCTTTTAGTTAATTTTAGTTTAAAGTATAAATTATGAAGTTAATTTTAGTTAGTTTAAATTTTTGAAAGATAAACTAAGCTTTCAAGTTAATTAATTAATTTCAATTAATATTTAAAGAATTAAGTTATAAATATGATTTTCATTGCATGTAGCAATGATCTAAATCTAAATTAAGAACCACTTCGAATTAACATAATTTGTTTATTAAATATTATAGCAACAAAACATTTTTTTAATTGTAAATCTATTCTTTAAATTTGTTTGGACCGACCAATCTTGCACCTGATGGTGACATAACAGTCCATGCAGATGAGGGACATCATTACACCGCTTCAATAATTATAATCAATTTACTACCATTAAACAATTAAGTTTATTTCATTTATTCTCAAATCATCCTACAACACAATCAACCTACAAAACAATCATGGTAAGCCCAGTTACATACTTGATAATCATCGTTTTCAACATTTTAAATCAATTACATATGTGATAATCATCGTTTTCAATCTCTTAATCAATTACACTTATTCCCAAATCAATCAAGAACAAAATCAACATCATATGCATCTCACAAGACAACCAATTTCATATCCATAAACAATCAATTTACAAACCCATATAAACATGTAAATCAACCCTAATTAAACATAGAATAGGATTAGAAGACATACTACCACAATTTGATAAGCTTGGAATGGTGTTTCGGTGGGTGAAATCGGAGGAGCGACAGGGGGCTTGGGGATAGGTTTTTTTATGTGAAGCTGAAATGATTTGGGGGAGAAAGCTCTCGGCGGTTTAACCAGCAGGACGTGCAACGGCTTGCGACGACCGCTTTTTTTAGCCGACGCAAGTCATTGCCCTTCCTCATCGCTATTTAAGCTGCCTCTTGTAGTGTTTCCATTAACCAAAAAAACGTCTGAGAGGGATTAATTCTGGTTTCACTATGACCATCTCCATCTTCTAAATAAAAATTCTGAAACCAATACTTCCAAACATCACATGTCTTTTTCATGCATTCACTATTGTTCATCACATTACAAGGCACACAGAAATTGCGACGGCAAATAGTCGTTGGCGGTCGTTGCTAGCCATCGCAATTTAAGTCGTCATCGCCAACAGAAATAGCAACAGGAAAAGCGACGACTCCGTCGCTCATTTAGCAATGGTTTGCAATGACAACTTGCCACGTGGCATTTTACCTGACAGGTAGTTTGTTTTACCGGAGAACTGTTGCAATATATCCGTTGCTAGCCATCACTTGTTGTTGGTAAAAAATTACCAATACGCCGTCGCTAGCTGTTGCAAATCTAGAGCATAATATGTGCACTGCACAACAATTCCTTCCCCACAAACCAAACGACAATAAAATCAATCCAATGTTAGGCCAGTACTCCCAATACCATCAATTCACCAATAATTATTCCATCAACACCAATAATCATCAATAATCAATTCACAAAGTCATAATATATGGAAAATAAGCTAAATCTAAACACCATATCATCGTCATAAACACAATACCATCGTCACATATCATCGTCATATATATCCAAACACACTATACCATCGTCACATATCATCATACTAGCATATAAAAAACCAAGTATATGTACATACCCAAGTCTATAAACAACCAAACTAATCTTCCTCCTCCTCCTCGACGTTGTGGTCGCCTTCTTCTTCGCCTTCAATAGCAGCATCTCCCTCCCTAGGCATAAACTTATGCTCTTGATAATAAGCTGTAATGCACTCATTTATTTGTTGGGATAGCTGGGTTCTTCACCAGTCATTCATCTCATCCATCTGCTGATGCATCCGAGCACTAGTCGCCTCCTCCATCGACCTCTTATAACCACGCTGAATAGCCTGCGAAATAATTAAGTTCACATTAAAATTATTTAAATATATTTCTCCTTGTTTGTGTTAAACATGTATATCATTAGCAATAATATTTTTTTCTTAAGTAGAATTGTCAGATATAATATCAACACATGTAACGACCCGCCATTTTGACCGTGCCGAATTGACAAAATATGCCAACTCGAAACGTCCAAAACAACAGATTGTTATTAGCTTCTAAGGTAAATAGAACAAATCACAGATCACAGACACAGATACAAAGCAATATAATATCTCACAGCGGAAAAAATTAAAATACAATAGTAGTTCATGAAGCTTTACATCAGAGTTTACATAAATAATTCAGCGGAAGTCTAATACAATAAATAACTGATAACAATCTGAAACAGAATGACAAAGATAACTGAACAGGTAGATATAAATGAGAAAACCCAATAATCTTCAAACTCCAAGAGTGGATCTCGAAAGCTGTGATAATCGATCTGACCCGAGCAATAATGCAAAACAAAACAACTCGGATCAGGACTAACATTCTCGTGGAAGTAAATCAATTCAAATGAAATGTTCGATGAAATGCAAACAGTAACTTAGAGGATGTTTGGGATCACCATCCTCTAAGGATCCGTCAAACTAATACTATATAGTATAATACGCTATATACAATAGTGTCTATCAGTAAAGTAAAATATCAAAATAGCGTAAGCGGGATTACCATGATTACCCTTACACCGTTTATATATTCCTATAGTATATACAGTACCGTAATTCCTCCGTAAACTGTAGGTTGATCAGAGGGCACTCCATATAAAACAGTACAAAACAAAATCGTAGTGGGCTCGTATAAGGCATGTGACAAGGCACGCAAGGAATGCCAGGGTGGATTCACCGTTTGCAGAGCCGGACTGGTGGTAACGCATAGTAACAACTACCGCCTACCTCGATACACACTCCCATAATCAAAAGGGCCCAAATCGAATCTCAACAATAATAGAATAATATCGAAGAAGTGTGCTCGATAAGAGGTATGACCTCACTTGGTCCGTGCATAGCTCCTGTTTTAGCCACATCAAGCTGACTCAAGGTAGTCAGGGTCTCGTAATTAATATGAAATAAAATAAAATGGAGTCGTTCGCCAAATCATCCCCTTCATTCTGGAACTCCACCGCGTACACAGTTGTCAAAGTGGTTTTCGGTATTGGCAGAGAGTATGACAATAGCCGATCCCGGTCTCTTTAACAACCAAACGTTTACATTTTTCACACCGTGGTCATTATTTTATAAATCACTTTATAAAACAGTTTATACGAATTCTCATACTCGAATTTGAATTCAAAATTAAATATCTAACTTCGAATATATTAAATTTTGAAAACAACTCATTTTAGTTGATTAATGAAATTCGACACTTAGGTTCAAATTTCCTTTTATATAATTTAAAACGAAATCTTAAACTTCAATATAAACCAAATCGTCTTATAACTATAATTCAAGTTATATAGTTCAAAACTATTACTTGTACATTTCAAATCAAAATCTTATATTTCCATTCAACCAAATTATGATTTAAAACCATTCTTATACATTGATTTAACAAATTCTTAATTCAAACCAAACGATATAAAAATCAATTCCGCATATAACATCTATATATTCCAATTCATAATTAATCACTTAAAATTGAATTTAATTCTTATCGACTATAAATTCAAAATAAATCAATTTACCCAATTCACATTCATTTCTTATCAAGGTTCATAATTTAAACCAAATCAAATTCAATTTTTTAAATTTACCAATTCAAGTTCATCTCTACAAAAATTCGTATCGATTCCAATTCATAACTTAATATGAGTTCATTCGTTATTCAAATATCGTTATATAGATTTACATCTTTAAACTTCGAATTTAAATCGCGAAATATAACCTATCCATCTTGACTTTATTAAAGTTTATAAAATATATATATAAGAAAATTAACTTTGAAAATAGATATGTATATATATATATATATAAGTTTATAAAATTCTAAAAAAAATTAGAAATAGATTATAAACATATATAAGTTTAAAATAATATAAAAATAGATTTAAAGAAATATTTATAATAATATAAAAAGGTTAAAATACTTATAGGAATCAATTATATGGTTTAAAATAAATAAATTTATAAGTAAAATCTTAAATAAACATTTAAATCCCTATTTACAAATAAATCATTTTAAAACACATAATTTAAAATATACAAAATAATTTATATTTAAATAAAATATGAATATAAATATATAAAGTCTTAAGTAAATATTTTAAAATAAAACTCATTTTACTTCGAAAACATGACCGACGGTGTCCGTATATAGTTTTCTACCCTATGGCCAAGTGATACGGATATTTATCATTTCAACCCGCAATTGATAAAATTTCTACGGGTCTATCATTTCAACCCGCGATCCCAAATTCAATAAAAATCGTTCAGATCTATCATTTCAACCCATAACGATTTTTCCCTATTCTAATGTTCGTTCGGGTATGTATCATTTCAACCCTTAGCGATTTTCCTAAAACTAGGGTATCAACAATCACATAGTATCAATCACAACATATATATCATCAGTGCAACTACGTGTCATATGAATATATCGTGTCGCATATGAAATGTGCATACATATCAAATCAAACAATTTCTACTAGCAATCCTATACATTTCTTATAACAGTTCATTATTGATCTAACATCCATGAAATAAATGTGAGTCAGGTGTGAGATAAACTCACTTTTCGTGGTACGGGTTTGAAAACAGCAGACGGATCGACATAGAATAGAACGACGACTTCCAGGCACGATTCAGAATGATTTCAATCCGATATCACTCAACATTTTATTTTATTGATAAGAAGAGGCTATGGAGTTTCTCATCGGATCAGTATTGTTATTGGGTTTTGGGATGGTACGGTCATTGGGTTTGGAACTGTTTTCGAACTCAACACCACAATCGACTCCATAATAAACACAATAAATTCTCACAAAAATAAACACAACGCTCCTTTTACACAAAATATTATAAAAATATTTTTATATGCGAATATAAACAGTAAAATTATAATATATTTATATATATTCAAAATTCGACGCACAAAATTGCTTTCAATATATATATATATATATCATCATAACAACCCTTTCATTTATATATATAAATATATTTAGAAACCGTACACAAAATTATATGCTCAAACCCTTTTACCAAATTTTATATTCATATACTAACACAGGCACACTCAAAATTATATATACATACGGTAAAATTTATATAAACGAATGTTCAACTCACTCATATATTCATACATATATATAATATATTTTAAAACAACACATACCAAACTCAACTCACAACACAACCAAATACACATAAATATATATATAATCAAAAATACACACAAATGTAAAACTCTCACAGCACACAAACAAAATATACACGCAGGCATCACACATAAAAAGTAAAACACACACACATACAAACAGTTAATACAAACACGCACATGAACAAATATAAAATCGTCAAACATTCACGCAAAAACCCACACACACGCACATCAACACATGCACAAACATACACCCATACACACAACTGTACACACAAAACACGAGGTTAGGGAAGAAGAGGTCTGGGCGGCCATTGGGTTCGGTTGGAGGACTGTGTGTTGTTGGGTAGGCATAGGGAGTTTCAGTCGGTCTTAGCTTCAAGCGGGAAGATGGGTGTGGCAACAGGGCAAGCAGGTAGGAGGAAGGGTTCAGGAGTTGAGGCGGGGAACAGTGGAGTCTCAGACGGTGGCAGATCGGTGTTGTTGTAAGAGGCTTCGGCGGCAATCGGTGTCATGACAGTCAGCAACGTTGAGGGCTTCCTTGGCATGGGCGAGCTCGGCCGTTTGGGGAAGGGCGGAGGTGTTGAACGTGGGCAAGGGGTTTTGTCGATGTGGAGTTGGAGTTTTGCCTTCAGGCACGAAGTGACGAAGGGATGGATCTGTAAAATCTCTCGCTGCCATATTAAAAAAAATCATGAAGGGAAGAAAAAGATGGAGGAGGAGATAACCGATGGAATGAAAATGTGGCTACTGCTTTTAATATATATTATTATAATTTAAAGCATACGAAAAGCCGTAGAAGCGTTCAATTCGGGTAGGAGCGGTTCACGAGGCCAACGTGTTATTGAATCAAAAGGCACGAATCCAATCAAAGAACTAGTACAAGGCATATAGCAAAAAAAATGGGACTATAAAGCATATACGGAAAAGCCTGTTTGGATCAACGCTTTAACACCTCTTTTGGGAAATAAACCAAACACCACTATTCAAAATTTTGGAAACATAAGTAATTTAAACAAGCCGTCACGAAATTTGAATTGAAAAAAAATAAAAAATAAAAAAAAGTACGGTCACCAAGTTTTGTATAGATTCAGCATTGAAATGTAACAACGTATGCATGTTTTGACAAGCAAAATGAACGCATGCATGAACCATAAAGGTGGCGTACACATGTAAATGTGCCCACTTTGGAAACATAAAAATATTTGGGTGGCTCAGAAAATAAAAGAACCGGTTTTGCAGACCCAAAATAGTTAGAAAAACATGTAAGATCGGAAAAGGGACACATCGCACTCAAATGGCTCTGTTTCAAAAATGAACTGTGCAAGCATTTTCACAATTTTAGCGCGAACCGAACACCGAAACTGACAAATGAATATATTGCGGAAATCAGCGCGACGAGACGGACACAACGGTATAAAATTTGCAGTGCCAGGATGCTCCGTTCAAAAACGCGTTACGGACCCCTTAAACGTAAAAATGCGGACAGAAAACGGAGGTCAAAACGTCCGATTTTCGCCAAACGAATTTCACCAATGGATTGCTGACAACGAATAGAATATTTTCCATGTTTGTACGAACTGATTTCGGAGAGATTTCAAAATCGTTAAAATTTGAACTGATATGCGCAGCTTTGCACTGAAAATTGCGCGACCGACAACAGTCAAATTTTCCGATGAAATTTTTACAGTTGCTACATCTCACTGTACGTATTACAAATTTCGAATTCCCGTTATGAAAAACCATAGAATAATTTCAAAATAAAATTTTGATTTAAATTGGATTTTAAATTGTTAAAAATTAACGGTTGTTACAATCTCCCCTACTCAAAACTTTTCGTCCCCGAAAAGGAACGAGGTAGGGAAATAGTAATTAAATAATTAATATATTTAAACCAATGGTTCATATTTATCCCTATACATATATAATTTTAAATATATATAAATCAAATGATAAAATATTTTCAAACATTTCAAAATAGTTTTAAGTATTCACTCGACGTTTCGATTGGCGGTATATAGCTATCCCACTTTCGTAACCTGAAAATAGATATCGATGATGCCGCGGTCATCACTAGAATCATTTTCAAGCGACTAGAGTGTGACTCTATATCTATCAAGTTATGATAGGATTTAACATATACATTGATCAGACGTATACCCCAAATCGCTAAGTATTCGATAGGCCAATTTTTAACGTCAGATGAATACTCAAAGCATCTTTATATATTTAAATAGAATATGTATCAAATTTCAAATCGTATATTATAAATGATATGTTTCAAATCATTAAAATTTCACATAGGGAAATATATATTTCTCCCCTATTCATTTATTAAATCGAATATATAACAATATTGTTCTATATTATACCAAAATATTTTCAAATCAATATTCAAACTTATAAAACTTGTCAAATTCCATAAGTTTAAAATATAAACACATCTTATAAAATATAAAATCACAAAATATAAAAATCAATTTTTTTTCAAAATATTGGTATTGCCAAACAATATGTTGTTTACAAATATACATCTTACAAAAGGAAAGAATATATATATAAGAATTTCAATACTGCATCAAGGGAATTATAATACATATTTCGAGCTAATATAATAAGAATGAACTCGCTAGAAGACCGATACTCTTCTTCTACTTCTTACCTCGTTATGGACGAGGATAGGTTACATAATTCGAATAAAAAGCTGAATGAATAAAGAACTTAATTAAAGAGGATCAACGAAGAAAGATTCAATGGAATGGAAATTTCAGAAAACGATTTAAATATTAACCAAAATTTTATATACGAAAATATTAGTTTAAAACATTTTTAAAACCATTTATACCTTAAAAATGCGCTCTCTCTAGAAGGACCCTGTGGCTGATTCTACTCATTCTAGGGTATTGCTACCCTATCTCTAATGAGTTTTTACCCCATAGGCTAAAGCTTTGATAGAACCAAAGCTCTGATACCACTTGTAACGACCCGCCATTTTGACCGTGCCGAATTGACAAAATATGCCAACTCGAAACGTCCAAAACAACAGATTGTTATTAGCTTCTAAGGTAAATAGAACGAATCACAGATCACAGACACAGATACAAAGCAATATAATATCTCACAGCGGAAAAATTTAAAATACAATAGTAGTTCATGAAGCTTTACATCAGAGTTTACATAAATAATTCAGCGGAAGTCTAATACAATAAATAACTGATAACAATCTGAAACAGAATGACAAAGATAACTGAACAGGTAGATATAAATGAGAAAACCCAATAATCTTCAAACTCCAAGAGTGGATCTCGAAAGCTGTGATAATCGATCTGACCCGAGCAATAATGCAAAACAAAACAACTCGGATCAGGACTAACATTCTCGTGGAAGTAAATCAATTCAAATGAAATGTTCGATGAAATGCAAACAGTAACTTAGAGGATGTTTGGGATCACCATCCTCTAAGGATCCGTCAAACTAATACTATATAGTATAATACGCTATATACAATAGTGTCTATCAGTAAAGTAAAATATCAAAATAGCGTAAGCGGGATTACCATGATTACCCTTACACCGTTTATATATTCCTATAGTATATACAGTACCGTAATTCCTCCGTAAACTGGAGGTTGATCAGAGAGCACTCCATATAAAACAGTACAAAACAAAATTGTAGTGGGCTCGTATAAGGCATGTGACAAGGCACGCAAGGAATGCCAGGGTGGATTCACCGTTTGCAGAGCCGGACTGGTGGTAACGCATAGTAGCAACTACCGCCCACCTCGATACACACTCCCATAATCAAAAGGGCCCAAATCGAATCTCAACAATAATAGAATAATATCGAAGAAGTGTGCTCGATAAGAGGTATGACCTCACTTGGTCCGTGCATAGCTCCTGTTTTAGCCACATCAAGCTGACTCAAGGTAGTCAGGGTCTCGTAATTAATATGAAATAAAATAAAATGGAGTCGTTCGCCAAATCATCCCCTTCATTCTGGAACTCCACCGCGTACACAGTTGTCAAAGTGGTTTTCGGTATTGGCAGAGAGTATGACAATAGCCGATCCCGGTCTCTTTAACAACCAAACGTTTACATTTTTCACACCGTGGTCATTATTTTATAAATCACTTTATAAAACAGTTTATACGAATTCTCATACTCGAATTTGAATTCAAAATTAAATATCTAACTTCGAATATATTAAATTTTGAAAACAACTCATTTTAGTCGATTAATGAAATTCGACACTTAGGTTCAAATTTCCTTTTATATAATTTAAAACGAAATCTTAAACTTCAATATAAACCAAATCGTCTTATAACTATAATTCAAGTTATATAGTTCAAAACTATTACTTCTACATTTCAAATCAAAATCTTATATTTCCATTCAACCAAATTATGATTTAAAACCATTCTTATACATTGATTTAACAAATTCTTAATTCAAACCAAACGATATAAAAATCAATTCCGCATATAACATCTATATATTCCAATTCATAATTAATCACTTAAAATTGAATTTAATTCTTATAGACTATAAATTCAAAATAAATCAATTTACCCAATTCACATTCATTTCTTATCAAGGTTCATAATTTAAACCAAATCAAATTCAATTTTTTAAATTTACCAATTCAAGTTCATCTCTACAAAAATTCGTATCGATTCCAATTCATAACTTAATATGAGTTCATTCGTTATTCAAATATCGTTATATAGATTTACATCTTTAAACTTCGAATTTAAATCGCGAAATATAACCTATCCATCTTGACTTTATTAAAGTTTATAAAATATATATATAAGAAAATTAACTTTGAAAATAGATATGTATATATATATATATATAAGTTTATAAAATTCTAAAATAAATTAGAAATAGATTATAAACATATATAAGTTAAAAATAATATAAAAATAGATTTAAAGAAATATTTATAATAATATAAAAAGGTTAAAATACTTATAGGAATCAATTATATGGTTTAAAATAAATAAATTTATAAGTAAAATCTTAAATAAACATTTAAATCCCTATTTACAAATAAATCATTTTAAAACACATAATTTAAAATATACAAAATAATTTATATTTAAATAAAATATGAATATAAATATATAAAGTCTTAAGTAAATATTTTAAAATAAAACTCATTTTACTTCGAAAACATGACCGACGGTGTCCGTATATAGTTTTCTACCCTATGGTCAAGTGATACGGATATTTATCATTTCAACCCGCAATTGATAAAATTTCTACGGGTCTATCATTTCAACCCGCGATCCCAAATTCAATAAAAATCGTTCAGATCTATCATTTCAACCCATAACGATTTTTCCCTATTCTAATGTTCGTTCGGGTATGTATCATTTCAACCCTTAGCGATTTTCCTAAAACTAGGGTATCAACAATCACATAGTATCAATCACAACATATATATCATCAGTGCAACTACGTGTCATATGAATATATCGTGTCGCATATGAAATGTGCATACATATCAAATCAAACAATTTCTACTAGCAATCCTATACATTTCTTATAACAGTTCATTATTGATCTAACATCCATGAAATAAATGTGAGTCTGGTGTGAGATAAACTCACTTTTTGTGGTACGGGTTTGAAAACAGCAGACGGATCGACATAGAATAGAACGACGACTTCCAGGCACGATTCAGAATGATTTCAATCCGATATCACTCAACATTTTATTTTATTGATAAGAAGAGGCTATGGAGTTTCTCATCGGATCAGTATTGTTATTGGGTTTTGGGATGGTACGGTCATTGGGTTTGGAACTGTTTTCGAACTCAACACCACAATCGACTCCATAATAAACACAATAAATTCTCACAAAAATAAACACAACGCTCCTTTTACACAAAATATTATAAAAATATTTTTATATGCGAATATAAACAGTAAAATTATAATATATTTATATATATTCAAAATTCGACGCATAAAATTGTTTTCAATATATATGTATATATATATATATCATCATCATAACAACCCTTTCATTTATATATATAAATATATTTAGAAACCGTACACAAAATTATATGCTCAAACCCTTTTACCAAATTTTATATTCATATACTAACACAGGCACACTCAAAATTATATATACATACGGTAAAATTTATATAAACGAATGTTCAACTCACTCATATATTCATACATATATATAATATATTTTAAAACAACACATACCAAACTCAACTCACAACACAACCAAATACACATAAATATATATATAATCAAAAATACACACAAATGTAAAACTCTCACAGCACACAAACAAAATATACACGCAGGCATCACACATAAAAAGTAAAACACACACACATACAAACAGTTAATACAAACACGCACATGAACAAATATAAAATCGTCAAACATTCACGCAAAAACCCACACACACGCACATCAACACATGCACAAACATACACCCATACACACAACTGTGCACACAAAACACGAGGTTAGGGAAGAAGAGGTCTGGGCGGCCATTGGGTTCGGTTGGAGGACTGTGTGTTGTTGGATAGGCATAGGGAGTTTCAGTCGGTCTTAGCTTCAAGCGGGAAGATGGGTGTGGCAACAGGGCAAGCAGGTAGGAGGAAGGGTTCAGGGGTTGAGGTGGGGAACAGTGGAGTCTCAGACGGTGGCAGATCGGTGCTGTTGTAAGAGGCTTCGGCGGCAATCGGTGTCATGACAGTCGGCAACGTTGAGGGCTTCCTTGGCATGGGCGAGCTCGGCCGTTTGGGGAAGGGCGGAGGTGTTGAACGTGGGCAAGGGGTTTTGTCGATGTGGAGTTGGAGTTTTGCCTTCAGGCACGAAGTGACGAAGGGATGGAGCTGTAAAATCTCTCGCTGCCATATTAAAAAAAATCATGAAGGGAAGAAAAAGACGGAGGAGGAGATAACCGATGGAATGAAAATGTGGCTACTGCTTTTAATATATATTATTATAATTTAAAGCATACGAAAAGCTGTAGAAGCGTTCAATTCGGGTAGGAGCGGTTCACGAGGCCAACGTGTTATTGAATCAAAAGGCACGAATCCAATCAAAGAACTAGTACAAGGCATATAGCAAAAAAAATGGGACTATAAAGCATATACGGAAAAGCCTGTTTGGATCAACGCTTTAACACCTCTTTTGGGAAATAAACCAAACACCACTATTCAAAATTTTGGAAACATAAGTAATTTAAACAAGCCGTCACGAAATTTGAATTGAAAAAAAATAAAAAATAAAAAAAAGTACGGTCACCAAGTTTTGTATAGATTCAGCATTGAAATGTAACAACGTATGCATGTTTTGACAAGCAAAATGAACGCATGCATGAACCATAAAGGTGGCGTACACATGTAAATGTGCCCACTTTGGAAACATAAAAATATTTGGGTGGCTCAGAAAATAAAAGAACCGGTTTTGCAGACCCAAAATAGTTAGAAAAACATGTAAGATCGGAAAAGGGACACATCGAACTCAAATGGCTCTGTTTCAAAAATGAACTGTGCAAGCATTTTCACAATTTTAGCGCGAACCGAACACCGAAACTGACAAATGAATATATTGCGGAAATCAGCGCGACGAGACGGACACAACGGTATAAAATTTGCAGTGCCAGGATGCTCCGTTCAAAAACGCGTTACGGACCCCTTAAACGTAAAAATGCGGACAGAAAACGGAGGTCAAAACGTCCGATTTTCGCGAAACGAATTTCACCAATGGATTGCTGACATCGAATAGAATATTTTCCATGTTTGTACGAACTGATTTCGGAGAGATTTTAAAATCGTTAAAATTTGAACTGATATGCGCAGCTTTGCACTAAAAATTGCACGACCGACAACAGTCAAATTTTCCGATGAAATTTTTACAGTTGCTACATCTCACTGTACGTATTACAAATTTCGAATTCCCGTTATGAAAAACCATAGAATAATTTCAAAATAAAATTTTGATTTAAATTGGATTTTAAATTGTTAAAAATTACCGGTTGTTACAACACACACACACACACACACATATATATATATATATGTATATATATATATATATGTGTGTGTGTGTGTATGCGTGTGTGTGTGTGTCGCACATCTTTTATCATGATATTTATAAACCAAAACCTTGGACAAAAGATAGACATAAATAGGAAATGAGTTTACTATAATATAAATGTCAACATCTTCATATAACTATTTTATCTGTACACTCTTCTTATTTATAACGTGTGTATTTTGCATAAATAAGTTTATTTAATACATTTGTAAATGAAACTTAATAATAAATAGCATAAGAACAAATTTTCTTTTAACGATTTAGAAAATAAATACTTTTTTTCTAATATTTTAAATAGGATCTAAAACCAATTTAGACTTTATAAATCCGACAGTGATACAAAATGGAAACAAATTTAAATTCATCCATGTAACTCGCTTTCGTTTGGCATGGTTTCTTCGGATTATTTGGTATTATATATTGTTATTACGGTATGAGTTTTGAATCATATAGTTAGAGTATTAGAGGGTTAAAAAAGGTGGATTGTTACATAAATATTTATCAATATTTTTCAAGCATTGTCCTGACAAATATTTGCCAATAATTACTTAAACAAATATGTGATAACCACTATATTGGCAAATATTTACTAGTAAGAGCATCTTTAGCAGTACTCGGAAAATCGAAGGAGGAAGGAAAGAAAAAAGCGTTTAAGCGTACTGTATTGGCAAAACCATAATTTATGTCTAAAATTTTTTTACCTCCTAATTGCCGAAACCATTTCGCCTATAACGAGTAGGCAGATCAACGATAGAATCCCATATACGATCAGACTATGCAACCGTAAGCTCTTGTCCACTAGCCTGCGTCACTTTAGCAGACTCTGCGTCATATCTCTCCTACAAGACCAATATAATTTTAACACAAATGTTATATAATTTACTTATATACTGTGGTATGAACGAATATATGAAACATTTTAATGTATACATATAAGCATATTTACCATTATACCTGCACTCTTCGGATCCGCGCAATCATACGTAACATTCCCTTCTTCATCAGTATGCTCCACCGTATGTGTGTGTCTGAAAACCTCTGCCAGCGAAGGCACTCTTCCTAACACCGCATTTGTGTGCTAACCATTTTAATTGAAGTCTTCTAAAATTACATTTATAACTACTTCATGTTTTCGGTTTATTACTTTATTTCTTTTTACTTTGACGTTTGGTCAACCTACTTCTCATTACAAATATAATAACGTAAGCATATTTTATAAATCATTTCAAGTTAAATGGTTCAACAAAATTTCGGCAGCACTTCCCTTTGGTTCCTGTATCGTACACAAATGCGTGTACACATGGAACAAAAAGGAAAGTGCCATTGAAATTTTGTTAACCATTTAAACTTAAATGATTTATAAAACATGCTTGCATTATTATATTTGTAACTTGTCTAATACTGGGAGAAATCCAACAAATATTGTATCAGTTGAATATAGATTTATGTTTTGTGTAAAAACGAATATCCATATAATGATCAAATACAACACTTATCGGACGAGGCTAAATTTATCTTAGGGGTTCACATAAGTAAGACATATTATATAATTTGTAAACTAATGTCTACAAAATATTTTTTCATACTTTTAGTTTGTAAACTAACATTACATAACCAACTAGTATCCCAGTTTGAGGAAACAGGATTTGACATAAACTGTATGATGGTAATAAAATTTTTATATCGACCACTAAGCTTTCATGTTAATTAATTAATTTTAGTTAATATTGTTATAACAGAAAACCCTAATTCGAAAATTGGGTTTACAGAAAATTAGAAATAGGGTTAGGAAAGTTTACCGGTTTGTATTCCGATTACAGGTTTGATTGTCAAATCCGAGTCCAGCACTCTGCTGTTCCCTTAAAACAGATTTGCTCCCCCTACGGCGCGGTCGGGTTGAAATGAGCAACTGTTTCCCAAGGTGAAACGGAATCTGGTCCGCAAGGCTGCGCTGGCGATGCGAACGACGACGAACTCAAGAGAAGAACTAAGAACAGTACGGGAGGGAGAAGATGGTCAGAGATTTTATTTTTCGGTGAAGGAAACTTGTTCTGACTCCATCTTTATATATATCTGAAACGGGTGACGATTTGAATCAATGGACGCATCGTTTGGAAAGGTAGCGACCCGTTTTCAAACGTTGCAACCATTTGAATTCGTATCCGCTTCGCAAAAAAACCCATGACCGTTAAGCCCAGTAGTTTCGGCCCGCTAATGCACAGTGTAGCAAAAATATAGTTCCGGCCCGCTAATGCACAGTGCACATTGCAAAGTGCTAAGTGCCTACAAGACGCCTCAAACGCCCATTCGCACACGCGTACGGGAACGGGCGCGGGCACGGGCACGAGCACGGGCTCGGGCTCGGGTTCGGGTTCGGGTACGGGTGCGGGTGCGGGGTGGTGCGGTGCACCACCCCTTGGTCTTGCATCCCTCTATTTCACCTCTCTCATATCCTTGTAATTAATATAGGGTAACTACCCTAATATATAAGGACCTATAACCCTTAGTCTTACAAGATATGGGACTATTACCCTACAACTCATTTATTTCTAACAAATATTAGTTTAAATTGTGAAGTATAATTTAGTTTACTTAGTTTTAGTTCAAAGTATAAATTATGAAGTTAATTTTAGTTAGTTTAAATTGTAGTTTACTAACTTTATATCACTATAAACAAAATATTTATCAACACTAAATTCATCAATTTATAGTACTAATTTAATGTGCAGTTTCTTTTCCATCAAAAAAGCCCATACTCGTATGAAGGAGCATGGAAAATCCAAGTTTCAAGACTTTCGCCTTAGCGCCTTAACTACTTCGTGTAATAACCCGGATTTTCGGGTAACTGAGAAGAGAAGATTTATCATGTTTTGTGAATCTTAAGATAATATGTTGGTGATACGAGTTGTGAGAGCAACTCGTATAATATTTTAATTTGAAATAGTGTTTTTGTGCATTTCTAAATCGAGTAGTTGGAATTAATTATATAGCTTCGTTATAATAGAAATTTATTCCAACTCATGATCTAAAGATTATAACTAAATAACAAAAAGGGGATACTGAAAATATATTATTGACTGGGAACCATTATTTAAAAAGGGAAAATATATTTTCAGTATCAGAGATAAATTGTTGGTTGAAATTGTTAATTGGGATTTTAACTACCAGATGTGTTTTTGATATAATATCAATAGATAATCGTGATTAAACTACGTTGGAGAGTTTAAAGTGGATTTATGACTTTTAAAAGTTAATTAATGAATAAGTTGGTTGTTGATTGTATAAAGATATACATATCAATTGTGAATTAATATTTATAGGATCGGTGTATTTTATTGTCGTTGATAATGAATTTAATCTGTTGAGTTGATAGAATGAACAACAGCATTGTTGTATTAATAAATTTAAAAATTCATGTTTTAAACGCCATCTATACATGTAAATAGATGTGTCCATTGTTGTGTTGAAATCAAAAGTGTAAACGTGTTTTATATGACAATTACTGAGTTAAAACTCTCTTCATTATAGTTTGATGACAATAGTTGTAATATTTGAGTAATAGAGCAATTATTGTAATTTTGATACATAAAATATTGTTGTAAAAACCTTAATTGATGCAAATAGATAATGAATCTAATAATATGTGTTTTAATATGTTAATGATTTATTTTGTTAAAATAGGACATTGTTGACAATTGTTTTGTTGTGTTAATGAAATTGCACAAGTATAAATAAAGATATTTTGATAAATATGCTTGTTTGATACATTACATTGAATTTGATAATTAAAATAGTATATATGTGTTTCGTTTGTTAACATGTGTGTTGAATTGTCAAAATTAACACAACTTGATTAGTGTTTGTATTTGTGTGAATTATGTTGTGCTGGGTATGTTTAAATTAATGTTTAATCTTTAAATTGTTGCATTTGGATTAGTAAATATTAATATCTTAGTTTGGGCTTAGCTTTTTAATTGGCCCATTATCCCTAATCTAAGAGCTTCTGGAGAAAGCATTGAGAAAGGTACGACACCTTCTCTTATTCCTCTCCTCCTTTAGCTGTTGGTTCTCAAGTTAAAACCCATGAACTCTTAGCCCTCTTGCTTACCAAAACTCAAAACAAATCCCACAAAAATCAAAAGAGAGTTTTAGATCCACATTTCCTTCAAGTTATGCACATCAATTCTAGGGATTTTGTTGTAGTTGAAGATTTAGGGTTTCTCTTTATTTCATAATTGTTGCATGTTGACATTTCTTCCTCCAGAGTTGCTACATGTCTCAAATCAGCTCCATTCAGCTCCAAATTGAAGAGGATTCATCTTATAATCCAATCAAGGTGAGTCGGTTGATTCACACTTTCTATTTTACATTGTTTTAGTTTTATTGGTTGAATCAATTTGCTTTCCATATAAAATGCTTAGCTTTAGTTAAACAAATTGGTCATTTTGCTGTGCTGAAATCACAGCGAAACCTCATGTTTGAGCCATCATAACTTTCTGATCCTTGAGTGTTTCTTCCTGATTCTTTTGGCATGTTGTTTCCATATTCTTGTCAGTACATCTGCAAATTTTGACATCATTTCAAGTTGATTTGGGTGGGAAAACGGGTCACCAAAGTAGAGGTTTCGCTGGGATTTTGACCTGAAACAAAATAGCGTCCAGGTCCGACTTTGGGGTGATGTATCTCCTTTTTTGTTGATCGGAATTGAGTGATTCTTTTTTTGTTTCGAAGCTTGGAATATTGTCTATAATGCTGCAAATTTTGGTGCTATTCTGGGTTGATTTGGGTGGGTAAACATGTTGCTAAACTTGAGGTTTCATCGTGAGTGTTGTTCATTTTGTTCTAATTGCCGAAATCAAAGCCAAAGTGTAACTTTGGGCTGTTATAACTTCAAGATCATTGATCCTCTCTAAACTGTTCTTTCTTTCTCTGTAAAGTTTGTGACTTTTTCTTCTTATCTGCAAATATTTAGGCTAATCCGAGATCGTTTAGCCGTTCAAGCCTAGTCCAAAATTTGGACCCGGAAGTGATTTCAGCTCCGGCTGAAATTCAGTCTTGGTCTGTGTTTGGAGCTTTATAACTTTTTCGTGCGATGTCGGAGTTTAGTGAATCTTTTTTTATTTGAAAGCCATGTTTTTCTAATTAGTACCTATCAAATTATAGACCATTCGGAGATCATTTGATCATTCAGAACTATTCTGAAAGTTGCAATCCTGATTGATTTCGGAGAATATTTCATACCTTAGTGTAAATTTGGGCGTCGTCCCTTAAGTGTTTTCATGCTTTTCGTGATCTAGTTTTAAGCCATGCTTTTTTTATTATATTTTGGCTTTCTTTATCAATGAATAAGTCTAAATCATCAGTTTTATGTATTTAATGATGAGTTTTGATGACTTTTGAGCACACATTGCACGATTTAAGCTAGTTTTCTGATATACACATAAATTAAGTTTTCATTATAGTTTTGGGGCTAAATGAGATTTATAATCTTAGTTTCTTTAACACTAATTGGCCTCGAAACAATAGTAGAAAACCCTATCATCAAATCTATAGCTTTCCAAGAAAGAAAACTATTGGTTTTGTAAAATATTTCATAACTTGTATCGAAATCATGTATTTTCTTGTCTATATAAATTACACAACCTTGCACCCTTCAAGATAACGTATTGGATTTTAAACGATATTGTAAACTATGTGGTATGGGACACAGAAGTATACGAAGTCGTTAATTGCAGTATAGTTAAATTGAAGTTGATGTCTTATTAAGGCTGATTTGGTGTTTTTTATGTTTTCAATTGCCAAGTTGATAAGAAGCTAGTGAAACCAGTAGTGAGAACGTGTGGTATCGGATGCATTGTTACCACTACTCGGGTTACTGACTGTGAGTCAGCGACGCATATTGTGTTTGTTAAGTCAGTACTTTGCTTCGAGGGGAAGTTGTGACTCGGGGGGGAGTCATATATACGTATTCACTTGACCGGGGAGTCATGTATACTTATTCACTTAACCCGAGGGGGGGGGGTCAAGATGGGGGGTCAAGATACACTCGACTGGTGGGGTCGCAGTGATAGACGCCTAATTTGAATACGTATAAGTACTGAGCTAAGCTCGGGGGGAGCTATATTATCATGTGGTTGCACGTGCATATTTATTTCTAATGAATCCATATTGTGATGTATTTTGTGATTTGTTATATACGATCATACATTGAAGGTTATTGGATTATAAATTTACATAAACATTTCGTGATTTTCTATGTTGGAGTGTGATGCTCCTTCCGTGATATTTGACTCACTCGAGTTGTATGATGATTTTCATTTGATGATACATGGGAATTGCTCAGGATGAGCAATATTATAGCTTGGGTGGGCTTTATTATTAGGGTGCTACTATTCACACCCCGGTTTACACTTCCGGCCACCTTTATAAATTTAATACAAATGATTATTTTTTATATTTTTCTGGCCACCATATCTTATTCCTTCACTTAATCATTCACCACCATACTCCTAAAACAACACGTACTTCTCTACAATTTCAAACCTTTAACCTTAACAAAAGCATATATTCTTTTGTGCCTATTAGAGATGGAAGATAAAGACAAAAAAGATGTAAGAAGTACTTGATTTTTATTTTTTCTATTATGATATAGAATATGTTGTTAGAGTTTTTTCAATGGTTAGTGTTTTCCATTGTGATTTAGGATATTTTTTCCACTATGTTGGAAATTACAAGCTTGGAGGACATTGCTTGGAGGACATTAAATTTGACGACGTTGTAATAGAGAATAATATTATAAGTTTTGATTTGTAGGGTTTTTATCTGTATACTTACGTATCTTCTTTTACAAATTGATACTCTTTTTTTGTCCTTTGATAGATAGAGTATTTGAATGATGATAAATTGGATGATAAACATGATGGTTCCGATAATATGATGCAAAATGTTCGATTAAATGACTCAAAAAACATAATTGTTGATTTGATGAATCATTTCACAACCGACGAACTAAGTACTCATTTATAAAAATTAAAATTATTAATGTGGTTATGAAAATGGATTATGTTAATTTTTTCTTAAACTATTTTACTTTAGGTATTTGATTCGCAGTTGAAGAGCTCTAAGTGAGGAAGGAAGTGTTCGTGTAGAGGTAGGTGCTGGTGGCCTTTCCATTTTTAGGTTATGAATTACGTGGTGGCCACAAGAGGATATTTGAAATATTTGGAGTGCTTTTAGTTTTGGTAGCCGGAAGTGTAAACGGGGGTGTGAATAGTAGCACCCTATTATTATGGCATATGCATATTTCTTATGATTTCTTTTATAATTCGGGTTTGATGATATTAACTCGATCGGGATGATCGTACATTTGCAAAGTGCATTTGGATTTCTAATTCATCATAATATGAGATTTAGATGTTTTGAAGTGGGGTACTCTCTTTATTGATCATTTAACTCGATTGAGACGTGTATGATGATTTCGATGATTTTGGTGTATGTTTTCATTGTGGCTTGAGTACATTGATGTACTTAGCCTAATACTAGTCTACGAGACTAGTACATTTATCCCTTGTGTCATGGTATGTGATCAAAAAAATAATTAACTCTCTTTATGTCATCATATTCACAACTCTTAGTGGTATAGTGTTGCATATCTTGTGCATATTTATTTCTTATACTGATTTGTAAACTAGACTGACCCATGTTTGTGTTCCTCGGGTCAGACCGAGGTATTTCAAGTGTAGTTGTTGAGCTTGGGGTTAGCAGGTTCTCTTTAGTCTATCTTCATTGTGCTTCATTCACTCGAGCTTATGTAGTCGAGTTCGAATAGTAGAGTTTTCTATTATTTCATTGTTGTATCATATTGTAAAGCGATAGAAGTTTATCTATTCTTTTGTAGCACGTGTAGTTGTTATACTCTAACGATGTAATATTATGTAACTGTTTTGTGACCTGTGATGGTGTAATTATATGTATTGTGTTCTGAGCTGATTCTAGAGCCCCATAGAATTGTACTACATAAAGTATTAAGTATGTTGAGCCTCTAAAAAAATAGCAATCACTTTATCGACATACTTAAGACTTGCTAATGAAAATCTACGAGTGGTCGCCCCTAACCAACCATATTCTCTATTCTAATAGACAACATTACCCAGTAATGCTATTTATTAGGGTGGTCTCGAGGTGGGGCGTTACACTTCGCATTTACTAGCTACATTAAACAATTACATTTATTCCATTTATTTCCAAATTAACCTACAACACAGTCAACTTACATCACAATCATCGTAAGCCCACTTACATATGTGATAATCATCGTTTTCAACATACTAAATCAATTACATAATGTGATAATCATCGTTTTCAACCCTCTATTCACTTACATATATTCTCAAGTCAACCTACAATATAATCATCATCATAAGCATCTCATATGACAACCAATTTCATATCCATAAACAAACAATTTACAAACCCATAAATTAAACCGTAATTAACCTATTTAAACCTAATTGAACATAAAATAGGGTATATTTGAATATGTCGTATATATTCAATATTAACATGATTAAATAAACATTCCCAATTCATGTCGGCTTCCGTAATTCTGCACTATCCCTTAAGCCCCACAAAATTGCTCTCCCCAATTCCACCTCGAGCCCCTCCCTCCTCTGACCCGCCACCTGTTCCTGCTTCGCCTCCACTAGACCCACCTCCATCTTAACTTACTCCTCTCCAACCCCAATCCTTGCCTAGATAGTCGACCCTTTTTGCCTCGAAGCCTAGAAGCGCCGGAAGCTTCACTCCACGTTTATTCAGCTACAAATTCGCAGGCAAGAGCCTAATCACCTCTAAAGACATAGTATTAGCGAGCACTGAGGTTAGGCAAGAATATATTATGGGTTTTTTTTTCTTGATTCACCCTTGTCATTCACCACAGTGACCACTCACTTGAAGAAATTATGGAATCCTCATGGTGTAGTCAAAGTAAAGTCGACAGGGACCATGTTCTTCTTCCTCCTAGCCGATGCTGAAGACAAAAGGAGAATATTGGAGTCGGATCCAGTAGTTATAAAAAGCAAGGTATTCATAATTCAGAAATGGAATGTTAACTTGGGTAATTCTGGTAGAGGTATCAAGCTTGTTCCAGTTTGGATAAGAATGGCAAATTTGCCAATGGTAGCTTGGTCAAAAACTGGTATTGCTTGGCTAGCTTCTCTTATTGGCAGATTTCTATGTATGGATAAAGAGAGTTAGAGTCTTGTGATACGGAGTGAGATGCATCAGCTACACAATATTAAATATACAAGTACACAAGAGGGTGATACAAGTGCACGAAAAGTGGTTATCAGGTGCATGCAGCATGCTGCTATTCTATTAGTAAAAACAGACCACACCCTTTTACTTTATTTTCTTTCTTTAGTTGTTATTTTTGCTTTTCAATCGCTAAAAAGTTGTTACTAGGATGGTAGGCCACGTAGGCAAAGTTGTGGAATAATTCTCTGTATAATTGTACGAAGAAAGGAATAGAAGATATGCAAAAAGTTAAATTCTGAAATCTCACACCGTTCTTCCCCTTTTACTCCATTTCTTCTTCTCAATATTCCTCCTGCTACTACTTTTCTCTTCTCTAATCACAGATCCGTATCATCTTGATTGGCTCGGATATGCGAAACACTACAAAAAAAAGTGAACTAAAGACCGAAATATTCAGTCTGTAACGTAATCATTCAGTCTTTACACTATAGTCAGAAACTGAACAAAGACCGAAATTTCGGTCTTTAAATGTCAAGTCTTAAAAATATTTGTGACCGAAAATTCGGTCTAAAAATGTAAAGACCGTTATTTCGGTTTTAAAAGTTTTTGAAACTAAATTTTAAGGACTGAATTTTAGTCTTTAGTCGGTCTTAAGTTTATTTAAAGACAGAATTTTTAAAACTAAGACGTGGTCATTAATCAGTCTTAAATTATAAATATATTTAATAATTATGCATATGAATAAATAATTATAAATATATTTATTAATTATGCATATGAATAAATATGTTTGGTGTCTTTCAGTGTTAAAAAATGAAACTGCTATACACGTCACGTCTAATGCGACAAATAATCACGTCTTTCTATAACGAGCTTGTATTTCACAATAAAACATACAAATTTCTTATTGTGAGAAATAAAAATGTACATTGATCAACTCTAATTGATAGCTAAATACACAAATCAAAATCCATTACATACACAAATATACAAACATGTTGTTTCTAAACAATTAAATATTTGTGCTGCTAATCTCGATAATTTAGTAAACATATGCAAAGCCCAGATGCACAACCGTGCCTTAACATGAAAGGCCAAACTCCTAAAAAACCAGAATAACCCAACAATATTCATCTTGCCATACTAACATCAGACTGTATCTTCTTCAGACACCGAAATCGATATTCTAATTTCTGAAACCGACAAATCTAATCGCATTGGAACAAATCGCAGCTATCAACACAGCTCACCTCTCCGACTCTCCTCTATCCTCAAATATCAAATCCCGTTTCCAGAAGCTGAGGTATTTACCATTAGCTCAACCCGAACCATTACCAATTAGCCCTAAATCGCTGCAAAGTCCATCTATGTCAACCGCCACCAAACGCAGAAGCCAGACCTCATCTCATACCAAAATTCATCAAGTAGAAGCCAAATCCAATACAACTAAAAAAAAAAACCGTAAAACCATTACAATAGCCTAAGCCAAAAACCTAAGCTAGTCGAGTCATGCTCGATCATCAGAGAGAGGATGATACCTACACCGCAGGAAGAGGAAAAGTAGAGGGCTGATTTCGCCTTTAGAGGCTGACAAAGGATGGCAGAGGCCAAGAGGGTTTCCGTCATTAGAAAAGGAAAGGTAGAGGCGTTGTGATTAAAACAGTTGAAGATGAACTGGTGAGAATAGCGATAGGTTTCAATACATGGAGAAGTGTAGAAGTTTATATGGTAATAGGAAGGAGAGTGGGGATGAACGTGGGCCACGTTTCTTTTTGCCTGGAATTCATTAATTTCTCGGGATGATGTAAAATGATCACGTGGATTAGCAATATGAGTTTTGAATTTAAAATGATGAGAAAATCTCGACCTTGCACATTTAGTTATCTAAGAGCTGATTACACACGGACCGAAATTCAGTCATTGAGCGGTCCCCAACAATACGAACCACTTACAAACTATGTTTCAGTCTTTAGCATTCAATATCAAAGACTGATTGTTTGCGGTTATTAGTCGGTCATTAATTACAAACCGAAAATTATCGGTTTTTAATTGTCAGTCTTTAATTGCATATATTTTTGTAGTGAAAGTTATGGTCGAGTAAGCCCTACCAGTGAGCTACCTGAAACGATACTGATACTTCTCCCGGATGGGACTGTGCATGTAGTTAAAATCAACTATGTTTGGGGACCTGATACTTGCCACAAGTGTGTTGCCTTTGGACACAATGAGAATAGTTGCCCACTTAGTGCTCGCACAAGCAAAGCAATTGTCAGGGACAAAAGAATAGAAGGGCATGAAGTCGCTGAAACTGGAAACAGTTTTAAAAATGTTCAAATACCAGGAAGTGTGGTAAAACACAACGAAGTACCTAGTATGAAAGCCAAGACGATTCCTATGAGAAGTAGCCAAAAGGTTAGGGTTTTACCCAAAGTCTCACAAGAAAAGTGGAAGAGAGTTAAACATGCTTCGGTGTTGCATGGTAGTAACGTTGTAATATACAAGCCTACGGTAGTTACTACAAATTAATTTGACGCATTGAGCTGTGAAAGTGAAAACAATCAAATAGTAGTCGAAACGCAGTATGAGACCCAACATGATGACGCTAGAAATGCCGAGGCTTTAGTAGCAGGGGAAATTGGAATGGGGGATGAACAAGATGGCTTCCCTGTTTTTCCTATACCAGATTATTCAAACATTGAAACGGGTCCTGTTATTTTGAAGGATTGAATTGAGGTATGCAAGCTTATGGGTGGTGTTGAGAGTATTGAAGTGTTGAATAATACTACAGCAATAGATTTACAGAAAGGAAAAGAAATTACTCAAGAAGACAAGGAAGCGTCTGAAGTGTGTAATGCTCAGATCAAAGAGCTGATTCTTGAAGCTCACGCTATGGATAACCTATACAAATCTGAAATAGAGAATCAAGGGCGTAATGATAGCATGATAACTCTAGAATGTGGCTCATCAGCAAGTGAAGCTGGAATCGATGTATCAATGGTGGTGACTACGAAGGAGTATCGGCATCTTAATGAGGTGGAACTTTTTGTTGACTTAACCGATTCTTGTACCAATCTTGAAGATCTACCGAGCAAGGATATGACAAAGTGGCTGAGCTAAACCAGCCACTCAATGAATTTATGCAGCAGAACTTTAATCAAAGTGTTTAGCAGGAAGATAGCTCTGTGATTAGTGAGGCTGGCCATGATGAGCTCAGTAATCATATAAGTCAATTATCTTCTATGCTGAATGAAGAGTTAACAGTGAAAGGAATGAGTTCTCGTAGAAATGCGGCTATCCATGCGCAACTGAAGGAATACACTATCATCCTACCTAAATTGAACAATGGTGAACTTAAAAAAGAATGGATCAAGGATATAATCAAGTTGCTCAAAAGCAATATAAGTAATCAGCAGCGTCGAGTATCAGCCTACTCTGACCAAGCCAAAGCAAGTGGTGAATCTTCTCACCTCGACAAGTCACCGTATTCGAACATTGACCCTCCCCCCCCCCCCCCCCGTGCCGGGTACAAGACTAGGCCTTCTGATATCCAAAAGGGCATAAAGGCTATGAACACGGGTGTGAACGAGCTTTCTAAAACACACGTCACTCGAACCGTGAACAAGGAAATGTTGAGTAACCTACAAGAGAATGGCTAGTAGTTTTGTGCCTAAAACAAGGTACTCTTAATGTGAATGCATTACGAGAAGGTATGTATCTTTCCTCAGGTGAAGTAGTCATGTATTTGGTCTATGTATCTTGTATGAACTAGTCTCTCTTTCCTGCGCGGAAGCTCATCGTTGATATACGGCTTGCTTAGCCATTGCTAGGGTCCTCGCTTTTTCTATTGCTTCTTATAGTGTCACGTGTTATATCCAGTTTCCTTAAGTTAGTTGTCTAAAATGTATTCTTGTGTGTTTTCAGTTATGTTCTAATTCCATGTTTCTTTGCTTTAACCGTCTACACCTATTTGCGCTTCTCAAACTTGCAAGTACTTTGCACCTTTTTTATGACTTTTAACTCTCTACGGTTTGGTTTTCTTTTTTTCCCTTTTTTTTTTTTTTTTTTTTTCAACTGAAAAGTTAGAAGAATGTCTACATATGGTACACAAAAGTTAATGAAGGGTGTTCTCTCAACTTGTTTGAATGTACCATTTTTAACTTATCATATGCCTGTGTTAGCATCATATAACAGATTAAATAATCCATTCGTTAACATGTTATTTGGCTTCTTTGTACGTACTCCTCTGACAATACACACTGGTTTTGCATGCTGTAATCTGCGTGTAAATTCCTTTTCACGTCATCAAACTGTGTGAACGTTCTGATATTTTCCTTTCATACTTTACAGCAGCAATCCATACGAAGAGCTAAAACTGAGTGCTATCATCAGCCTGTTTCAGAAAGGTTGGAACAAAAACTCCACGGGCAGGGCAGTCTCTCATAATTCAAAGCTCAGTCAATTCATTAAAAATCATAAACTACGTAAGTCATTCCTCGACCAGTTTAAAGTTTTAGCATCAAACCTAAAGTGCATGCCAAGAATTCCATTTCCAAATACCCAAACAAAGAAAACTAAAAACGTACGTAAACAAGTAAACTAAAAAAAATGACAACAGATACCTCAACAGGAGGATAAAGAACATACATAACTCACCACCATATAAAAAAGGAACAGAAAAAAAAAAAGTCTTCTTGCAACAATCTAATATCAAACTGCAGGCATGATCGCTAATGCAAAAATACAAAGTACTAACATAGCCAAATACACCATCATCACCATGCTAGCCCTCACTCTTATATTCGGACTCATCCTTCTAATAATATGGCTCATTGTTCAACCTGCTCCTATAACCTATTCAATCGAAAAGGCGGAAATCCACAACTTCAACATTTCATCCTCGAACGAACTCAACGCTGCGTTTGATCTCGACATTCAAGCCAACAACCACAACAAGAAGATTTCAGTTTTCTACGACTACATCGAGGTAAGTGTATGGTACTCGGATGAAATGGTGGCGGTGGATCAAAACGTTTCGCCGTTTCATCAGCCTGAACACAACATTACCACCGTTCAGGTAAGTCCATCAGCGAAATCGTTTCGCTTAACGGGATCAGCAGCGAAGAAGATAAAATGGAATAGGACGTTCGGTTTGGCGGATTTGGAAGTTAGAGTGAAGGCTAGGGTGAGGTTCCAGTTTGGAAAACTGAAGTCTAGGGATTATACCATGAAGGTGGATTGTTCACCGGTGCTGGTGCATTTTGCGACCGGTGATTTTAGAACAGTGGTCTGTGATGCTGATATTTAGTTGTTTTTGCTGTTTTTGTTCGTCTGGTATTCTGTGTCATTTGTACAGGTCTGCTACCAGGGAGACAATTAGTAGCGGAAAACTTCCTATTGTAGTTTAATTTTCATATCTGAAACCCTACGTCTTTGACAATTAAGTAATTTTGTATGTGCCCCTGTTTCCAGTTTAACCACATACTCTTAAGAAAATAGGAAATATATCAAAACCAACCTCTTTGAACATACGGTTCTTTAAATTTGAAATAAGCTACTGCATCTTTTTTTATTTTTTTAACATAATCAATTAAAAAATTAATTCATAATCCTAGACATTAAATTATTAAATTATCTCATCAATAATGAACGACATAAATCACTATTATTGTATATTTTATGAATTATTGTTGAATTAAAACCTTTTCATCTTACAAAATAAGGGCATTTACAATTTTACACTAATAAATTGTTATAGGGTAATTCTAATTAATATTTGTTATGATGTGTTTTAGAAAAGAAAAAAAATTGTTTTACACCAAAATATCAATAATAACTGGTTAAATTTTAATATCAATTAAACTAATTTAAATTAAATTGTAAAAATAGAAATTAACAGTTAATACAATTCTCTCAGTCTGATCAGTCGAACCATAAGATTTAACTCATGAGTCCTTGTTCGAAACAAAGATAATAAGTAATAACCGTAGGGATTGAAGGAGACAATGCAAATACAAAAGTCTATACTGTAATATTATTATCAAATAAGGAATAGTAAGATCTGAAACCCCTTCAATTTCTTCAAGGAAACCAATATGATTACGTCATGTGTATTATAACGCTTAAACTTCACAACCCCAGGATTTTACACTCATTGCATGCTATTTTTTTGCTATGGCAATGCTTATTTCCCATCCTTATGATCCGCGGATATTTGTTGGCCTAAATTAAATTGGGGCTAGGTTGATTAGTCTTCGTGTAGGTTGAGAATTAGATTTTTTTTTTTTTTTTTTTTTTTTTAATTCCCAAGTTGGACGCTTTAGATAATTTGCTCTATCGTTTTCCTTATGCTCCATTTATTTTTTTCGTTTCGTAGATATTTATGAACATACAATCTTTTCTGCGAAATAGTCCCTTTGAGGTAATTTGCTTTTTACCTACTTCGTGACCAAAGTAGCTTTATAACAGTACTTAAAAAATACAAACATAAACGTATTTTAACAAAACTTCGTAGAAGCACTTAGAAAACATCAAGAACCACTTGGGTAAATTTGGAGGGAATCAAGGTTAAGTACTTGACTCGGGTCGGAGTCCTAATGGTGACTTTGGTCCGAGTTATAATGGTGGCTCATGTAGCATTATCGAGTCATTTCCTGGATTTCACTACTTTGCATTGCAAAACCATAATGTGTCATGTAATTTGAATAAGCATTGATTGAGACATGAATGATTAATACTTTGAACTTGATGAACTAGAAAAATCAACGTAGATGGTCAAAATAACTCGGAAGGATCCAAGATTGGACATGATGACTCAATTAGAAGGTGAGAAATGAAACAAGAGAAAAAGTTCTTATAATATGCAAATACAATGACTCGACATTGGCCCATAGAAATGACTCGACACCAAGTCATAGGATTATTTTAGATGGCCTTGGGCTTCTTGGTGATAACTTGGCATGATGATTGGATTCTGTCGTAGCCTGATTTCTGGTCCAGTACCCATTGAATTTGCCTATAAGTATCAATGTATCTTCAACTAGAGAGGAATCTTTTTGGGATCTTTCCGGATACGCTGCTACTCCACTTGATCGCCTTCACCACTTCAACTTCTATCCCGCTCAAACACTATCAAACACTTGTAGATATAAGGACCAACTAGTTGAGATCTAGAAAGATTCAACAAACATAATCAATAAAAGATTGATTAATGTATATTGGGCCAAAGATAGCCGAACCACTATGAAAATTATGTCCATTTTCATATTTCGGCTTTTTGTCACAGATTTATGCTTGATATTATCTGGGTATGCTTTAAGGCTAGTGCTTTCAATACTGTCTAATGCTAATCCATTTTTAGAGTTAACTTTTAGTGATTTCACCGAGAGGGAATGATAAGGAAAGGGATTGAAGATTAAAGATTCAAGAAAATGGTATGATCTAGAACCAAATTTAAGATTGGAGGAAGTCACTCAAAGCACGAGGGTGGTAGGAAACCACTGCACATTCTAGTAGATCTAACTGTATCACTAGAGATGAGATGGAACCGATGATGAAGCATATGCAAGATGGAATCTAGGTTAGGCAATATGAGATCATAGATAGCCGTTTTCAGGGATTTGAACAATAAGTAATGGCTTAATATGCAGGAAATCTGAACTATGCCCCAAGAATAAACATAGTAGCTTCTATAATTGCAATATAACAAGTTGAAGTAGTTTCGCTACAAGTCGAACAATCGGTAATTAGGGGCTAGACCTAATGTCAATAATGATGTAGTTAATACTGGAATTGATGGTTGAGATAATGCTGAAATTACCACAAAGGAACTTGGAACGTATGGAATTGGAGCAGAGAATGTAAATCTGAATGCTTGGATGCCATAAATTGAGGAATATATACCAAAATTCTCTTGGATGAACAATGATCAGGAAAGAATTAGAGTTCTGAATTATAACTTGAGTTAACAAAGATATGAAGAATATATTCCTGATTATTTGTTAGTAGTTCCCCGTAGGGTTGGAGGGAATCATGCTTGTTGACGTAGGGAATTGTCGCCGATCCAACGCATGCCAACCCTCGAGTGTATGTGTCATAGAAACACGGTAATCCAAAGCGATGTAAGTAAATGCGGGGAGAACAAAACATTTATAGTGGTTCGGTACTAACGCCTACACTTTATTGTAATCATTCATCGTATAAATTACGATTACAATTGTGGACAAGTTCGGGTAATATTTAAGTATAAAGCGGAAATCCTCACGGAGTCTGACTCTGAAAGAGGAACACCGAAGTCTTGCGACCCTTTTTACCCAGCTGAGGAAAGAGGACCCCGAACGCGATTTGGGTCCGGTGAGGGGTATTACGTTAAAAGCATATTTGCAGTTTAAGCCTCATTCATTTTGGTACTCCAGAAAACAAATCTTAATCGAACCAAAGACTATTCAAAGACAATGCGATTGGTTCTCTTACAGTTCAATTCCAGGTACGCAGCGTAATGCCCTTTGATTTCACCTGTTTCAGCTTGCGCTTTATAAATAGCTTTAGCACAAAATAAGTAACGGTCTCTCCAACGCATAGGAGGCTGGGAGTTCACATTTTCATCATCTTTGGTAAAATCAATTGCAACAGAACAACAAAATGATTGTTAATTCTAAACTTTGACTAAAATGCCCTTCATCTTCTTCGTTAAATGGAAAGAATGTTGACCAACAACGTACAAAAAGTAGCTTCCATATCCAAGAAATTCAAGAAATGTCTAAAGCAGTCCAACAACAGTGTAAATGCCCTTGCAAATATCCAAAAGTAGATGGAAAACATGTATGCAATGTTTTATTGGTACACACTATGTCCAATAGTCATGGAGAAAAAGATAAAAGACATTAATGATACTTGAGAGCTTCAAGAGGTCCAAAATGCCAAGAGAATCCAACCCCTTTGAGTGTCAAGCTTGGGTATTTATAGGTAGTGAGTTAGGTAGGAGTAGGCGAGATTTGGGGACCACACAACCAAATTTCGCATCCTTGAAGAGCAGCACCCTAAAACTCGCACCCCTTTGATGCATGGCACGGAATTTCTTATCCCTTGGGGATTTGATGACATCGTATCCCACAGGGATACGAAATCTTGCATCCCCGTAGCGATATAAGATGCATACCCTTGGGGTACGAATGTTGTATCCCAAGGGATACGAATCTTGTATCCCATGGGATATGAAGGGGATGTAGTGTATATCCTGAGGATGCGATACTCAGGAGAGACACGAAGTAGGGAGTCGAAATTCCATCTGGAGGAATACGAAGCAGAGGGAGTCGAAATTCCATTTGGAGGGATACAGAGCAGAGGGACTTGAAGTTCTGGGCGCGATGCAGAGTGAGAGAGTCGAAATTAAAGGATGCGAGGCAATGAAGGGAGTCGAGGCCTGTTGGAATGGAGGGATGCGATGTAGATGGGGATCATATCCCCTGAGGGATACAAAATTGCATCCCCAAAGTGATGCAGTTTCGTATCCCTAGGGGTGCAAAATGCATGTTTTTGCATCCTATGAGGGATATGAAATATGCATTTTCACATCCCAAGGGATGCGAAAACTATGATTTGTCCATCGATTCCTGATTCTGCCAAGTTGAGTTGCACGAGCAGTTTTGAGTGATCAGCGCGAGAAGCTAGAGAATTCGCTGAAGACCGTGGAGACATTTTTGCACTGTTCACGAAAACGGGTGTAATTTTCAAATCGTAAGGTCATTTGTACCAAATGAAATTTTTACCTAAAGCTAACTCTGAGGGATATAAGAGTTACTGTGCGTAGAACTGTACACCTTGCTTTCGGTCCCAAAAGAGGTAATCTAAAGGGTTTTTGACCATTTTTATGAATATGCCGCGACTTAGACCAAACCGCTTTGTGTTTGTTGACGATGGTATTTACGTGTGACATCTTTGACCAAAAATCATGTCAACATTTGCCCCTTAAAATATGTCTTGCTTGATTGGAGGAAGCGGTATTTTGCAAGAAGACTAGAAATCCAGAAAACCAAAGTTAGGAGAAGTCCAAAGCGAACTCCTATAACCAGAAAACCGAAGAGACATGATCGCGCCAGTCGTATTATATATGAACCTGGAAACCAGAAAGTTTGAAATTTGATGGAAGCTGACGATCGTAATAAAAATATAAATTTGACGATCACTGAGATTGTTACAAGAGAAGTCCGACGGCCGTTGAGATCGCATTAAAATGGAAATCCGACAATTGCTGGGATCATATTATTATAGAAATCCGACAATCGCTGGGATTGTATTTGGAATAGAAATCTGACGATCACTGGGAACATATTTGGAAGTGAAATCCGACGATCGTTGGGATCGTACTTAGAATAGAAAGCCGACGATCGCTGGAATCGCATTTAGAATGGACTGTTGAGTCCGGAATGCTTGAGATCCAGAAAATAAGAAGCTTTGGGCTTGCTGAGGTTTAATGGTGTTAGTATGTACCTACAAGGGAGGGGGAGACCGGAGTCTGAATTTTATAATGGACTGATCCAATGTAGAGCCGAAGCCTAGATTTTATACTAGACTGATCAATTGAGGAGCCGAAGTCCGGATTTTATACTGGACTAATCCAGTAAGGAATCGAAGCCCGGATTTTATACTGGACTGATCAACAAGGAGCCGAACCCCAAATTTGATACTGGACTGATCCAGTAGGGAGCCGAAGCCCGGATTTTATACTGGACTGATCCAGTGCATGGGTCGGAGCCTATGTTTATGCTGGACGAATCAAGTGCATGGGCCACAGCCTATGTTTGTACTGGACGGATCAAGTGCTTGTTCCGACAATATTTCCTTAACTCGACTTCCATGTAAATCCTTTTAATTGGGTGAAAAGAGTGGCCATAGTGGCCTCTTGGCGATGAAAATATTCTTCCTATTGCTCTAAGCATGAATTAAGATCTTTTGTCAGATCTTTGACGACTCCATCTATGTCGTCTCGGGTGACAAAATTAGATGGGTGTCCGGTCGAGGAGAGTTCTTGCTTCTCCTCCACACCTACTCCTTCTGAGCGAATTATCTGTTTTCTTTTAACCATGGCGGGAAGCGAGTGGAGTTCGTTTCCAAGAGAAAGTTGAGGTCGAGAAATGAAGCTAAAAACTGAAGTCGAGAATTGTGGCTGAAGTTGAAGCTGTGATCAACCCTTCCTGGTGTGCCAAAGTGTTGATGTGGGGAATTGTTGTCAATTCAACGCACGCCAACCATCAAGTGTATGAATCGCAGAAACATAGTAATCCAAAGTGTTGTAAGTAAATGTTGGGAGAACACAACTTTCTATAGTGGTTTGGCACTAACGTTTACGTCCACTTTATAGTAATCATTCATCATATAAATTCTGATTGCAATTGTGTACAAGTTCGGGCAATATTTGAGTACAAAGCGTTGCAATAGAACAACCAAATGATTGTTAACTCTAAACTTTGACTAAAATTCCCTTCGACTTCTTCATTAAGTGGAAAGATTGTTGACTTGGTCAACAATGTCCAAAAGGTAGCTTCAGTGTCCAAGAAATCCAAGAAATGTCCAAAAAAAAAAAAATAGTCCAACAGCAGTGTAATTGTCCTTGTGCATGTCCAAAAGTAGATGGAAAACGTGTATGCAACATTTTAGTGGTCCACGCTATGTTCAATAGTCATGGAGAAGAAGATGGAAGCCACTAATGGTGCTTTAGAGCTTCAAGAGGTCCAAAAGGCCAAGAGTATCCAGCCCCTTTTGAGTGCCAAGCTTGGGGGGTATTCATGGGTAGTGTGTTAGGTAGAAGTAGGTGAGATTTGGGGATCACACCACAGATATTAGCATCCCTTTGATTCATGGCATGGAATTTTGTATCCCTTAGGAATTCAATGACATCGTATATGGGGATATAAAATCTCGCATCCCCATAGGGATACGAGATGCATACCCCTAGGTACTAATTTCGTATCTCAAGGGATATGAATCTTGTATCACAGGGTATACAAAGGGGTTGCGGTGTATGGCCTGAGGATGCGATATTCAGGGAAGACGCGAAGGAGGGAGTCAAAATTCCATTTGGAGGAATACGAAGTGGAGGGACTCGAAGTTCTAGGCACGGTACCGAGTGAGAGAGTCGAAATTAAGTGATGTAATGCTATGGAGGGAGTCGAGGCTTGTTAGAATGGAGGGATGCGAGATGGATGGTGATCGTATTACTGGGGATACGAAATGCATGTTTTCGCATCCCATAAGCGATACGAAATATGCATTTTCGCATCATAGGGGATGCGAAAACCATGAGATTTGTCCACTAGTTCCTAATTTCACCAAGTTGAGTTGCGCGAGCAGTTTTGAGTGATCGGCGCGATGCGCGTGAGAAGCCCGAGAATCTGTCAAAGGCCATGAAGAAATTTCTGCACATGTTCATGAAAACGAGCGTAACTTTCAAACCTTAAGGCCGATTAGGCCAAACAAATGTTTTACCTGAAGCTAACTCATAGGTCTACAAAAGTTACAATGCAAAGCGCTATAATCCATGCTTTTAGGACCAAAAGAGGTCATATAAAGGGGTTTTCAGACATTTTTATGAATATGCCGCGACTTCGACCAAATCGCTTTGTGTTTGCTGACGATGCTATTGACGTGTGACAGCTTCGACAACAAGTGTGTCAACAATGTTGCTATGGATTAAAGACTTTTATTAAGAAACATGGATCAGATGGCTAAGACAGTTAGGAGAGTGATCTTGGAGGATCATTCAAACAGAGCTTAAAAGATGTCAATAAAAATCCTTTTACTACTAGTATCCAGAATGCTAGGAACCATCTTGACTTCAATCTTCCATTGTTATCCAACTGCTCACTTGATGCGATAAATCCAACATATTGAAATGCCTAAAGCTTCAGGGAAAGTTATAAGGAACAACTTCCTGCTTTACAATACTAATTTGGTAATTATGTCGTTTAAGCAACTAGAGAACAAATATATATATATATATATATATGTGTGTGTGTGTGTGTATGTATATGTATGTATGTATATATATAAGTATATATGTATATGTTCTTGGAATGAGATCGTAGATCAGTACTTGAGGCAATTCAGTATGCATGCCACTGATCAAAGAATGCAATGCCACTGTCCACAATGAAGTAAGGACCCTGTAACACTCCAAATTTTGGCAGCCTTAAGTGAAGATATTTGAACTATTTAATTGTTCAAATACAAACCGACATTAAATTATAATCAAGATAGGAGCACTGAATGATATTCCCGGAGAAATGAGTAGGTGTGTAATGACATCAATAAAGGGATCATAATCAATAATGATCCACTGATGAAGATCTAATAATTTGGTATTAGTGATGGTAATTCAAATAAGAGTTTTAATATTTTAGTTCATTTTAATCTGTTATATACGGATAAAAATCAATGTTAAAACAATTCTCAAAAGAAATGTAAGTAACTTGAGAATATAAAGAGATATCGGTGCAATTCCAAATTTTGAAAATAATCATTTAATAAGGTTTCAACACCTTAATAATCATGTTTTAACGATATAGAAGCGATGAGATTTTTTTTTTACAATTTCATTTTAATAGAGAAATATTTTAATTGAAAATTGAAAATATTTCTGATAAACAGATTTTGAATTATCAACGGTTTGACAAGCAAAAGCTATAAATGTTGTAGATCAATATGGTATAGATTTGCATATACATACATACATATATATATATATATACACACACACACACATATCTCTGTGTGTGTGTGTGTGTTGCGCGTGCGCACATGATATCACGTATATAAGGCTAATGAAGCAGTCAATTAAAGTAAGAAATATTATAAAATGTAGGCATAAGAAAAGCAAAAGAGTCTACTTTAATAAAGTATTACCTTACCTCTTGCACATAACTTAACCTTGCACATCCATGTACTTATCAAATCAGTCATACACACAAGTACAAGCATGGGAAAAAAGGGAGGGTTCAACCGAAAGCATGGGTAAAGGGGGACGGGTTTTGTACAAGTTTGCAACGAATATTTTGTTCTCTAAGTTTTCCTAAAAATACCTTATTCCTTTCTTATACTTATTCACACCAAAACTATGCTCTTACTTCTCCTCTCAAGATACATCAATGAGATGCATATTTTATTCTCTAAGTATTCCTAGAAATATCCCACCTCTTTCTATTATTTATTCACACCAATACTCTACACTTTGTTCTCCTCTCAAGATATTTCAATGGGTTAAAACTCTTATAAATTAATAAGAAATATATAAGAAGAAATAGTAAGAAGATAGTAGAGAAATCACTTCAATGATCCCCTTTCTACTAGACTCATTCTGTAATGTTTTCATCATCACCATCAAGAGGCCGAGCCACTCTTTCTTGTTCCAGTCCAAGACATAAAAGATGAGGAAAACAATTTCAAGAACTTCGAAGAAGGAATACTTAAGTGTAGGAAATTTTCGAGAACATATTATAGCGGAGTTATAACTTTTGGTAGGAACTTTAATAACCAATGAAGGAGAGAAACATGACTTCAAATGAACCTAACTTCAAATGAACCTAACTTTAATAATTAATGAAGGAGACATAAAATTGGTAGCATAGATAAGAGGAAAGTCGACCTAGCGGTCGACCGATCCATGGCTCAAGTCATCCGATTCAACTGAGGATAAATGATGGTGGCTCAGCTTTTTTAGGGTAAATACTAGTGTTTATAGGGCTAGATTTTATTCCAAAAATTTGATGGTTCTCATTAGTTTAAGCAACTATAAATGTAACTCTAGACCCAACCCTTTTCCTCATAATTTTTAGGAAAACTATAGGATTTTACAATTTTCTTCCATTTGATCCAGCTAATTTTAGGCTTTCAAGTTAGAAGCTGCTTTGTTCTCCTTTTCTTTTGGACTAAGTTTATGAATTTTGGATTTAATAAGCATGTGCATGTGTGTGTAGATTTCATTTTATATAACATAAAAGGAGGAATTTTAAGAAGATTGCTTCATAACAAATCCAATAAATCAAAGGCTAAGTAAAAATGAGAGTGGAACCTTCCATATCCTTTTATTTGTAAATTGTTTAGTTCAAATTGTTAGAGTTGGATATAGCTAAGAATTTTAAGGATTGCAAAAATCAAACTATAAAAAAGCCTTAAAATTTTATTTTAATTACGAAGATGTCAATTTTATGTATTGAATTTCAATTCTGTATACAAATCCATGGAATTGTATGTTTTCGAATTTTGATGTAAATCTTAGTTTATTCCACTTTTTATTCTTATTTCTTTTTGAATCTCGTGTTCTTCATGAAAATAATGGGTTTGTGAGCGAAAATTTATGCGTAAATCAAATCTCTTATTTGCACGAAATGTTTTCTATATTTGGAGGAAAGTGGAAAAAATTAGGAACAAAAATTGTAAGGTCTAATTGTTTAATGTTCCATTGAGTTATAAATTAATTTGGAACTTACATTACAAGTTTAATATTTTGATAAATTTTATAAGTTTCCATTTTTGTTAGTAATGATTCTGATTATGGGAAAATAACTTGTTATTTCAAACTGTATTAAGATTGACATTTCCGATGAATAATTTGGAACACGATCCAACTGCATGTGTTTGTGCACAATATTTATCTCTTATTACGCAACATATTGAATGCACGATTAATGCAAATAAATGTGTAATTAGTTAGAGATTTTAATTTCAAATGTATTGCCCCCATCAAGATAATTTATGTGTGTTAAATAATTATTTATGGTAGATTTTGTAACAACCCAAATTTTAACAAGCAGTGATTAATTAACTACTTAAAGAATAATTTGTAAAATAATGGGAATTGGCCAACGGGGATTGAGTCGTTGACACCATTATGATTTTCTGGTTTAGATACATATGACTTGCATAAAACCGACTTAAAACGAAGGAGTTATGACATTTTGACATTTGGGAAGTAACATCCAAAATAAAATAGTAAATAAGAACTAATTTCTAGTAGGAGATAAAATTGATTCCATATTTCTAACCATTGTGAAGATCTTTTCAAAACGACCAGTTTGATATGTAATTTTAATATATTTGGAGTTATGGTTTCGAAAATATTGACTTTGTAAATTTAAAAGAAACACTGATAAAACCAATAACTTCCTACATTCTAATTTTGTGAACAAAAAATGTTTTAAGTGGAGTGGTAAAGAATGCACTTCCTAGACTAGAGGTCGTGAGCTCGATTTCCATTAGCAACATACTTTTAAAAGTTTAAGAAGACTAATCTAAAGATGCATGGTATATGTACATATATAAATAAAAAGATTACATATGTGTGTATGTGTGAATACATGTGCGTGTATGTGCGTGTGTATGTGTGTATGTGTGTGTGTGTGTGCACGCGCGTGTGTGTGTGCTCGTGTGTGTGTGTATATATATATATATGTGTTTGCACATCTATATATATATATGTATATGTGTGTGTGTGTGCGCGCACGTGTGTGTGTTATGTGTATATATGTATATTTATATAAAATGTGCATGTGAGTGTGTGTATATATTTAATAGCGCTAAATAACGTTCTAATTTAAAATTAATATACGCATATTAATTCTAGAGATGATACACATTTTAAATTGCAGTTAAATGCATGTTGAAATTAAAATTAATATACGCATGTCAAAATCGAAAAAGAATGTAATAAAAATATGGAAACAAATAAGTCGCACGTTGTGAATTAGTTGCAAGGGTTAATTGCACACTAATTAACATGTTTTTCAAATTCTAGTTATATATGCATGTGTGTATATACATATACATCTATACATATACATATATATCTTAATTATGCATTGACTATGTGTGCTTTGACATAATAACAAATAATGTTTAAATTATATATTTATTATTTTTACTTATTAGACATTTATGGAAGGTTTCTAATATATACATAATAGCAAATAATGTTCAAATTATGTATTTAATGTTTTTTTATTATTAGACATTTATACTATTATTTTAATATATACTTAGGAAAATATTTTCTAACTTCAAGGGATTAAATACTGAATTCTGATTTGAATTCAGTTTAGTTCATCGATTTGTATATTTCATTCTTTCACAAATTATATTTGGTTCCAATTTTATAATCTTGTTTGATATAATAATAATAATCAACACATCCATATATTATAATAATGTAAGAAAATTATTCCTTCTATATCAGAATAGAATTTTGGGTAAAGTTATTTCACTTACCCTTTTCCAAAAACATATTGTATCGGCTTATCGCATTTAATGTTTAGAAATTCCAATCGATATCTTGTCATCCGAAAAATCAACCAGAATCATAACTCACTCAACCAATAAATCAACACAATATAAACCAACTTTTATACTAATCAACAAATATGCTCTTTAATATATATACGTGTATATATATATATATATATACACACACATCCTCAAACTCATTTTTGGGTGATACTAACCCTATCTCTAATGTGTAAACCCCATCAAAGCCTAGGTATTCGCTCAACCCAAGCTTTGATACTACTCTAATGGCCCGCAATGAAGGAAAAAATGGATCGACATAGGCAACAGATTACAATAATTTTCACAACCCTAGTTAGAATCGAATCATAGATTGAACAAAATTATATACCTTTCTTCTGATATCTGAATCAACTTAGAAGGGGATTAAGCTTGAAACCGTTGAATCTAATTCCAGATCAAATCAAATCCAGTGCTTGAATTCGAGCACCTCTATTGGAGATCCACATGTGATGCTCTCGAGAACGACAATCGAAATTGGAGATTGAAGATTCGGTATTAGACGATTGAATTGAATGAGATCTATGGTTTTTGGAAAATTCGATTTGGGTTTTCTGAATAAAAATGAATGATCATCAGAGTGCGGCCTCTCATTCCTTTTATAAAGTAAACCCTACGAGATATTTTATTTACCCTTTTACCCATTCAAAAAGGAATTTGTCAAAGCTAATTTTGATTTCCATTTAATTCAAATATTCTCTTCATTTGCAACACCTATACGTGTGACCCTATAGGTTGTTGTAGCATTGGCAACAATTTAAACATTTAAACTGTAAATAGTGAGCGGCATCTAGTAATACATCACTGCTACCCAAGCTGCAACAATATCAATGATTCGTAATAACCTTTGTGAATAGTGTATCAATTTAATTTAATCCTTTTAACCGTTATATCCAAGATTAAACTTGAGGCATGGATCGTATCATCCTCTTCATAATTTAACCTATTTTTCTTGATCAATGAGTAGACTATATAGAACAAATTAATATTTAAGCACGGCCATGCATTTCACAGTCTCACTTAATCAAGAGGCCCATGGATATCAGTACGAATATATCGTAGGGTTAAATTCCATCTAGATCATTCATAATTTATATTCGATTCTAGATATATCCAATAATCACTGTTATCATTACTCTGTTACGAAACAACTTTAGACGATATCAAAATACAAATATCCTCGAATAAAATTATAATGATTTCAAGTCTGAGGACCATCATATCACTATCACTATGAGAACAACTTATGATACTGTTAATTATATTCCATGTAGTTATCTCACGGTGGGTCAGCCCCATACGCTATTCTCCAGTACATATTTATATCTTGACTTTAGTATCACGTATATTAATGATCAATGAGATGTGATCATCAATCAATCAATATACTAGTCTCAATGCTTTATTGTTGTCCTGTATAAACAATAAAGCTCGACCAGGGACATTTAAGAATTATAATACTTGACATATCATATAATCTCAAGTTCAGTCTTACTTGAACTATATAATCCTGTATTACTATTCTAAGGACTTATATTATATTAATATTTATATTACGCAGTAAATATAAAATAATAGAACATTTTATTCCAAATAAAATATAACAATAACAATGTTATCATTATTCACATCTAACAGATTGCCTTTAGGGAACAAAATCTAACAATCTCCCTCTTGCATTAGAGCCAATCACTCATGTATCGAATACCCATGGAACTAGTGTGACTATCATTCTTCTGCTGCGACAAAGCTTTAGTCAATGGGTCTGCAACGTTATTATCCATTGGGACTTTGTAGATATGTATGTCTCCTCTGTCAACAATTTCACGGATGAGATGGTATCGCCGAAGTATGTGTTTGGATCATTGATGTGATCTAGGTTCCTTATCTTGAGCAATGGCCCCATTGTTGTCACAATAAAGGTCTATTGGATCAACAATGGATGGAACAACAGAAAGTTCAGTGATGAATTTCTTGATCCAAACAACCTTCTTAGCAGCTTTTGAAGCAGCAATGTATTCAGCCTCCATAGTTGAATCAGCGATTGTTTCTTGCTTTGAACTTTTCCACCTAACAGCAACACCATTCAGGAAAAACACATAACCTGACTGTGACTTATAGTCATCTTTATCAGTCTGGAAACTTGCGTCTGTGTAACCTTTTACCATTAATTCTTCTTCGCCTCCATACATCAAGAATGAGTCTTTAGTCCTTTTCAGGTACTTAAGAATGTTCTTGATGGCTTCCCAGTGACTTTCACCTGGATCTGATTGGAATCTACTTGTCATACTTAAAGCGTAGGAGACATCTGGACGAGTACACAACATTGCATACATGATTGATCCAATTGCCGAAGCATAAGGGATTATCTTCATGCATTCCTTATCATCTGATGATTTTGGACATTAAGACTTAGAAAGTGATACACCATGTGATATGGGTACGTATCCTTTCTCTGCCTTTTGCATGCTAAATCTATTCAGCACTTTATCAATGTATGTACTCTGACTTAGACCTATTAGCTTTTGTAACGAGTACCGCGAAATCCGGTAGGCTTTGCAACCATCCCTTCATCCTCCAGTACAGCAGGTAAAACCCACCGTGGCTTACAGTTGTACCCCAGACACCTTGTTTTACGGCGACCCTTTCGGGATCCCCCGGCCACAGCCTACCAACCCTCAACAGGGACATGTGGGGGTAAGAGTCTCCCGTTCGCCACCAAACCGCGAAGTGAGAACACCCCATCATGCTGCATCCTATTCTCGGCATGCTAAACAAGGACTGGTGTGAGAATTCTTAACTAATAAATCACTATTAATAGGGCAAATCCAAAGACCACGCCGCTAATGCGGAACAGGTTTACTCTACTGGATTGCCGTGCATAACTTAAAGTAAATCGTAAAACAACGCAATGCTTTTTAGAAAAATGAAATCACCATAAGACTCAGGTCCAATCACACAATGCAACGCACACCAGAGGATAGAGTTTTACCTTATGATGATTAAACATGCTTGATACGTTAAAAACGAATTTGATATTATTATTAGTGTGTATATGTTTTTAAAACAATTTCAATCATAATGTATCAATCCTAGGAAGCATAGGTACCATATGCTATGCCTCCGTACTAGTAATATAATCAAAACCGAATGGGGCGTATTGGATTTTGGTTTCCATCATGAGTCAAGGCTAGGGAGGTGCTCCTACCGATTCGAGACACTCTAGCTAATGTCTCAGGATCCCCCGCAGTGAACCCATGGAAAGCTGCAGGGCCGGTCCACACATACAGCTTCGTGGATTGGCAATTCCTGAACACACGTTTCCCGGTCCTATAGGACCTATCCGAGGCGCCTCATTCCATCATCCACATAAGTAAAATGTCAGGGCTGGTAGGTCACTGACACCACTCTAGCTAGAAAGAAACGTGCTGCTCTCCCTGCGTTCCCTTCTCCCGTTTTAGACTCCGCCGGTGTGTGAGGCTCGCGAAGTCACGCTATACACAAAGCTATGTCTAAACAGACTATGCTTTGATCATCCCACAAGGCCTGCTTTTCAACAAAGCCTTGATCATATGCATCTTAGCATGCCACATCATCACTCCATATCATACTACCGATCCTTTGCCGAAATATATGAACGGGTGTTAAGAAAGAGAATAAATTCTCCGCCACCAAACATCCATACATTCGACAGAAGATTAATAACATGATATATAAACGAGTACGATGTCAGACACACAATCCATTTATAAGCTTATGCTCTGGGTCTGAGCGAAAGCCAAATCCGTACAAATCAACACTACGTCTGGGCAACTCCTACTATTACCTTATCATGGTAGCGAGCCATTCTAAGGCAACAGTCATCATCGTCCATTCGATGTGGAGATTTGACGGTCTTCAATCGCCGTCTTCCAATCTTGGATTTTTAAACGTCGTTTAATTATTTGGAATGAGATAAACTCGGACTTTCCAAATAATCCTCATATATATAAATATATATTGAAAATCCTTCTTACACATTAATAATTATTTTTATTAACGATTCATTCCTATTTTAATTATTTAAAATAATTAAATTTTTATATAATGACGCCTTAAGTCCATGGGCGACTATGGCGCTGCATTCAACCAATTTTGATTTTTACATTTCTCAGAATCTAATCGTTGGATCTTAACGTAATATATATCATTGGAAAGATTTTTCCAAGACGGTCCTAACGGTTTCAGTTTCAAGAAAATCCGACGGTCGGATCTTCTTGTATAGTCATTTAAAAGTACGATTTCAAAACGCGAACTACCACGCCCTATTCGTTCAATTTTGATTCTATATATATAATCATTGAATCGTAATAACGTCGTTTGATTAAACAACACTCCACACAATTACCGATACTTACTAAATTTTTAATTCATTTGAAAATGAAAATACTATTACCGCATCCTTACTTCATTCTTTCCTTACATTGAAAATGTAAATTTTGATACACTCAAAATCTTTAAATTACATATAAAAATATAATTTCTAATGACAATGCAAACTCTACTCTTAATTCACATTGTGAAAACATGATTTGTAATTACAATGCAAACACTACATCTAATTCACATTGTAAAAATATAATTTTTAATTACAATGCAAACACTACATCTAATTCACATTGTAAAAATAAAATTTTTAATTACAATGCAAACATTACATCTAATTTACATTGTAAAAATATAATTTTTAATTACAATGCAAACACTACATCTAATTACATATGAAATAAATCAATTTTATTTCTAATGTTCATTCTCATTTTATGTTACATATATACAGAAAAATGCAATTTCGATCATACAATGAAATTGCATCCTTTAATTGCATAGAAAAATGTAGAGTTGTCATACGATATACTTTCCTATAGACATTACATATAAAAATGTAATATTTAACACACAATGTAAATTCATGTTTTAATTACATATAAAAATGTAAATTTTATCCTACGGTGTAATTCCCTATATAATTTACATATAAAAATGTAAATTTTAACATACGATGAAATTTCCATGTTAATTACGAAGGAAAATGTAATTTTTAACATACGACATTAATTCACTTTATAATTTACATATAAAAATGTAAATTTTAACATACAGTGGCATTCACATGTTAATTACAAAGAAAAATGTAATTTTTACAATACGGTGTATATTCCTATATAATTTACATATAAAAATGTAATTTTTGACAAACGATGAAATTTTCCTTTTAATTACAAAGAAAAATGTAATTTTTAACATTCAACGTTGATACACTTTATAATTTACATATAAAAATGTAATTTTCGTCATGCAATGTAAATTTACATTTTAATTACATAGAAAAATGTAATTTTCAACATACGGTACAAATTTATATATAAATTACATATAAAAATGTAACTTTTGTTCATGCGGTGTAAATTCATTCTTAAACTACATAATAAAATGTTATTTAATTCATGCGATGCAAATTCATTCATAAATAACAAAATAAAATGTTATACAATTCATGCGATGTAAATTCATTTTACAACATAAAATTTCATTCTTTTACTTACAATGTAAAAACATCATCTTTTTATGTACAATGTAAAAGTGTTCTCTTTTATATTTACAATGTAAAGATATCAACTTTTATACTTATAATGTAAAAATATCAGTTTTTATATTTCACAATGTAAAAATATCAACTTCTCTATTTTACAATGTAAAAATATTAACTTTTCTATTTTACAATGTAAAAATATCATCTTTTCTATTTTACAATGTAAAAATATTAACTTTTCTATTTTACAATGTAAAAATATTAACTTCTTTATTTTATAATGTAAAAATATTAACTTTTCTATTTTACAATGTAAAAATATTAACTTTTCTATTTTCAAAACAAAGATGTGATCTTTTTATTTACAAAACAAAGATGTGATCTTTTTATTTACAATAAAAATATTGTCTTTTTTTATTCTCAATACAAAAAGATCGTCTTTCTATTTACATCGTCGAATTTTCATCTTTTAATTTTCAATATAAAAAGATGATCTTTTTATTTTCATCGTCAAATTTTCATCTTTTAATTTTCAATATAAAAAGATGATCTTTTTATTTTCATCGTCAAATTTTCATCTTTTAATTTTCAATATAAAAAGATGATCTTTTTATTTTCATCGTCAAATTTTCATCTTTTAATTTTCAATATAAAAAGATGATCTTTTTATTTTCATCGTCAAATTTTCATTACCAATCCAACCACAACGATAAAAGGTAATCATATGATCTATTACCAACTCCAATCTAGCACTTCAATTTCAGATCTAATATCACATCATCCAAAAACAATTCGAATTCACAACATAGAACAACATCCATCGCATATCGATTTATTTTCACCATTCAACATTAAGCACCAAAAGAATAATAATGAAATTAATTAATATTAAATTAAAAAATAAATTCTCACATTGATTTTTACTGAAAATTTGACTGTCTCAGAATCAGTTCTGGTCTGTGCCATCGCGAAGCTCTCGGAAAGACGAGTCCAACGCAACTGACGGTTCATCAATCGGACCTCGTATGAAAGAGATATCGATTTTTAAAGATCGGACAAACTAAATATTATTAAATAAAATAATAATAAAATATTACCCTCTCCTTCCTCACGCTACATGATCACGGCCGAACCCATCCTCTTCCTCCACCCTTCCGTGCGCACCACCATACGACGCCCCGTTCGCCGATCAGACACCGCCATACGAACCGCCATGTCAAGAGCCGCCTACACCTCCAACCATGTTGAACTCGGCCTCCCCTAGGACCCGCAAATCACTAAAAACCGCAGACCCTTCTCGGCCAAAATTCGCAAAATCCGTGAATCAAAACCCGATCTTGACCGTATAGATTTGTAGCTCTCTGAATTCTCTTCGATTTGGTATATCATACGTCGATTTTCGTTGAACGGATTGAGAGATATTAGCGTTTGAAAATCAGAAGATTTCAGCCATTAAAATCTGGCGGCGGCTGCTCCATTGAGAATTAGGGTTTCAGCCGATTTTTTTAATATTTAATTTCGAAATTTGTGCTAAAAAGGTGGATTTTCGGACTTTCTCCGTTTTGGGCCTGCTTACTGTCGTTCTTAACGTTTTGAGGCCTTCTGAACGCGATGGGCTATATCCCGGGCTCTAATTCCGATGTCTGTAATGTTTTTTTTCTTTTAATTTAAAAATACAATATTAAATAAATAATTTAATTTCTACCGTACATTTAAATATGCCGGGGCCACATACGACCTCAGAAAATTCTAAAAAAAATATTTTTAGCTTTCTTATGACGATACGAATCCAACAAAATCATTTTCGTCGAATTCTGAGACTGTTTGAAAAATGGCTATTTTTAAGGCGTTTAAATTTAACTGAAATAGTCAAAACACATTTTCCTTTGCCACGCTCACATATTAATTCGAAAAATTCTGAAAATTGAAACCTAGCAATAATTTGACATTCCGGTTCCAACAAAAGTGGTTTCGTCGAAAACAGAGGTCGTTTGAAAAATGATTATTTTAAAGGCCAGTATATTTAATATTAAAAATACATTTTTAAACAAATAATTTTCGAAACTCGAAATATATAAGTGTTTACTGTTTTTCAATGCAGAAACATCATTCTGAACTCAATGGAAGTGGTTTCGAGTTCAAATTCCTTTATATGCAAAAAGTAGCATTTTTGACCTTTACCAATTTCATAGCGACCTTCCTAAATTTTAATTTGGGCATAACTTTTGATTCTTGCTATGAAATTTCGATTTTTCAGATTCGTTGGAAAGATATTTTTAAATATATTCTAATATTTTTGATTTCACTAAAATCCGTTAAATTTTGCATCCTGTACGGTCAGTCAAAGTTCAAGTTTGACTTTTCAAACTACCGCGCTATTTCTAACTCTTTTTATAATTAAAATTAAATTATTCATTCTAACTTCGATTTGAATCAAATTTGTGATCATTATTATTTAAAATAGATTATTTTAAATATCAAAACTCATTAAAATCACTTAAAATAAATTTTAAATTGGCCCCAAAAATCAGGGTTGTTACAGTCTCCCCCACTTAAAAACTTTTCGTCCTCGAAAAGGGACGAAGCTAAAAGTTGATTAATTAACTAACTAATTTATATATATATATATTCTCCATTGGTTTAAATAATTTCATTAGTTGATTAACTTTCAAATATATAACTTTTTATATATTCAAAATCATATTTTCCAAAATAGAGTATAATTAATCACAAATACGTATATTATAGGCTTACTACTCTTAACTCATTCTAGGGCATTACTAACCCTATCTCTAATGAGCTTTCTCATTCTAGGATACTGTTGATCCTATCTCTAATGAGTATTCTTATTGGATATTACTAATCCAATCTCTGATGAGTCTTTTGTTCCGTTCTAATGAGTTGTACCCCAAAGATTTGAGCTAACCAAAGCTCTGATACCAACTGTAACGAGTACCGCGAAATCCGGTAGGCTTTGCAACCATCCCTTCATCCTCCAGTACAGCAGGTAAAACCCACCGTGGCTTACAGTTGTACCCCAAACACCTTGTTTTACGGTGACCCTTTCGGGATCCCCCGGCCACAGCCTACCAACCCTCAACAGGGACATGTGGGGGTAAGAGTCTCCCGTTCGCCACCAAACCGCGAAGCGAGAACCCCCCATCATGCTGCATCCTATTCTCGGCATGCTAAACAAGGACTGGTGTGAGAATTCTTAACTAATAAATCACTATTAATAGGGAAAATCCAAAGACCACGCCGCTAATGCGGAACGGGTTTACTCTACTGGATGTCGTGCATAACTTAAAGTAAATCGTAAAACAACGCAATGCTTTTTAGAAAAATGAAATCACCATAAGACTCAGGTCCCATCACACCAGAGGATAGAGTTTTACCTTATGGTGATTAAACATGCTTGATACGCTAAAAACGAATTTGATATTATTATTAGTGTGTATATGTTTTAAAAACAATTTCAATCATAATGTATCAATCCTAGGAAGCATAGGTACCATATGCTATGCCTCCGTACTAGTAATACAATCAAAACCGAATGGGGCGTATTGGATTTTGGTTTCCATCATGAGTCAAGGCTAGGGAGGAGCTCCTACCGATTCGAGACACTCTAGCTAATGTCTCAGGATCCCCCGCAGTGAACCCTTGGAAAGCTGCAGGGCCGGTCCACACATACAACTTCGTGGATTGGCAATTCCTGAACACACGTTTCCCGGTCCTATAGGACCTATCCGAGGCGCCTCATTCCATCATCCACATAAGTAAAATGTCAGGGCTGGTAGGTCACTGACACCACTCTAGCTAGAAAGAAACGTGCTGCTCTCCCTGCGTTCCCTTCTCCCGTTTTTGACTCCGCCGGTGTGTGAGGCTCGCGAAGTCACGCTATACACAAAGCTATGTCTAAACAGACTATGCTTTGATCGTCCCACAAGGCCTGCTTTTCAACAAATCCTTGATCATATGCATCTTAACATGCCACATCATCACTCCATATCACACTACCGATCCTTTGCCGAAATATATGAACGTGTGTTAAGCAAGAGAATAAATTCTCCGCCACCAAACATCCATACATTCGACAGAAGATTAATAACATGATATATAAATGAGTACGATGTCATACACACAATCCATTTATAAGCTTATGCTCTGGGTCTGAGCGAAAGCCAAATCCGTACAAATCAACACTACGTCTGGGCAACTCCTACTATTACCTTATCATGGTAGCGAGCCATTCTAAGGCAACAGTCATCATCGTCCATTCGATGTGGAGATTTGACGGTCTTCAATCGCCGTCTTCCAATCTTGGATTTTTAAACGTCGTTTAATTATTTGGAATGAGATAAACTCGGACTTTCCAAATAATCCTCATATATATATATATATATATATTGAAAATCCTTCTTACACATTAATAATTATTTTTATTAACGATTCATTCCTATTTTAATTATTTAAAATAATTAAATTTTTATATAACGACGCCTTAAGTCCATGGGCGACTATGGCGCTGCATTCAACCAATTTTGATTTTTACATTTCTCAGAATCTAACCATTGGATCTTAACGTAATATATATCATTGGAAATATTTTTCCAAGACGATCCTAACGGTTTCAGTTTCAAGAAAATCCGACGGTCGGATCTTCTTGTATAGTCATTTAAAAGTACGATTTCAAAACGCGAACTACCACGCCCTATTCGTTCAATTTTGATTATATATATATAATCATTGAATCGTAATAACGTCGTTTGATTAAACAACACTCCACACAATTACCGATACTTACTAAATTTTTAATTCATTTGAAAATGAAAATACTATTACCGCATCCTTACTTCATTCTTTCCTTACATTGAAAATGTAAATTTTGATACACTCAAAATCTTTAAATTACATATAAAAATATAATTTCTAATGACAATGCAAACTCTACTCTTAATTCACATTGTGAAAACATGATTTGTAATTACAATGCAAACACTACATCTAATTCACATTGTAAAAATATAATTTTTAATTACAATGCAAACACTACATCTAATTCACATTGTAAAAATAAAATTTTTAATTACAATGCAAACATTACATCTAATTTACATTGTAAAAATATAATTTTTAATTACAATGCAAACACTACATCTAATTACATATGAAATAAATCAATTTTATTTCTAATGTTCATTCTCATTTTATGTTACATATATACAGAAAAATGCAATTTCGATCATACAATGAAATTGCATCCTTTAATTGCATAGAAAAATGTAGAGTTGTCATACGATATACTTTCCTATAGACATTACATATAAAAATGTAATATTTAACACACAATGTAAATTCATGTTTTAATTACATATAAAAATGTAAATTTTATCCTAAGGTGTAATTCCCTATATAATTTACATATAAAAATGTAAATTTTAACATACGATGAAATTTCCATGTTAATTACGAAGGAAAATGTAATTTTTAACATACGACATTAATTCACTTTATAATTTACATATAAAAATGTAAATTTTAACATACAGTGGCATTCACATGTTAATTACAAAGAAAAATGTAATTTTTACAATACGGTGTATATTCCTATATAATTTACATATAAAAATGTAATTTTGACAAACGATGAAATTTTCCTTTTAATTACAAAGAAAAATGTAATTTTTAACATTCAACGTTGATACACTTTATAATTTACATATAAAAATGTAATTTTCGTCATGCAATGTAAATTTACATTTTAATTACATAGAAAAATGTAATTTTCAACATACGGTGCAAATTTATATATAAATTACATATAAAAATGTAACTTTTGTTCATGCAGTGTAAATTCATTCTTAAACTACATAATAAAATGTTATTTAATTCATGCGATGCAAATTCATTCATAAATAACAAAATAAAATGTTATATAGTTCATGCGATGTAAATTCATTTTACAACATAAAATTTCATTCTTTTACTTACAATGTAAAAACATCATCTTTTTATGTACAATGTAAAAGTGTTCTCTTTTATATTTACAATGTAAAGATATCAACTTTTATACATATAATGTAAAAATATCAGTTTTTATATTTCACAATGTAAAAATATCAACTTCTCTATTTTACAATGTAAAAATATTAATTTTTCTATTTTACAATGTAAAAATATCATCTTTTCTATTTTACAATGTAAAAATATTAACTTTTCTATTTTACAATGTAAAAATATTAACTTCCTTATTTTATAATGTAAAAATATTAACTTTTCTATTTTACAATGTAAAAATATTAGGTTGTGTTTGGTTTACCATTTTAAGTTTTGGGTTTTCGTCCATACAATAATGTGCACAACACATGCATATCATGAAAAACAGCCATTTTAGAAAACAAAGTTAACACACAAAATTAAAAACAACTTCTATCTATTTTTCATGTTTTGAGAAATAAGAGAAACATGGAGACCAATTCTTCCTTACATGATTGTTACATCCCCTTTGCGGTCCCCTCCATCTTCCTTCCATTCTACCATTCCTCCTTTCATACATTTAATGTTTTATAATTAATTTTGAAAACTAAAAACCCAAAACTCATTTTAAACCAAACACACCCTTAACTTTTCTATTTTCAAAACAAAGATGTGATCTTTTTATTTACAAAACAAAGATGTGATCTTTTTATTTACAATAAAAAATATTGTCTTTTTTTATTCTCAATATAAAAAGATCGTCTTTCTATTTACATCGTCGAATTTTCATCTTTTAATTTTCAATATAAAAAGATGATCTTTTTATTTTCATCGTCAAATTTTCATCTTTTAATTTTCAATATAAAAAGATGATCTTTTTTTTTTCATCGTCAAATTTTCATCTTTTAATTTTCAATATAAAAAGATGATCTTTTTATTTTCATCGTCAAATTTTCATTACCAATCCAACCACAACGATAAAAGGTAATCATATGATCTATTACCAACTCCAATCTAGCACTTCAATTTCAGATCTAATATCACATCATCCAAAAACAATTCGAATTCACAACATAGAACAACATCCATCGCATATCGATTTATTTTCACCATTCAACATTAAGCACCAAAAGAATAATAATGAAATTAATTAATATTAAATTAAAAATAAATTCTCACATTGATTTTTGCTGAAAATTTGACTGTCTCAGAATCAGTTCTGGTCTGCGCCATCGCGAAGCTCTCGGAAAGACGAGTCCAACGCAACTGACGGTTCGTCAATCGGACCTCGTATGAAAGAGAAATCGATTTTTAAAGATCGGACAAACTAAATATTATTAAATAAAATAATAATAAAATATTACCCTCTCCTTCCTCACGCTACATGATCACGGCCGAACCTATCCTCTTCCTCCACCCTTCCGTGCGCACCACCATACGACGCCCCGTTCGCCAATCAGACACCGCCATACGAACCGCCATGTCAAGAGCCGCCTACACCTCCAACCATGTCGAACTCGGCCTCCCCTAGGACCCGCAAATCACTAAAAACCGCAGCCTCTTCTCGGCCAAAATTCGCAAAATCCGTGAATCAAAACCCGATCTTGACAGTATAGATTTGTAGCTCTCTGAATTCTCTTCGATTTGGTATATCATACGTCGATTTTCGTTGAACGGATTGAGAGATATTAGCGTTTGAAAATCGGATGATTTCAGCCATTAAAATCTGGCGGCGGCTGCTCCATTGAGAATTAGGGTTTCAGCCGATTTTTTTAATATTATTTTAATATTCAATTTCGAAATATGTGCTAAAAAGGTGGATTTTCGGACTTTCTCCGTTTTGGGCCTGCTTACTGTCGTTCTTAACGTTTTGAGGCCTTCTGAACGCGATAGGCTATGTCCCGGGCTCTAATTCCGATGTCTGTAATGTTTTTTTGGTTTTAATTTAAAAATACAATATTAAATAAATAATTTAATTTCTACCGTACATTTAAATATGCCGGGGCCACATACGACCTCAGAAAATTCTAAAAAAAATATTTTTAGCTTTCTTATGACGATACGAATCCAAAAAAATTATTTTCGTCGAATTCTGAGACTGTTTGAAAAATGACTATTTTTAAGGCGTTTAAATTTAACTAAAATAGTCAAAACACATTTTCCTTTGCAACGCTCACATATTAATTCGAAAAATTCTGAAAATTGAAACCTAGCAATAATTTGACATTCCGGTTCCAACAAAACTGGTTTCGTCGAAAACGGAGGTCGTTTGAAAAATGACTATTTTAAAGGCCAGTATATTTAATAGTAAAAATACATTTTTAAACAAATAATTTCCGAAACTCGAAATATATAAGTGTTTACTTTTTTTCAATGCAGAAACGTCATTCTGAACTCAATGGAAGTGGTTTCGAGTTCAAATTCCTTTATATGCAAAAAGTAGCATTTTTGACCTTTACCAATTTCATAGCGACCTTCCTAAATTTTAATTTGGGCATTACTTTTGATTCCCGCTATGAAATTTCGATTTTTCAGATTCGTTGGAAAGATATTTTTAAATAGATTCTAATATTTTTGGTTTCACTAAAATCCGTTAAATTTTGCATCCTGTACGGTCAGTCAAAGTTCAAGTTTGACTTTTCAAACTACCGCGCTATTTCTAACTCTTTTTATAATTAAAATTAAATTATTCATTCTAACTTCGTTTTGAATCAAATTTGTGATCATTATTATTTAAAATAGATTATTTTAAATATCAAAACTCATTAAAATCACTTAAAATAAATTTTAAATTGGCCCCAAAAATCAGGGTTGTTACAACTTTCTTGATCTATCTCTACAGATCTTAATACCTAAAATATAGGACGCCTCGCCTAAGTCTTTCATTGACAAACTTTTCCCCAACTATGTCTTTACCGCTTGTAATGAATCAACATTATTCCCAATAAGTGATATGTCATCCACATATAATACTAGGAATATAATGTTACTCCCACTAATTTTCTTATATACATAGGGCTCATCTTCATTTTTTATGAAGCCAAACTATTTGACTGTTTCATCAAAATGTAGATTCCAACTCCGAGGTGCTTGCTTCAATCCATATATAGATCGTTGCAGTTTACATACCTTTCTAGCATCCTTTGGAATGACAAAACCTTCAGGTTGTGTATTTACACATCCTCGACAAGATTCCCATTAAGGAATGTAGTATTGACATCCATTTGCCAGATTTCGTAGTCATAAAAGGCTGCAATTGCAAGCATAATCCTAATGGATTTAACCATAGCCACTGGGGAGAAGGTTTCATTATAGTCAACTCCCTGAACTTGTTTGAAACCTTTCGCCACCAATCGGCCTTTGTAGGTTTGTACTTTACCATCCATGTTGGTTTTCTTCTTGAAAACCGACTTACACCTAATTGGTTTTATCCCGTCAGGTGGATCAACTAAAGTCCACACTTGGTTGATGTACATGGAATCCATTTCAGATTTCATGGCTTCAAGCCATTTCTCAGATTCTGGTCCATCCATAGCCTCTTGGTAAGAAGTGGGCTCATCTTGATCTATGAGCATTACGTCTCCTGTTTGAGTTATTAGATATCCAAAATATCTATCGGGCTCATGACGTATTCTACCAGATTTATGAACGTTTTGTGTAATTTGAGCATCTTCAGTTTCCACAACAGTTTATGGTTCTTGCTCAATTTCAAGATCAGGTTCAATATCATCTTGTGGTTCTCGAATTTCTTCGAGCTCTACTTTATTTCCATTAGAATTTTTAAAGACTAGTTCCTTTTCCATGAAAACACCAAATCGAGCAATAAACACTTTATTCTCAAATGGTTTGTAGAAATAATATCCTTTTGTTACCTTTGGATATCCCACAAAATAACATTTATCTGATTTGGGTCTGAGCTTATCAGAAATGAGACACTTAACATAAGCCTCACATCCCCAAATCTTCATATAAGAGACAACGAGACATTTCTCGGTCCATATCTGATATGGTGTCTTTTAAACCATTTTAGCGGGTACTCGATTAAGTATGAATGCAGCTGTTTCAAGGGCATGACCCCAAAAACTTATTGGAAGATCTGTTTGACTCATTATTGATCGTACCATATCTAATAAGGTGTGATTTCTCCTCTCGGATACACCATTCCATTACGGTGTTCCCGGCGGAATGAGTTGTGATATAATACCACACTCTTTAAGATAGTCATTAAACTCCTGGCTTAAATATTCTCCTCCTCGATCTGTTCGAAGAGTTTTTATATTCTTACCAAGTTGATTTTGAACTTCATTCTTGAATTCTTTGAACTTTTCAAAGGATTCAGATTTGTGTTTCATAAGATACACATATCCATATCTATTGAAGTCATCAGTAAATGTAATGAAGTAAAAAAACCCGCCTCTAGCTGATGTGCTCATTGGACCACATACATCACTATGTATAAGTTCCAATACATCTCTAGCCTATTCACCGTGTCCAGTGAAAGGAGCTTTTGTCATCTTGCCTAATAAAAAAGATTCTCATTGTTCATATGATTCAAAATCAAATGAATTCAAAATTCCATCTTTATGGAGTTTTGATATGCGTTTCCCGTTTATATGGCCTAGACGACAATGCCAAAGGTACGTTGGATTTAAATTATTTGATTTAATCCTTTTGGTATTAGTGTTATAAACTGGCGAATCAAAATTAAGAACATATAGACCATTAATTAACCGTGCACTTCCATAAAATATCCCATTTAAATAAAATAAACAGCATCTGTCTTTTATTATAAATGAAAATCTTAACTTGTCCAAACAAGAAACAGAAATAATATTTGTCTTAATATAAGGCACAAAATAACAATCTTCTAATTTTAAAACTAATCCAGTTGGTAAGGACAAGTGGCAACTTCCTATGGCTAATGCGGCAACTTTTGTTCCATTTCCTACACGTAAGTCCACTTCTCCTTCAGCCAAATTTCTACTCCTTTGCATTTCCTATAAATTAACACAGATATGTGATCCACATCCAGTATCTAATACCCATGATGTTGAAGTAGATAAATTGACATATATAACATTTATACATGAATTGGGCGAAGTCAAACTTCCCTTCTTCTTCTTTAGTTCTTCCAAATAAGCATAACAGTTGCGTTCCCAGTGACATGGCTTTCCGCAGTGGTGACAATCACCTTCTTTGGGAACCCCTCCTTTAGGCTTTGACCCTTTTTGAAATTGGTCTTAATAGAAGTCTTCTTAAGCTGCTTATTCTTGTTCTTGCCCTTGCCTTTGGGTTTAGCAGTCTCCTTCTGTACCATCATCATGGCAGTCGGTTTTGCCTTTTTCATGTTATTCTCAACAGTTCTGAACATGCTCAATAACTCAGTCAAGGGCTTCTCAATCTCATTCATGAGATAGGTCATAACAAATTGAGAATCCTTACTGTTTAATGATTGGAGCACAAGATCAGTTAGAGCTTCCGATGTCAAAGGAAACCCTAACCTCTCGAGATACTCTATGTAACAAATCATCTTCAGTACGTGTGGACCAACGGGTTCTTTTCGCCCATCTTGCAGTGATATAGTGCTTTGCTCGTGTCATACCATTGATGGAAAAATTGGATTGATATAGGCAGCGGATTACAATAATTTACACAGCCCTAGTTAGAACCGAATCATAAATTGAACAAAATTATGTACCTTTCTTCTGGTATCTGAATCAACTTAGAAGGGGATTAAGCTTGAAACCGTTGAATCTAATTCCAGATCAAATCAAATCCAGTGCTTGAATTCGAGCACCTCTATTGGAGATCCACAGGTGATATGCTCTCGAGAACGACAATCGAACTCGGAGATTGAAGATTCGGTACTAGCCGATTGAATTGAACGAGATCTATGGTTTTTGGAAAATTCGATTTGGGTTTTCTAAATAAAAATGAATGATCATCAGAGTGCGGCCTCTCATTCCTTTTATAAAGTAAACCCTACGAGATATTTTATTCAGCCTTTTACCTATTCAAAAAGGAATTTGTTACGGCCCGTCCGGACCAGTTGGCATTTCCTCCGAAAGTGCGTTGTACACATACCCGACTAGCACATAACGGTCGCCAAAGAAAGGAAAGAAGAGAGTGAACTAAAAAGAACCTGTAGAATGTCTCACAGCGCATGGAACAAAATATAATAACAACATACTTGGCATAAAACAGGCGAGACAGTGCATAAGCTGAAAACTAAACATCGTAGCAGTGGAAAATCCAAATACAGCTTATGTTCCACATCATCATTATTACAACTTTAAAACTCTCTAAAGTAAAAGGAAGGAAAGGTACACTACTAATGCCCAAAGTAGTGACCAACAACGACACAGGGAGAATATCTGTATATATCATACGTGGAAGCCTCCTGCTCGTCTCCGGTACAACTACTCGTGCATCACCAGCTAACCTGTCTCTAGTCTGCTCGTTTAGGAGCACCTAGAGTAATAAAAAGAGACATAAAACTCTAGGTCAGACCAAAGTCTGGTATGAGCGATAAGCATCAAAACAGAACAATAACAGGTATACTAAACCATACCTGAACCTGGACCTGCAACCAAAGAGTTAGCACTACATACTGTACAACACTCTAAGGTGCCACTAACATATGGTGTAAAGAATATGGGGGTGGGGTGTGTATGTCATAGTGATGGAAAACAAATCAAGCATGGCAACCATTCTCACATCTCTCACTCAGTGCGTAAATCATATGATGTCCACCACTTCGATCACTAGACACATCGAGGTAATGACGAAGTTCGACTTGTACAACTATTGCTACCAACAAGCTTATCCCATGGGATCATGACCAAACCTTTTCAAATGACCCCACTTCATTGGTCTATAGACCATTAGTCATACCTAGGCCACTGTGGCCCTGAATCCGTCCACGTACCTCCCATAGATAGTGATCCAAAGTCCTAGACATCGACAACCCCTTAGCACACATCCCGCAGTAAAGTCCAATCATGAAGTTAACTCATTGGTTCCCAACTGGATCATGAGTTCTACTTCCAATTTGGACTACCTTCACATCTCGGGTCTTTGGTTGAGTTGGTGTTGGTCTTCAGAAGAGTCATCGCGTAGTAGGAGTAGAGGTCTAAACTCGGTTCGGTCTGTGGTGCTCAGGCTCCCCGTTTAGTTCAGCTTATTTCCCCTTCTTCGCCACGGTTCGGGTTCACCTCCTCCGTGCGGTTCGGTTCGGGATCACCTCCTCCATGCGGTTCGGTTCGGGTTCACCTCCTCCATGCGGTTCGGTTCGGGTTCACCTCCTCAATACGATTTGATTTGGGTTCCCTCCTCTATGCGGTTTGGTTCAGGTTCCCTTCTCAATGCGGTTCGGTTCGGGCTCCCTCCTCAATGCGGTTCAGTTCGGGTTCCCTCCTCAATGCAGTTCGGTTCGGGTTCCCATCCGATCCGGTTCAGGTACTTTCCTGCACTTTTCCTGCAACTTCCAACGACTGTTTATACGCCACTCGACGGCGTTTTCGACCACTCTAACTATTTTAGACAATCACAAAGCATACCATACAGTCATAGCAACAAATAGAAGTGATCACAAACACCAAAACAACAACTTGATAGGTTAAAATGGATCAAACATAACCAAAACCCCATATTTTCCCTTAATCATGTTCAAGTATAATTAATGATAGGATTAGCAAAAATTAACCAAATTAACCCAAGTTTCTAGCAGAGGTCTAAAACATCATTTCGAATTTTATAAATATTTTTCCAAATTTTTAACATGTGTAATTTCACTAATTACCCTTAATTAACCATAATTAGTGAGGAACTGTGCAAATCACTCACCTTTGCAACAAATAAAATATCAAATCTTAAATGATTCTATGTTTGGCGCTGTTCCCAAGGTTATACAGCAGTTCTACCTCGATTCTTGTGCTAATCCGCTTTGATTTGATATAGATTTGGCTTAATTAGCGATTAGAAGGTGATTTGGGTGTTTTAGCAAGTGGAGGCCATTGCTAGGTTGAGCGGAATGTCTTAGGCGGCTGGAAAATGAAGTAAAATTCGTTTTCTAAACCCTAGCGGCCCTCTTATACTCTTAATCCCGAAATACCCCAGTGGGCTTAGCTGTTAATCGCCCGGTTAGGCCTAATTAAGCTGTTTTCACCATCTGAAACTTGTTTCAGCCATATCTCCCAAACGGTGAGTCCGTTTGGCTAATGTGACCACTCTACGGAAAGGTTAACCATCATCCGGATGGAAGTGGTTTTAGGTCAAAACTCCTTTCCAATCAAAAGTTATGGCCAAAACAAGATCAGCTAGGGGAAAACGGTCATTTAAAAATCGGAAAAAATCATGAACATGGGAAATGATCCACTAGTCGTCTCCCAAAGTTACATGACCATACGACTTCGTATGTGAAAGAAATAAATATTCTACGATCCTTCGATGCGTAGAATGCGGTTTGTTACGTTCTCTCCCCTTAACAAATTTCGTCCCCGAAATTCCTTAACCCAAAACATACAAAGGATCCTGCATACCAGCCATATACAACAGTCAAACATGTAAAACAAACAAAACAAACCTATCCTAGCATGCGGAAAGACTAAATCGAAACGGAAATCTTACCAGGCGAAGAGTTCTGGATACGTCTTCCTAATGCTCTCCTTTGTCTCCCAAGTACAGTCATTCTCATCCTCGCCTCACTGAACTTTGACTAATTTCACCGCCTTCCTTCGAAGTTGCTTCGTATCGTTCCCAACAATACGCATAGGCTTGCGGTTCCTAACCGCCTCGGGTTCAACCTCGATATCATCCAACTGATCAGGTGAAATAGTCACATCGGGGTCGTGTGCGAACTTCCTTAACTGGGAAACATGAAATACGTTGTGAACTCCTGCCATCTTATCTGGTAATTCAACTTTATATGCCAAATTCCCAATTTGCTCTAGAACTGGGAATGGACCAACAAATCTTGGTGCTAACTTGCCTCTCCTACTAAATCGTATCACACTCTTCAATGAAAATATCCTGAAAACACCAAGTCGCCAATGGAGAATTTTAATTCTCTTCTCCTCTTATCAGCATAACTCTTCTGCTTATCTTGGGCAGCCTTCACTCGCTGTTGGATTACCTTAATCTTGTTTGATGTTTCTCTTATTACTTTTGGTCCAAGCACATATTTCTCACCGGTCTCTAACCAACATGACGGTGAGTTGCGCGGTCTTCCGTACAAAGCTTCAAATGGAGTCATACCAATACTGGATTGATAACTGTTATTATAGGAAAACTCTACTAGATGCTGATGGTCATCCTATGATCCACCAAAATCCAATACACAAGCTCTTAAGAGATCGTCTAATACACGATTCACCCTCTCTGTCTGATCGTCGGTTTGAGGATGATACGCGGTACTGAGATGTAATTCTGATCCTAACGCCTCCTGTAAGCTCTTCCAAAATCCACTAGTGAACAATAGATCTCGGTCACTCACAATGCCTATGGGTATTCCATGAAATCTCACTACCCACTTCATATACAGTTCAGCTAACTTAGCTGCCGTTCTACTCGACTTGACAGGTATAAACCTTGCGCTCTTAGTCAATCGGTCCACAATCACCCAAATGCTATCATGGCCCGATCTAGTCCTTGGTAACTCATCAATGAAATCCATTGAGACTTGTTCCCATTTTCATTCTGGAATTTCTAATGGTTGCAACAAACCACTAGGCTTCTTTTGCTCAGCTTTAACTAGCTGGCAGTTCATGCATTTGGATATAAACTTCCCAACGTCTCTTTTCATTCCTTCCCAGTAGTAGGTCTGCTTCATGTCTCGATACATCTTGTTACCACCAGGGTGTATAGTCAGTTTTGAGTGATGACATTCTCTAAGCACTTCATCTCTCAATCCATTGACATTAGGTACAACTTGTCTTCCATCTTTTCTAAGCCATCCATCTCGATCAAGTCCATACTTGTTCATCCCTTCGTCGATTCCCATCTCTAACTTTGAGATGATTTCCAATAGGTTAGGATCGTTCCTCTGACTGGAACCAATCTGCTAAATCAAAGTGGGTCTGATCGTCAAACTTGCTAACATTTCTGGATCCAGTTCGCACTTTGGTCTGAAATCATACCAAGCAATGTACTCCGGTTGCTTCCATTCTAGAAACATAGCCCCTAAACTGGCATGTCTTCTACTCAATGCATCAGTAAACAACTCGAATCTTTCTCCCAAGAGATAGTGTCTCCACATCTTCAACGCAAACACGATCGCTACCAATTCCAAATCATGGGTAGGGTATCTTTTCTCATGCGGTTTCAGTTGCCGACTTGCATAAGCTACAACCCTACCTCCTTGCATCAATACAACACCTAGTCCGGTACCACAGGCATCCGTGTATACCGTCATCTCTTCATTCCCCTTAGGAATGACTAACACTGGTGCGCGCGTCAACTTTTCGTTTAGACTCTTGAATGCATTCTCGCACTTTTCGTCCCAGACGAAAGCTTGATTCTTCTTGGTCAACTGAGTCAGCGGTGCCGCGACCTTGGAGAAGTCTTGGATAAACTTACGATAATATCCAGCTAACCCCAAGAAACTTCTTACGTCTGTTGCATTCTTGGGCGTAGACCAATCTTGTACCGTAGCGACTTTCACAGGATCCACGGCAATACCATTCTCTGAAACAACATGGCCCAAGAACCTCACTTCCTTTCTCCAGAAGTGACACTTAGAAAATTTTGCTTTCAGTTGGTGTTTCCTCAACACCTCTATCACTATCCTCAAATGTTCCTTGTGTTCTTCCTCGTTCTTTGAGTAAACCAAAATATCATCCACAAATACAAGAACAAACTTATTCAACTGATCTTTGAATACTCTATTCATAAGATCCACAAAATATGCTGGCGCATTGGTCAACCCAAATGGCATGACCAACCACTCATAAAATCCAGACGGCGTCCGAAAGGCCGTTTTAGCTATACTCTCAGCTTCCACTCTAAGCTGATGAAAACCTGTCGCGAGATCCAACTGGGAGAATACTCTCGCGCCACTCAACTGGTCAAACAAATCATCTATCCGCGGTAGAGGATACTTATTCTTCCTCATCACGTTATTCAATTCGCGGTAGTCCACACACAATCGAAGGGAAACATCTGCCTTGGTAGCAAACACAACTGGTGCTCCCCACTCAGAAATACTTCTTTTGATAAATCCCTTCTTCAAAAGATCGCTTACTTGCACCCCGAGCTCTCGCTGCTCCCTTGGTGCCATACGACGAAGTGGCATCACTATAGATTTGGCATCTTTCACTAAATCAATATGGAACTCAATCTCTCGGTGTGGTGGAAGCCCGGTCACTTCCTTGAAGACGTCCGGATACTGGCCAACCACGGGCAAACCTGACAACTCATCATACGGGATGTCGAGGGAATTTAGAAAACTAGCCATTACCCCATCACTATGTAGACTACCAAACACTACCCTCCGCCCATCATTCGCTCTAGCTGTCACCAAAAAGCCCTCACAGTCTACCACCACCCCGTATCTTTGGAGACAATCGACTCCCAGAATAATGCCAAACCCAGTAAAGCCCAAAACAAAGCAATCACAAATAAACATGCATCCATGATTCGATAAGACCACATTACGGCAAACCATGCTAAGGCTAGTCGAACCACCAATCGGGTTCGTAACTACTAAAGGTCTATCGCCTATCTCGGGCTCCAATCCCAACCTATCTACCAGGTCACTAGATATGAAGGAACGGGAAGTTCCAGTATCAAACAATACTCGAACAAGAACATCATAAATAGAAAGCATACCTTGGATAACGACATTCTTTCCTTTCTCCGCCGCAGTTGGGGCATTCGACGAAGAAGGAACATCATTGATAGCATATGCTTTCACAATCTGCTTTTCCTTGGGGGTTGCAGACACTTGTCCTTGTGATGTCCCGCTTGGCCACAGTTGAAGCACTTCCTATCCGCTGGCTTGGCCCGACACTCTTTGGCATAGTGGCCCTTCTTACCACAGCTGAAGCACTCAACATCTTTCTTATTCTCTTTCTTCTGGCCATCCTTAGTCTGATTCTATTTTCTCTTATTCTGAGAACCATTCTTGCCTCCACCGCTTGCTTGCGGCTTTGGCTCTTCTGCAGATGCGACCTTAGTCTTCGACTTAGGGTATAGGCTCTCTGATCTCAAAGCTTTCCCCACAATCGATTCAAACGTCTCATCGATGTAGTTAATAAGCCTTTCCCCCAAGTACTGATCCAAGCCTGTTATGAACTTCTCATTCTTCTTCTCGGGAGTGCCAATGAGGGATAACCCATGCTTCGATAAAGTATCGAATTCTGCAATATACTCCGAGACAGCTCTGCCATTCTGCTAGAGTTCCAAGAATTTCTTAAACAACACTGACTTCTGAGCAGCTGGAATGAACTTATCACTAAAGCGAGCCTTAAACTGATCCTATGTAATCTGATCCTCGGGAGTAGCTACCTTTATAGCATTCCACCAATTCATTGACTGTCCTTGCAGCTGACGGGACGCTAGCTTCCTTTTCATCGCATCCTCGATACCTAAGTCTTCGAAGATATGCTCGCAGCTATCCAACCAATCCTGAACTTCTGTAGCCGATTCCGTTCCGTGGAAAGGCTTTCCACCAAAGACTAGAGTAATCCTTGCATAGCTTGGCGAAATCGGCTTTAGGCGCCTTCACCGCTACACCACCACCATTTGCAGCATTGGGAGCTGCTCCTTGCACATTTCTAAGCATCTCTCTCATGAAGTCAGTAAACATAGCCCTCATGTCGGGAGCATTCCCATTGTTGGCTCCTCTACCAGCACCCCTCGTATATCAGCTCATCGTTCAATCTGTAAAGGGAAACGATTAATCATTCTCTTTGTGGTGTCAGTGCAGTGCAACTTCATCCTTAGCTATATTAATAGTATATATATAGCTTTTGAAAACCCAAAATAATCACAAATACGCGCTCTCATATATGTATTATCTCTCGCTGGTGTCTTTCCTTAGGTTAACTATGCAACCTAGACCTCTGATGCCAAGTGTGATGACCCGTCCGGACCAGTCGGCATTTCCTCCGAAAGGGCGTTGTACACATACCCGACTAGCACGGAACGGTCGCCAAAGAAAGGAAAGAAAAGAGTGAACTAACAAAGAACTTGTAGAGTGTCTCACAGCGCACGAAACAAAATATAATAACAACATACTTGACATAAAACAGGCGAGACAGTGCACAAACTGAAAACTAAACATCGTAGCAACGGAAAATTCAAATACAGCTTATGTTCCACATAATCATTATTACAACTTTAAAACTGTCTCTAAAGCAAAAGAAAGGAAAGGTACACTACTAATGCCCAAAGTAGTGAGCAGCAGTGACACAGGGAGAACATCTATATATATCATACGTGGAAGCCTCCTACTCGTCTTCGGTACAGTTACTCGTGCATCACCAGCTAACCTGTCTCTAGTCTGCTCGTTTAGGAGCACCCAGAGTAATAAAAAGAGACATAAAACTCTAGGTCAGACAAAAGTCTTGTATGAGCGATAAGCATCAAAACAGAACAATAACAGGTATACTAAACCATACCTGAACCTGGATCTGCAACCAAAGAGTTAGCACTACATACTGTACAATATTCTAAGGTGCCACTAACATGTGGTGTAAAGAATACGGAGGTGGGGGTGTGCATGTCATAGTGATGGCAAACAAATCAAGCACGAGAACCATCCTCACATCTCTCACTCAGTGCGTAAAGCATACGATGTCCACCACTTCGATCATTAGACCCATTGAGGTAATGACGAAGTTCGACTTGTACAACTACTGATACCACCAAGCTTATCCCATGGGATCATGACCAAACCTTTTCAAATGACCCCACTTCATTGGTCTATAGCCCACTAGTTGTACCTAGGCCACTATGGCCCTGAATCCGTCCACGTACCTCTCATACATAGTGATCCAAAGTCCTAGACATCGACAACCCCTTAGCACACGTCCCACGCACTACACCAGAAAATACATTTAACAGCGTTTGAAAAACGCTACCAAAACAATTTAGTAGCGTTTTAAAGAACGCTACTACAGGTCCCGCAACTAAAAGTCCTGTATTTTTGGTTGCGTTTTGATAAACGCTACCAAATCTTCTGTACAGTTGCGTTTTCCAAACGCTGCTAAAGGTTTGTATATGGATCATTTTTTTACTTTTCTGTAGCGTTTATTTTGCGCAACTAAATTTTTTTCATTGCACTTATTTTATGCTACAAAAAATTCAAGTGATGTGTTACATTTGCTTCTGCAGCGTTTCTTAAACGCTACTAAATTGTGTTTGATTGTTTTATTATAGCACATTTTAAGTGCTACTATACACTGTTAATGGCTTATATTATTTTCAACAACCAGCTATATAATATTGTATTAAAATCAGCAATTAATCAATCATATAATCACCATATTCAAATAACTGAGAAAACATTAATTACATAAGTATTTTCCATAACCATTTAGATAATGGTTATTTGACAAAATTAGCAAATTCACATACCATAAACATTCAAAACAAATTTACACAATAAGCACTAATAAATATCATAATACATATAACAATTAAAGTCATGTCCATTGGTGCTGATGGTCTTCACTCCAGAAAAGCCAATTATCCGTAGACAAGATTGATAATTAATGACAAGAATTTTCCATGAATTATCGAATACCATTCAAATAATAGCTAATGTCAATGGAAACGATAACATAGATGCTTATCTTTTTGTTGGAGGTTGCATGCTACGTGGATTGCAGCAACAACATATTTTGACTGTGAATGGTGATATTTAGTTATTAGTTACACTACAAACTCATGTAGTTTAGGTTCTTAAACTGTTAAACATAATTTCAATAATAGATGACATGTTGGTGTAAAGTATTTTCAGTTATCATAGTTGGTAAATGAAGTATATAAAAACATATACATATAACAATTAAAGTCATGTCCATTGTTGCTGATGGTCTTCACTTCAGAAAAGCCAATTATCAATAAACAAGTTCGATAATCAATGATAAGAATTTGCCATGAATTATCGAATATCATTCAAATAATAGTTTATATAAAAGGAAACGATAACATAGATGCTTATCTTTTTGTTGGAGGTTGCATGCCACGTGAAGATTGTAGCCGCAACATATTTTGACTGTGAATGGTGATATTTGGTGATTAGTTACACTGCAAACTCATGTAGTTTAGGTTCATAAACTGTTAAACATAATTTCAATAATAGATGGCATGTTGGTCTAAAGTGTTTCAGTTATCATAGTTGGTAAATAAAGTATATAAAAACATATATTTAGTTTTGTTCGGTCAAACACTAGTGAGCTTTGTTTGTTGCTAATTATATGGTCTTGCTACTTAGTTCAGCTTTCAGTCAGCCACACCAAACCGACACATTCTCTCATTGCATACACACCATTTAGACAGCAACCCTATATTTACTTCCATCTCAACCAAAACTTATCATCATGACATTTCAGGTGAATTGCAGTACATTTCAGCTTCTTCATCGTGACATTCAACAATCACCATACATAACAACATTCGTCAGCCCTTAACAATCTGACTAAATACGTATTGCTGCATAAAAAACTACACTCCACCACCAAACCACTCACCACCCTAAACAATCTTCACCTTATCACCTATTATTGCATCATACATATTCCTTCGTTATATTTAATTGAACTATCCCAAATATTAATTTTCATAATTTAATTCAACTTTTAAATTTTCTAACGTTAAATTGATATATTGGTTGTTGCTACCGTACATCGATCACATAAACCGATTTAAACAAAACGAGCCCAATATATAATTATTTCGATTACTACTATACAAAATGTCTAAATATATGAATCAATGCTTTATAAATTATCTATTTTATGTTTGGTTTTAATAAACAAGTTCAAAATGTAATCTTATCACTTTAAAGTTTTACATTCAAATCAAACATTCATACTAAATCTTATATTCAGAAATCGAGTTTACAAACTCTAAAATAAATTAGATTTTAGACCTCTAAGTCCAATTCAAGTTATAAACATTATTTTAAAACGTTATATTTTATCTAACTTTGTATTTTAAAAATGTTAAAACTATCTAGTCATTACATTCTTCCTCACTCAACACTTTCTGTCCTCGAAAAGGAAACATCATATATAATCGTACTTATATCTACAATTATACAAAATACCTCTACTTATAAACCTTCCCTTAGTTTTCACCTTAGTAAAAAGAAAATAATTGTAGAATTTTAAAACTTAATTTTTTTTCTAATGCCCGGATTTACGGAAAATTTCGGCAGCACCTCTTTTGCACGGCTTGATCAGAAAATTTCCTAGCACATATATATTAATATACATCTCATCCATACGATGAGGCATCCCAAACCAGGCGAAAAGAAAAATAAATACAACCCAAATGCAATGTTTAATCCAAGATACGTACCTTTTATTAACATTATAAAGCAAATTTGCTTGTTTTTAGCGCAAAAGCAAGCTCCATAAGCGAAGCACGCCATTGTACCTACTAAACACACAACAGATAACGAGAATCAACATATACAAAGTAAAATAAATTAACATAGCATAAACACGATATAGTATAAGCAAGCATGACATGTTAATAACAAAAACACTAGTAACACATCATTTAATATTAAGATTTACATATTTTTGCTTACATACAAGATTAACATTCAAATATCCTCCCTCTGCTGCTGCGCTACTACTACAACAGCCATAACAGCAGCATAGCTGTTGCATTTTTTTTAAAGCAAAGATCATGTATACTCAATGATGTGTAAAATTGTAAAACTTAGTAAGTATTCATGATGAATTAAGTTTCATATATATTTTAACTCCTGTATAATTGCATGAAAAAGAGTTTGTTAAATCACATGCGTGACCCTATTTTGAGCCACTCTCAAGCTCAGTATTTAACACAAACGTTGATGATTAGAAGAACATGATGAAGAAATTATTTTTTCAAGGCTCCATTCTAATTGTTGTTGATGTGCAAGCCTCTTTGATATAATGTTAATGAGAGTTCTTTTTTTTACAATAAATCGATCAGTAAGTCTTGTCAGGAAAAATTAAAATTAAAGACCAACACCATAGTCCCAATGATTAAATGCTTCAACTTTTGTGCGAAATGTCATAGATTCAAAACCCATGTAGTGTGATTCGGATATTCATTGGTATGTAGCATGCTATCTTTTATATATGACTTGTGGTACTATCATCTAATTACTTAATTAAAAAATATTTGACGTTAATGAGAATTGAAATACCACCAACGTTATTGATCGATATGTCAGCAAAATCATGGTACTCATGCATAATTTATTAATTTTTCATTACCTACATAATAGTTTGCATACATAAATGTATAGCAAGAAAATACCTACAGTAGAATCAATCTTTGACTAATTTTAAATGTTTCTTTTAATGCAATGTTAAGGGTTGGTATCTTGAGATATCCTTACATCAGTCTTCCAACTGATACAAACTTCGTATTTAGACTTTTTTGCTCAACCTGTAATGCTGTACAAAATTAATAAGATTTTTTTTTTTTTAAAATAACAATGGTTTTTTTTTAAGCTGATACAATGATATCTAGATGTTATATACATGTGGTAGTGAAAGATTCCTTTTTGTCCATCAGTAATTAATATGTTCAGCTAATACAATGATCCCTTAAATTCAATGTTTGGTTAAAATAGTAAAGATACTTGGTAGGTTCCATTTAAGTGTGGAAAATCATGTTAAGAAGAGACAGTGAGATACAATAAATGTCATTGGCTAATAATCAATTTAAAAATTAGTTGACTGATATTAGGTGTGAAAAGTTTGATCTTGAAGAAGGTTCATATAAAAACATGTATACACCACTTATGTCTAGATATATTTTTTTAAAATAAAAAATGAACAAAAACTTCAAATAACATTATTAGTTTTCAATTTATTTCATGGTAAGGCAGCAACAGAGCAAGAACCCAAGTACGTATAGTGAAAAAAGCAATGTTCTTTTTAAGACTAGAACATTATAATGGCACATTATTATGCACGCAATGTTGCTCATTTTTGGTCAGTTAGCAAAAAATAGATTAGTACAGTCTTTGTCAACAGTATATTTTTCGTCCAGCAGTATAAACAGCTTGAAATAGGAAAAGATCATAGTGCTACTACAGAATTTAAAAAACAAAAATTGATTACTTAAATATCCGTTTGCATACATAAAGTATAGCAAGACAAAAACCTGGAGTAGACTCAACCTTTGATTATTTTAAATGTTTCTTTTAATGCAATGTCCAGCGATTGGTATCTTGAAATATCCATTTATCACCTTTTCAACTGATCCAAACTTTGTATTCAAACATTTTTCCTTAATCTGTAATTGTTTACAAAATCATAAAATTGACACGATTTATTTTAAAATAACAATGGTTTTCTTAGTTGATAAAATTATATCCAGATGTTATATACATGTGGTAGTAAAAGCGTTCTTTTTGTAGATCAGTAATTTAATATATTCAACTAATATAACGTTTCCTTCATTTTAATGCTTCTAAAGGCAATTTATTATACTATAAGTATTTGGTCAAAATAGTGGTCATACTTGTTAGTTGTCATTTAAGGATAAGAGTACATGTTAGGAGATATAAAAATCATATGGTAAGAAAACAAAATCAGCAACTGAATTTAAAAGGAGAGTGATAAAAATCATATGGTAAGAAAACAAAATCAGCATTATTGTTTGTAGATATTAAGCAAAAATTTGAGTAAATCATCAGATGAAAATATTGTACCTCATGAAAAAAATAGTCTATGTCCATGTCCATTAGCTAAGTATCCAGAAATTTAATTGTAGAAGAAGACTCAACACCTCTTTTAATGCTTGAGGTCTCAGCCATAATATTCAGGTGACCGCTTTCATGCTCACTGAATGGATTAGATGCAGATGCACAAAGAACCTTACGTTTTTTAGAATGGGGGGAACGAAGCGATGAAGAACCACATAAGGTGTCAAGATGAGGATTTTCATTTTCTTTACTGTCATCATCTCTTCCTGCGAGTGGTTATTTTCCCGAAAAATTATATGGAAGTATTGATCTTTCAGTATCTTCATTTGCATTACATCCAGCAGGTATACCAGCAGGCATATTATTAGTTGCCGAAAGCCCCACTATCCCATCAAGAACTTCAGAAGAAGGTCCAAAACTCAGTGGTACTGAATGTTGATGATCAAGGCACAGATGATGAGGATGTCTAACACCAGAATCTTCATTTCTTTCTTGATTACATAAAAAGGATCCAAGTTTTCAATCTGTTGCATTTTTGAAATCCCAGAGTTGAGCTTTGGATATTCAGGCAAAACATTCTCAGTTGAGAAAGAAGGCAAGTGATTATGGATGTTTTCAACTGTTGCATTTTCATGTAAGTTCAGGTTTACTGTATGAGTACAATCACTTTCACATATATTTGAGAATGAAGGCTCCATCAATTTCCGAATTCCAAGAGGACTATAAGCTTTATCTTCGCAATTACCAACAAGATCATATTTAATAAATGTGAAATTCGAAGCTCGGTCATTGCCAGGACTAACAAGTTAATAAGAGAAATCTGAAACATGGACATGAGGAGGTTGGTATAATAAAGCACCATGATCTGGCCCTTCTGCTGCAGGATGATAATTATTTTTCTCGGAAAAGGTAGGTTTTTCACTCAAGCCTGTTGATCCTTCATTCAATGGATCTACATAGGAAACATTTGGGATGTCTAGTTAATTTTGGCCATTTAAAGCAGCAGGTACTGATGATGAGCTGCGTTTTACAGAATTGCTTATATCAACCTGATATTTAAATGTAGGCTTTTCATTGCTTGAAGACACATAAGATGAAGGAACTAAGGCCATAAGACTATCAGAGAATGAAGAGCCTTCAAATTGATTTTTTTTCGTGTCGCCCCATCAGTCATGTTAGTAATATTATTAGGATGTTCTGCCAACTCTTCTTTCCCCTGTCTTGATTCATGAATAGGTTTCCCTGAGTCATGATTGAAAATCTCACTTGATATTTCATTCTGACATATTTTAGTGTAATACAAGTTATCTTGCACAAGCCCATAACATTCATTTGGTGGTTCTGTCTCGCAAATATTAACACAATTAGCCTCAATATTAGTATTATCCAGCAGTGCACTTAAAGCAATAAGATAATATTTTGTTAGTTTATATATATATATATATATATATATATATATATATATATATATATATATATATATATATATAGAGAGAGAGAGAGAGAGAGAAAGTCTACTGGGACACAAGATTTATACATATTTGATGACACAATGAATTTACACCATTGGATCACCCCATGAATTACACATTACCACACAAAGACAAAAAGATCCAACGGTTGAGGCATTGTGTCTCTAAGTTTGTGTTTAAGTTTGATGTGGGCTAAAAGTTAATGAAATGAAGACCAAATGTTATTTTAATAAAACATGCAGGAACAAAGCAACAGTTCTGGCCATGTTGGGGGTACAGGAAGGGGTACTACCAGTCAAGTACTTGGGGGTGCCCCTATCATCCAACAAAATAACTAACAGGGAGTGCACAGGACTAATCAGTGATATCAGGGACAGATTATATGGATGGAGCTCTAGATTACTTTCATTTGCTGGCAGAATAGAGCTGGTTCACACAGTCATTCAAGCTAAAGTCAATTTTTGGCTGCAGACATTCCAATTACCTGATGCATCGATTGAGAAGATTGAAAAAGTTTGTGCAGATTTTATATGAAAAGGGGGACTCCATAAGATAAGTTATGACCAGCTATGCAGACCCAAAACTGAAGGAGGGGTGGGTTTACGAAGCATCAAAGTCATGAGAGAGGCTTTTACACTGAAACAGGCTTGGAAAGTGATCAACAAAGAAGGGTTGTGGGCCAGATGGATGTGCTCTAGATATGGCACTGCAAATTTTTGGACCATGAAGGAGGATAACAATGCATCATCAACATGGAAGGCAATACTTAGAGTACGAGACACTCTGGCTAAGCACTGCAGGAGGGATATAGCCAATGGGAATGAGACTCATTTATGGAGAGACCCATGGGTGAATGGAAAATCATTCATAGATATGTTTGGTTGGGATACATACTCAGCCTATGGGTGCCCAGTGGTTAATGTGAGCACAATCATTCAACATAACCACTGGAACCTCAATATTCCCTGTTCCCAAGCCCAAAGAAATACTGTAGAGAACATGCAAATACATGAGGATCGGAACTATGATATGTGGACATGGTCAGACAATGACTTTCACATTAGACAGGTCTGGGAGGACATTAGACCCAAAAACTCCATCAAAAGCTAGGCTAAAATCATCTGTAGCAAAACCAATGTGCCAAAAATGGCTAGCTGCACTTACAAAGCGATGATGGGAAGACTGCCAACTAGGGACCGACTACTCAAATGGGGGCTTATTACTGAAGACACATGCGTACTATGCAACAATTCACAAGAAAATCATGAACACTTATTTTTTAACTGTCATTTTTCGACTAAAGTTTGGGAAAATTGCAGGAATTTCATAAATTACACAGAAACAGAGACTCAAATCCAACAAATAGTAGCTTACCTTGAAGTCATCAGGCAAAACGTACGTCAAGTACCCGAAGTGCACACTGTCACTCTTACAGTTGTTGTTTGGAGCATTTGGAAGGAGAGAAACAACCGAATTTTCAAACAAAAAGGGAAAACACCAGATCTGGTTAGCAAATTTGCCATACAAGATCTCAAAATTGCAACGATGAGGAGAGGTCAAAGAAGTACCACAAGAACGGAACCTGAAGGAGACGGAAGGCAAGGCGAGGATCGGTGGCTGCCATGGGCTCTGCGCCGAGATACAGGCACGAGTTACTTCTCTTTCCAGCCGCCATGATGAAGAGTTAGGGAAGGGTTTAGAGAAAGTGAGAGGAACTTTATGGATTATTCTCGTCTGTTGTTCCTTTAACATAAAGTAGTGCGTTATCGGTTATGCCATTAGCTGTTGCGTGTTTGTAACGTGGTCTTGGGCCATTGTTCATGATTTGGGCTGTATTAAGCCCAGTAATAAAAGTAAACCCAATTTCAAAATATATATATAAGTCCATATAAAAAATTTCACTTGTTGATTATAAGGAATGCATGGCTGCATTTAGTAAGCCACGAAAAATTATTTACGATTATTTATACTAATCAAATTGCTCAAAAACAAACCCAAAAATGGCCAAGGTCTGGCACCTCTTGGATGAGTTCTGTTACAAATAGGTAGCATATGAAAGAAGACTTTCCTTTTGGAATCAAGCTAAATACCCTTAGATTAAAAATAATTGCTGCCAGCCTGATCATACTGATTACATCATATTTCAAATTGCGACTCTAATCATACAAAAGCCACTAAAATTATTAAATAAAAACAAATTAGTTCAGATCATTTCTCATTTGTTTTACCCTTTCTAGAAAGAAAAGAATTAGAGAACTATTTCGGGTTAAAGTTAGAACGAGTAAAAGCAAAATTTGCATGCAGTATTATTATATTATAAAAAGCTTTAGAGCATGTATTGGAAAGGCTAATTTGTCATGATCATCTCAAGAAATGATTTATTCTCTTAAATCGATAGAAGATTCTCTTAATCTGTGAAAATAGTTTCTGCTAAATTTATTGAATGTAAAGGTTTTAAGAACTAATGTAGGAGAGAAAAATTGAGCTTAACTAGTCAGATGCTAGCACTCCCATTTTCTATGAAGTTGGATGTGAAAATTCCTTCAGTGAGGAAGTATGCACATATCATAAGAATTGACCAATTATATGCAAGATTAACTTGTTATGGTATAAATGAAAAATGGGCAGCAAATGCATGTTAGAGTTTGTTTTGCGAAAGAAACGGTGTGACGATTGGTGTTTTCATATTGTAGAGAAAATTCATTTTATTTGCATGAAATTATTATTTTTACATAATACTGAACTTCATCACTATTAATGTAACAGGTGGATAAATGATATTTACTTTTATAGAAATATCCTGACTTGGTCAAGTTGCATGCTTGCTGAAGTAAGGTGGAGGCATCCTTCTTTGAGTATGTTTGGGAATACTAATACCATTCTTATTTTTGTGATCATCAATAATATAAGGGTCTTCATTACTGAAGTTATGGTTTGTTTTCCTTTTCAGTGTACTTTGTTAGCATCTGACAACGCCATAGTACAAACATATAATATCTAACACATACATGGATGATGAACTAAGGATGTAACTTATGATATCAGTTCTCAATAGATTCCTTTGAATAGCTACATGTTTAAATGCTAAATCCGCTATGTGTTGTTGTCCATCTCCCAAGATAATGGAGATCTATAGGTGCAAATGAACTAATTTTTTTCCGTCATATTATTAATAATGTATTTTCCTATTTTTAATCAATAAATATAAGAGTATTTTTTTTCTATTTTTTATTTTTTTTAACCAGATCTTACTTTACAGCCTTCATGTTGAATGGATGTTCAATGCATGAGGAGATCAACTTTAGAGTGTGAGTTCATCTTGATGCTTTATTAGAATTTTTTTAATCTAAAACTTGTTTTGCACAAACGGGTTAATATTTAGTTTTTGTTGTGTACTCATAATATGTCTCTTATGCTTGCATTTCTGCACACAGTGATTAATAGTCACGATAATGTTGCACCATTGACTTCAAACTATTATAGCATAGTTTGGGTTGGAAAATAGTGAGAAGTCCAAGCTTAGAAAGCCATTCTATTTTGATGAAGCTTATGACATGCTGTCAAATAATTACAATAACTTATGATATGCTGCCAAATTTTGTTCAGTAGTAAGGTTTGAGCAAAAGATTGCCTACTCCACATGTAAATGCATGTATCTATAATAACAATTACTAAGACTAACCAAGTTGGCGGACATCCAAATTAAAAAAAAAAAAAAAAACAGTGACGAAAAATAAAACCAAAATTATGTGAGAATTCTGACCTGCAAATATGTGGTGAACAAGCAACTGAATAAAGACTGCAAAGTGCTCTATAGTATCCACACCATAAATTTCATCAACTATATGAAACAATGCCCACAATCTGAATCAAGCCTTTTCAATTATGCTATGACTAAGCTCTTATGTAAAAGAGCATCATGCATGAAGTTTTTTCGTTTGTAGTTATGACCTGCAAGAAACGACACTTAGCTAAATGAAGATGTGAACACTTAACTTTTGCTACTTCTAATATAAAAGATCAATGATAATACTTTCTTACTTCACAGTTCATAAAACCATTGATGCACTCTCTATTTGAAGATAAAATATATGAATGTTTCTAGTGCTGCAACATACTATATTTCAGGAAAAAAAAATTGTGTTCCCAATTTTAAAAAAATACAAAAATTCTTGCATGTCATATGTTCAAAAGATTTCAACTAAAATAAACATCCAACAATGATTCGATCATAACCGGTCATAAACAAGCTTACATAGATCCATAAGCTAAATAATTTGATACCTCAATTTGTTCAAGTTTTTGTTGGAATTTTTTAGAAAGACGTCATACTTTTGCTTTTGTTTGGTCCAAGGACACTGTAACTACCGACATGGTAGGCTTACCTATCCAACAGACATAGTAACTACAACATTGTGGGTTGAAGGAAAACTCACATCCATATAAAATAAAGCGAAGACTTATGACATATAATAATATACGACATTTGAATCCCTAATGAACAATGTCAAAATCATAAAGTATATGATTTACCACCATTAGTACCAAAATAGAAGATTTATGGCATTCATGATGCACTAAACAATATCAAAATCGAGAAATTTATGGATTACCACCATCAGTATAACAATATAGAAGACATAAGGCATCCATGTTGCACTATACAATGTTGAACCACTATCTAAGTTTGAAAAAATAAACCTTCAATTTCCTTAAGTATATAAAATTTCATGCCATGATATATTACTGTTGGCATACTTAAGATATAGGCTATACAGCCTATACTTCCCTTAAGACATAGCTTTTGTTTTCATGGAAATATTACAACTTGACCTTTGACATATAGGATTCATTAAGGTAACCCATATGTGCTTTATAGATATCACATGCTTGCTTTATGTCAATGCCATCAGTGTTAACATAAGGTCATAGGGGATGCTACATTCCGTCATTGGCACTTATATAATTAGCATTAATTTTTTATTTTTTGGAATGTCAATTGGTTTATTGAGTGATCCGTCCAGTTTTATTACAGAAATAACAAGTACAAAAATAGCTAGAAGATAGGCTAATTGTCTATCTGCTGCATGCAACAAAGCAACATTATATAGGTTGTTATTTAATACACGCTGCAGTTGGAACTTGAAAACACCAAGCATTAGAATGTAATCAAAGGCAAGTTGCACCGACATTCTAAAATATAATGCAAAGAGCAAACATCCAACGTTAAAGTCTAAAATACATTTTGAAACCAAAATAATACATCTGTAATCAACATGAAAATGCAAGTAGGAGCTCCAACCAATAAAACGAGTGTGCTAAACAACAAAGCTAAGTTAGGACATCTAAATCAAACACCACATCGATAACTCGAAACCAAAATTGGGAACTGAAGTCTAAAAGCAAGGAAGAGCTCACGACATACATCCGAACTAATCGAGTTTTTATCGATTGGTGGGAAGTTGGTTACCTATAAAAATATCTTTCCAGGCTCTGCTGCCTTTCTGAGATTGTCTGAATCCGTTTGTTGTATGTTCTGAACTCATTCCCGCCAGAGCTGGCAGGGGGATTTTGCATATAGGAACTTTCAGAAATTGCGGCAGCAGAGGAGTTCTGCATGATTTTGGAGCAGCTACGACATCGTTCAACTCGCTGGAACCCATCGTCTTCTGTCTTCGGTTGGGATTTAGGGTTTGAGGCTATTGTATTTTAAGGCTCGGGAGGAGGGTTACGATCTGAGGGAGCGGGGGACGGAGCGTCTTCTTTGCGAGGCTGGTGGGAGGGGCGATGGAGAGTAGGGGTTGCGGTTCGATTTTCCAGGCGGATTTCTTTTTCTCAGATGTCATTAAAGATGGCAAAGGAACGCCAGTCAAAGAGTTAATTGGGAGATTTATTGGCAGAAGAAGAAGATGGAACGTGGGTATTTGGATTGAGGGAGAAGTGGAAAATCAAACGTTGAAACGGGGAAGACGATAAAGGAGGAAAGTATTTTAGCGAAAGAGGGGGAAAGCAATTTCACGTTTAGGCGGAAAAAGTGAAATAAAAGAGGGAAACGAAACACAATGGGAGAAAAGAGCCAAACATAACAAGTATTTTAATCAATTGGTATATAAATGTAACCAAAGTCCCAAAAACAAAACTAAAAACCAAATTGGTTGCATTTACATATCAAACGCAACCAATGAATGTAACCATATGTATATTTTCTTGTAGTGGCAGCAAAGTCCAATCATGAAGTAAACTCATTGGTTCCCAACTGGATCCTGAGTTCTACTTCCTATTTGGACTACCTTTGCATCTCGGTTCTTTGGTTGAGTTGGTGTTGGTCTTCAGAAGAGTCATCGCGTAGTAGGAGTAGAGGTCCAAACTCGGTTCGGTTCGGTCTGTGGTGCTCAGGCTCCCTGTTTAGTTCATCTTATTTCCCTTTCTTCGGGTTCGCCTCCTCCGTGTGGTTCGGTTCGGGTTTACTTCCTCCATGCGGTTCGGTTCGGGTTCACCTCCTCAATACGGTTCAGTTTGGGTTCCCTCCTCAATGCGGTTCGGTTGGGTTCCCTCCTCAATGCGGTTCGGTTGGGTTCCCTCCTCAATGCGGTTCGGTTGGGTTCCCTCCTCAATGCGGTTCGGGTTCCCACCCCAATGCGGTTCGGTTCGGGTTCCCACCCCAATGCGGTTCGGTTCGGGTTCCCTCCTCAATGCGGTTCGGTTCGGGTTCCCGTCCGATCTGATCCGGTTCGGGTACTTTCCTGTACTTTTCCTGTAACTTCCAACGACAGTTTATAGGCCACTCAACGGCGTTTTCGATCACTCTAACTATTTTAGACAATCACAAAGCATACCATACAGTCATAGCAACAAATAGAAGTGATCACAAACACCAAAACAACAACTTGATAGGTTAAAATGGATCAAACATAACCAAAACCCCATATTTCCCCTTAATCATGTTCAAGTATAATTAATGATAGGATTTGCAAAACTTAACCAAATTAACCCAAGTTTCTAGCAGAGGTCTAAAACATCATTTCGAATTTTATAAATATTTTTCTAGATTTTTAACATGTATAATTTCACTAATTACCCTTAATTAACCATAATTAGTGGGGAACTATGCAAAACACTCACCCTTGCCACAAATAAAATATCAAATTTGAAATGATTCTCTATTTGGCGTTGTTCCCAAGGCTATACAGCAGTTCTACCTCGATTCTTGTGCTAATCCGCTTTGATTTGATATAGATTTGGCTTAATTAGCAATTAGAAGGTGATTTGGGTGTTTTATCAAGTGGAGGCCATTGTTAGGTTGAGAGGAATGTCTTAGGCGGCTGGAAAATTAAGTAAAATTCGTTTTCTAAACCCTAGCAGCCCTCTTATACTCTTAATCCCGAAATATCCCAGTGGGCTTAGTTGTTAATCACCCGGTTAGGCCTAATTAAGCTGTTTTTCACCATTTGAAATTTGTTTCAGCCATATCTCCCAAACAGTGAGTCCGTTTGGCTAATGTGACCACTCTACGGAAAGGTAAACCATCATCCACAGCTAATGGAAGTGGTTTTAGGTCAAAAATCCTTTCCAATAAAAAGTTATGGCCAAAACAAGATCAGCTAGGGGTAAAACGGTCATTTAAAAATCGGCAAAAATCATGAACATGGGAAATGACTCCACTAGTCGTCTCCCAAAGTTACATGACCATACGACTTCGTATATGAAAGAAATATATATTCTACAATCCTTCGATGCGTAGAATGCAGGTCGTTACAGAATTTGTCAAAACTAATTTTGATTTCCTTTTAATTCAAATATTCTCTCAATTTGCAATACCTATAAGTGTGACCCTATAGGTTATTGTAGTGTTGGCAACAATTTAAACATTTAAACTGTAAACAATGAGCGGCATCTAGTAATACATCACTGCTACCCAAGCTACAATAATATCAATGATTCGATATGACCTTTGTGAATAATGTATCGATATAATTTAATCCTTTTAACCGTTATATCAAAAATTAAACTGGAGGCATGGATCGTATCATTGTCTTCATAATTTATCCTGTTTTTCTTGATCAATGAGTAGACTGTATAGAACAAATCAATATTTGAGCTCGGCCATGCATTTTACAGTCTAACACAATCAAGAGGCCCATAGATATCACTACAAATATATCATAGGGTTAAATTCCATCTAGAGCATTCATAATGTATATTCGATTCTTGATATATCCAATAATCACCGTTATCATTACTCTGTTACGAAATAACTTTAAATGGTATCAAAATACAAATATCCTCGAATAAAATTATAATGATTTCAAGTCTGAGGACCATCATATCACTATCACTATGAGAACAACTTATGATACTGTTAATAATATTCCATGCAGTTATCTCATGGTGGGTCGGCCCCATACGCTATTCTCTAATATGTATTTATATCTTGACTTTAATATCACGTATATTAATGATCAATGAGATGTGATCATCAATCAATCAATATACTTGTCTCAATGCTTTATTGTTGTCCTGTATAAACAATAAAGCTCGACCAGGGACATTAAGAATTATAATACTTGACATATCATATAATCTCAAGTTCAGTCTTACTTGAACTATATAATCTCGTATTATTATTCTAAGGACTTCTATTATATTAATATTTATATTACATAGTAAATATAAAATAATAGAACATTTTATTCCGAATAAAATATAACAATAACAATGTTATCATTATTCACATCTAACAGATTGCCTCTAGGGCATAAAATCAAACACGCAAATCCTTACTATCTGTGTTGAATAAATACACCATACGTCCAACCCAAATTTCATACAAATATGAATCATTATGGGTTAAAGAAGAAAAAGATTGAAGAAGAACAGGAACCACAACATAAAATCTCACATTGCAACAGAATAAAATATAATATATATAACAACATTTGAAATACAAAATTGCACATACATATGTCATCAGAGTACATCTCATGTACAACACAACGGAAAATAAATGTAAATATCCAATGCTAAAGCCTCCTGCTTTACGCTCCTCCAAGGATATCTGTAAATGCCTGAACTACTAGACTGCCCATCCAAATTTGGGCAGAAAAGAGTTTAGGGTAAACAAAATAAACTCTGGATCAGTCGTGGGACTGGTGTGAGTAAACTCCAACCACATGGTTTAACTTTCAAAAATACCTTTAAAAGAAAGGATAATCGTAAGACTGATCCACACATAAACACGGATGATTTTTGCCTTACGATAACACAAAACAGTTCATTAAAATCAATAATTTTCTTATATTATAATAGTGTCTAAAACAAGTAATTAGCAATCTAGCAGAACGCTTGCATCTCATGCTCTACATATATAGTATACAATCAAAACTGTGGGGTCTTATTGGAGAATGGATTCAAACTAGCAGGGTATCAAACTGCCTTCCGACGGTGTATCTCTAGAGAGGAATACACCAGGTTCAACAAGAACATCTTGCAACCCAGGCTAAACATGACCGACCACTCGCTTCACTTGAGTGTATTGAATGTATTCTCACTAACGGTTAGGATCAATAACTGTTTCCCAAAAGGGACAACATCGAAAGAATAAAGAAGGAAATGGAACCTCTCTAGATTAGGTGACAATACACCATAATTGGGAGCTACCCACTTAGCCATGCGACCTACTTAATTTTGTACAACTTCCCGGTTGTTAGGCTTGTGGTCAGGCTTATCTTTGACGTGCTACATCTTCATTCACTTTGAATGCCATATCGTCAAACCCTTCAAAATCATTTACTGATTTCCCCAAAAATATCATGGGCATAAAGCTAAGAGAAACGAATTCCTCTGCCACCAACGTAATACATTTGAAGAGATCAATATATATGATCCGTTAGGCATACTCTGTCAAACAATCGTCCATACAAGTTGTCATGAGACTAAAAAAACGAAGGCACTATTTCGTCAATCCATCTGAGGCAATGCCTACCTAGGATTAACAAAATAGCCCTTGCATTTTACTCCGTCTTCAATTATCTTCATCACATTTGATTTGCAACGCTTATGTCTATACAGAGTGGTTTTTGGATATTAAATCCAACCTGTCTCTTCGTATTGACAATGTTGGTATTAAATAAATTAATACTTCGATAGTCAGTTATTTAACTATCGAAGAAACAAACATTCATCCAAAGATCCTATTCCTAAAGGGAATACTACTAGTTAACATCAAACAAGCACTAATCCCCCTTTTTAATTAATATTTAATATTTTAAGTTTATCATTCCCCGATTTCTCTTCGATATCTTTACCCTTATATTTCTTAGAAAAACATTTCTATTTATCATAACTATTTAATTTTCTGTACTATAGAAAATATCTCTTTTTAACATCGAAAAAACATATCCATATATTCACAAATCATTATTCTTCCACATTCATCAGTCCCTAACCGTAAATTAGTAAGAGAACAACTCCCTAAGTATCAACCCTAATAGCCGAAACCAACATCAGATCGACACTCAAGAAGCCATTCAATCCGACTAATTTCTAGTCATTTTCTAATTTTCTTAACTCCATTTTTTAACTTCTTATCAACAAAATTATTTCAGATTTGCAAAATGTTTGCTTTTAACCCATCATTCACTTTAAAACGTGTATACGTTTCTCCTTCTAACCTCTATGATTAATTTTGTAAATTCCCCTTTTTTACTTATAAAATTTCATTATATGTTTATTTTCCTATTAAATTCTATATATAATTGATAAGTTGATTTCTAGTTATCTTAAATTTTTCCATCTCCTTAAATTTTCGGAAAATTTAGCCAATGCCTCCTTTGTATAGGTCACTCGATACAACTACAAATCGCCTCTCCGGGACCTTTCCATTCAAAAAGAAAATCAAAAATCCAAATAGCTTGCCAAATAGGCTCATTAAATCTCATATAAAATTAAATACGTACCTTTTTCGTCGGGCATTCAATTTTTTTCTCTTCATACACTTTATTCCAAACCCACTTAACAAATATTCAACCATTTCCAATTTACTACTCAGCCCAATCTTTTGTAACTCAATTTGCTAATTCATTCTCTTATTAGCTCTTTTGACTATTTCACTTTTTATTTGAACTTATCACGTTCAAAATATTTTTAATTTACTTATGAACCAATTGAATTCCATTCCAACTCAAGTTTCATATTTGAATTTACAAGTCCAGTTCACTTGTCCAAAGTCAAATTCGATCCAAATTCCATTAATTAATTTTCTACTGATTATTTAATTCTACGCAATAATTAAAAATATGATATTTGTTTCAAAAATCGTTTCATTTCCTCCACTTGAGTTCACATTTATTTTACAACTCAATGTTAGGGAATGTGGAAAGGATCGTTAAGGCCGAACTAACAGTAGAGGTAGGTGAATAGTGTTTTTAAAGAAATTAACAAAATCTAAAACTTATATGGTCTACAATATGAATCACACACCACATAAACAATCACAGACACAGAATCAAAAAAAACACAAAAATAAACAGAAATAAAATGTAGAAAAGGAAAGAACACACCAGATTTTTTACTGGTTCGGATTACTCCTACGTCCAGTCCCACACAACGCTGGATTACACAGAGTTTTATTACTGTATATATATCCAAGTACAACACCCTTGATTTCACAGCCAAAAGGTTGCCACCAATTCTAAACACCCTTGATCAACTATATTCTCCTTGATTTCCCCGGCTACAAGGTTAACACCACTCTGTTTTCTTGATTTCTAGGCGAACACACCTTTTCCTAAACACTTCCCAAACAATTACAACAGATCTATAACTCCTCAATAACACTTCAATTCAGAGAGTAACGAGTAGAGAGTGAGAAAAAAAGAAGTTTTATATAAATAGATCTGAATTCGGCAGAGTATAAGTGTAGTAATCATAAATATATGAAATATTAATGGTGTAATGAAAAGGGATGAAGATGGAGAAAAATAACGATAAAAATTCGAAATCAGACCCTATTTATAAGATTTAAAAGGTTGCAACGCTTTTGGAACGTTACAAATGGTGAAAAGACACTTTCTTTCAAATTTAAATTTCTAACTATTATATGTCGACATACCCATGTATGTATGTTGACATATCCATCATTTTTAAATCATTTATTAAGTATTAAAACCAATATTTAATTTTTAGAAATTCCGGAAACAAAACTAGTTGCTAAAACATTATTTTTCAAGTATAATAACATAAGGAAATATTATTTAAACATATGATTAAAAACTTTATATATATGTGATATAAAACTATATATAATATAATTATAAACATATATATAGGAATTTATAAATAGATATTTATAAACTATATATAAACAAAAAAAGGTTAAGTGAAAACTTAGAGTTTAAATAAGAATCGAGTATAAACTTAATATAATATATTTAATAAAACTATAAATATAAGAATACTTATATTTGGGAAATATATTTGAAATCATAAGTTTGAATTTCTTGGAAGATTTAAAAATTATTTTGAGAGAAGTTTGAAATCAATTTGAAAATAGTTTTGAAATTAATTTTGAAAAGAGATAATTTAAAAAAACAGAGTTTGAACCAGGAGTGCTATTCAGAGTCTTACATATACACTAGACTCTATTACTATATTTTTCTTGAACTCTTGAACTCCTGATAATCTTGATAACTCATGAGTCTTGAATCTATCTTGAATTATGAATCTCCTGAAACTCTAAAACTGTACAGTCTTCAATACTTAAGTCCTATATACAAATTAAGCATATATATATTGAATATATTCTAGATAGTGATGTTAGTATATATTTTATAATCAATGATAATTGAAATAAGTTTGTTGTCATCAAAACTCCATTCTCCAACAATATCCCTTTTTTGATGAGACAACGTTAGTTTATAAAATATTCATACCATTTGATGTGAATCCTTCTAATACTCCCTCTGTCAATACGAATCTTATATACTCTACTTAAACTAAGTCAATATTTTATAATTTCTTCCCCTTTGGCATTATCAAAATGATAAAGATACTCCCCCTAAATTCTATAATTATCTAAACATATCTTATAATTAAATCTATACTAAATTTCTAAGATATATGGATAACTCCCCCTAAATCTATCTATATATCCTAGCATAAAATACTCCCTCTAAATCCATGCTATAAATGATCATAAGGATTAAATATAACTATCCCTGATTTTGATTCTAATCCTAAAAGATTATAACTCCCCTTAAAATATGACTATACTAGTCTAATAAACTAAATAGAAGGGTAATAAACTAAGCAAACCAATCAATATTTATAATCAATTCAAACAAGCAAGTCAACAATCCAAACAAGCAATTTAAAAAACAAGCAATTCAAACAAACAAGCAATTCAAACAATCAATCCAAAAAATTTGAATCAAATCAACCAAAGCAAAAATATATGTCATTTTATAAACACTTTGAAACTTCAACTAATCCTAGAAACTATAAAACTCGCCCCTTAATCTAATACAAGACTAAACCTATCCTAAACTTTAATTCCCTTAAAACTATAATAAGACTTTAATCTAGACTAAGAAATAACTATGATAAGTTATCCTTAAAGATATGATACAATTTAAAGTAATATATGTAAATTAATGATAAGTCAATATTTAAGCAATTTAATCCAAAATATTAACCAATTTAAGTTTTGTTGTCATAAAACGTCAAAACATAAACCCAGACATTTCTTGTAACTTCTATTTTTCCTAAAAATCTATAAAGCTCCTATCGACTACAAATGCATAAGTATTTTTCTAATAAACCTATCAACCACTAATGAAATTTAACCATATTAAGTAAGTAAATCACGTTACTCAAGTCAAACAAATCAAACAAGTCAATCAATTCAAGCCAACCAATTCAATCAATTCAACCAAGCCAAACAAGTCAATCAAGTTAATCAAGGCAAAGTAAATATGTTATGTATTTGATTAATAATCATATATTTCTAATTAGATAAAAACTTCTCATATTGTATACTTGTTATGTATGGAGTTAAAGTTAGCATGTAATGTAGTGTGTTGGTTATAATGCAGTATGTCATACGCAGAACTATATGAAGTGATATATAGACTGCAACATGTGATGTGAATGATTTTAATTTGAGATGATGTATGATATAAAGTAAGATGCGTAATGATTGTAATCTAGACGTAGGTTAATGATACTTATGAAAGAGATTTAAATGATAGTAAAGATGAAAGTTTTATGGTATTCGTAATAGATAATAAATTTTTTGGAATAAATCTATGAGAAATGTGAAGTTAAATAATCTTAGTTGGGTGCTTCTTTAATATAGTAAAATTTGAAGATTTTTTTAAAGAGAATATAGAATTATATCATATAAAGTAAACTATTTTATGTAAACATATATTCATAATTATATGTATATAAGCTAATTTTAAAAAGGACTCAAAATTTAATTTATTATGAAAGATAAATCAATTTTTTGATACAAATAAATTTTAAAATTTAACATTTAGAAATCAAAATATATTAATATGCTAAGGAACCATTTATATGTTAAAACTTTAAAAAGAATTTTATAGTCTTAACAAAATTATGAAATCCGAATATAAATTATACTACAAAGTTATAACTTCTTATATTTAAACTACACATTCAAGACATAAAATCACATATATTATTACTATTATTATTGTACCAAAATATTAGGTTAAATATAGAAGCATTTATAAATCTTAACAAGAAATCAAAATAAGTAAGTATCTTTGATAATGTAACCCAAAATTATTATGAAATCATATGAATAATATATAAGATAACTATGCATGTTTAAACTATATAAAAAATATATTTTATTACAATATTAAAAAAATTATATTAATTCTGTATATCATATTGTCATGTCTATATAATATTATTAATTTGTAAATTTAAAAAATATATATATATATATGTATATTTAGAAACAAGGTATAAGAAAATAAGTCGATAAACAAAGTTAATAACTAGAATTTAAACTGGCATTTTCTTATTTAAAAGATGGAGGGGATTTTGAAAGTTCAAATTTTGAATTTATTGGTACATATGTCGACTTGCCCTCTATGTATGTCACATCCGTGCAGAAATTTAAAAGACAGGTTGTTTTAATTATATTATTGAGTTATATTTCAGGTTTTATTATTTCCTGAATTAATATTAATCCTAAAAAACATCAAAATTTTATTTTATTATTTTACTAATTATTATTATTTTAAATTTCAGAGTTCAAATTTAATCTTAAATTTCAGGTTTGAATATTAAATTTTAATTTTCAAATTCAAAACAAAGCAAATAAAACATCTATTTCACCAAAAAAATTAAAAATTAATTAAGGCGTACCCAGTTTTTAGATCCATTTCTTCGATATTCTCTGAATTCGGAATTGCCGTGGAACACATATTTGAATTTCCAATGTAACAACCCGGAATTTCTGAACCAATTTAAATTTTTTATTTTAGAAATTTTAATTGATTTTGAACATTTAAAATGATTTATTTTAAATAATAATGACTAAAAATTTATTTAAATTGAAGTTAGAATGTATAAATTTATTTTAATTATAAAATGAGCTTGAAATGGCGCGGTAGTTTAAAAATTCGATTTGAAATTTCAATTGAATATACAAAATTCAAAATAAATCGGATTTCAGTAAAACAAGAAACGTTCGAATCTATTTAACTATATCTTTCTAACGAATGTAAGAAATCAAGATTTTACTTTATAAATAGAACGTTATGTCCATTTTAAAATTCAAAATAGTCGCTATGGAATTTATATATATTTTAATATAATACATAGCCCTTACAAATAGCCATTTTTCAAATGACCTCCGTTTTCGATGAAACCAATTTTTGTTGGATTTGGAATGTCAAATTATTGTTAGATTTCAAATTTCATGATTTTTGGAATTATTATGCGAGCGCAGTAAATTTAAATGTGTTTTGTGATTTCAATTTGAATTTAATCGACTGGAAAAAAGGTCATTTTTCTAACAGTTTCCAAATTCAACGAAAATAGTTTTGTTAGGACCGTATCGTCAAAACATAGCTAGATTTAGTTTTCTGTAATTTTTGAAGTAGGTATGTGGCCCCGATAAATTAAAATGTACGTCTAAATTCAATATGTATTGACTTATATGTTAATCTTGATGAAAACTGACCGAACAGTAGAATTGGCTTATGAAACATATCCCATTGTGTCCGGAATGGGGATATTTAGCTAAGAGCGACAATCGTTGGGTTTGATTTGGAGTTCGGAGCGTAAAACGTTATAATAAATTAATAAGCTAATTAAATAATAATATTTTAATGGGTATAAATACCCTTGTCTCCGGAAAAAATCCTAGTCCACTAAGTTTCCAGTGCCGCTATCATTTGTTCAAGGGCTGAAACGCTCCCACTTTCTTTCAATATTTACACCTAGTCCAAGCACTACTTTAAGAAGCCATCAACGAGGAAATTGTTGAGATTTTCAAGCTGTACAATGTGAACGGATACGATCTGAAGTCTCGACTTAAATTGGCCTGAATCCGAGCCCAAAATCAGCAACTTTGAACTAGTTTTTGTGGTTATGGGGCAATTCGAATTGGCGACGCTTCTAGGTGAGGGAGGAGGATCGACGGCGCTATCTTGTGATGTATTCATATCGAGGTCCGCCCCCTCTGGTGGCTTGCGTAGCGGCTAGGGTTCAAAAGAAAATGGGTTCGGTTTATTTTGACAGTCACCGAGGAAGAAGGAGGGAATTAACGATGCAATTAATTAATTAACTAATTATTGAGGTTAATGACATCTTTAATCATTCCAAGGTTTAAAATGGCATAACTTGTTCAAACAACAACCAAATCGGACGAATTCAGAAGCGCTGGAATCCTCTTGTCGAGCACTATGCAATGGAATCAATTTGGACAGAAATGGAGCTATTTGGAAATTTTTACAAAATTAAACACTTGTTTAATTTTGTGAAAATAATCATTATATATAAAAGATTTCAAAACCGATCAATGTGAGAACTTCTCACTAAAATTCTTGTACAGTTATTTATTCTATAGTTGCATATATGAACTGCCAGTATTGATTTTTATCAGTTTTAATCATTATAAGTTACTAACCACCCTCGTCTACAGACCATGGACGATTTAATTGACCATATTGTGTAGTTGAAATTAAGTTATAAATATCCATTTATAATTTAAATAGTGAAAATTGGCTAATTAGAAAACTAATTCAAATTCAACTAGTTAAATTTATTAACCAGTGATTATTTTAAATAGACCGTTGTTGTTGAAAACCCCACACGGGTTTTGGGATGATATTTGATATACACTAATCCCAAAATTTCGTTGTATGTCAATCGAAGGGTTGACAGACTGTGATAAGTGTTATTTAATTATTTAATGCTTATACAGTTGTAAATTGCACTCTGGGTGTGAATTGACTTTTTGATGATTATTTATCATTATTGTTGAGTACATGTGATATATGAAATCCATATAACTAAAATTATATGGTAATTGATTGAGTCGCATTCCGATTCAGAAATAAAGAATATTTTAAAATAACGAATATTTTAAAATAATATTCCGTGAATAATCAAAATATGATTTTGATGCCAGATTTGGGATGGACACGAAAATATTGAAATATATGAAGTCGGGTTAAGTATAGAAACGCTATTTTAACCTGAATGGGTTTATCGATCGATTTTATTCATTTTATAATGAATGCGAAAAGGAAATGGATTTCAAAATCCGATATTTTGAAAATATAATCATTTTAATAATATAATGATATGGAATATTCAATTTTGATTTAGAATAGAAAATGAAGTTGAAATCATTTTAAAATGAATTTATAAACGATTTATAAAATACATTTTGAAATGAAATCGATGAAATATATTATGTATATATATATATATATAGCCTGAATAGAACATGCCGCGCAGTGACCGTTCGCGAATTTTGGCCATTAACATCAAATTGACGTAACGGGAGATCCGACTGTCGGATTCTCCAAAACCCTAAACTGTTGGGTTCGTATCGGAAAGATCTTTCCAACGAATATGAGAGATTTAAATTTGAATGGTTGGATTTCAAATTACATCCAAATCAATCTCAGAAAAGGGCACTACGAACGCAGTACGCACTATGCCATAGATGACATATCGCAACGAAAATGCATGGTGTTGCTAGCTACAGTGTTGCCATTATTATGCAGTTTTTTGTCTTTTGCAGCGCACGTTTCAAGGTGTTAGCATAAATATTAAACTGTGTTCCAGTAGTTGTGGATATATTCTAAATTAAAAGAATTAATAAAATTACAATCCGCGTGAATAGAATCCTATGGTCCACCTCCTTGATCCACTTCAATTTGATTTTCCTTTATCCTCTCAGCTAGTTTGCCCCCAAATTTTCATTTTTCCACTAAAATAATTCAAGCTATCGCCCACTGGAACAATTCAAGCTATCACGTTCATTTTTTTCCTCTTCTTAAATCAACGAAATATTCCCCTTTCTACTTTTTTCCTTCCAGCCTAAAATCAATTCGCTGTTTAAAAAATAATTAGAAAATGGAAATCCTGATTCCATCGCAAGGATTGAAAGGGGAACTCGCGATTTTGGGAACGAAACTGGTTTAGGTGACATGATTTCACTTTGCATCCTCTCCCTTGTCGTTATGTATGTTCAAAAATATCAGCATGGGAGGTTGAAGAATGATCTAAAATTGATGGAAGATTCAGGAGACAGGAATCGATTATTATTGGTTTGGAAGAAGGTCAGGTCGAAACTGTTACTGCTTGGCTTAACAAAGCTGAGGTATTTCATTCGATTTTTGGTTTTAATTAGATTTACTAAATGAAATCATGCCTAGAGTTTGAAAGATGGATTCTTGACTAAAAGATGACATTTTTTAGAAGCTGCAAGGTAGTTTTATTCCTAATAGACGATTCATTTAAAAAATCATAATTTTTTAACACGTCTAGAGCTAATGTTTCTTTTACCAACTTGCCACAGTAGGAATGGGTGTAGGGGTATGTTATGGACTTTATAGTTTTGTATTTATGAAAAGATAATTCAAATGAACAAGGAGCTGGGCTATATTATAGTACAGTAAGGCATATATAAAGTTGATATATATGGATGGACTTTACAATTTTGTATTTATGCATAGGAAATGTTCAAGGTGCAATGGTTATCAGCTATTGCAAGCACATCACAATAAAACTAGTACTAATCATGACACACTTTCAGATTCTTATAGTTCTTATGGTGTTAATATACTGTTCTTGAATGGTATGATTTCAGGCATTGTAGCTACTTTGAATCCATATATAGTAGATTTTAACAATCAAGAAATGATATTGGGGGATTGGACTTGTCCAAAGTAATAGATTCACTTGATAATGATATACTGGTCATACTAACTTGTGCTAATGCTGATGCACTTGAATCTACTGGACCTTCCATTATAGCAGATCATATGAATATTGTTGAGAATGGTGTGCATGCTGGTCCTTCGCAGCAACTAGTGATGGTGATAAATAACTGTGCTTTATTGCAGCATCTTCACTGGTCCATAATTCTGCATATTTTGTAGGTTAGTGAGCAAAAACGAGCTTGTTTTGCACAATGAACTTTCAGCTATACAAGTGTGACAGCTAGTAGTTTAATCATGATAGCTATACAATGGTGGCATTCACAATACAGTCATAGATAACATGAACAGGTGAACAATGCGGTTGGCTCATTTTCTTCTACATCTGCATTCACAATACAGTCATAGATAATAGGAACAAGTGAACAAGTGATCCAATTCCTATACATTGTTCATAGGGATCATTTCCATAATTCTCCTTCTTAATTCAGTATGACAATTATTCCTATACATTGTCCTCATTCACTACATTTTTGCCAGAAGCCGACGTTTGGACTGCCGGAGTCATTACTATACATTTTGTTGAGTGGCATGCCTCCTTTGTGTGACTTATCAAGAGCTATTTTAGTTTAAATTACATAAGACGATATGTATTTAAATAGAGTTCCAATGCATGTATCCAACGACAAAGGCATTATAGTTGTTTACTTGGTAAATATGACTTGTGAAAATCGTCCCTAAGCTAAGAAATGGACGTTTCCACATTTTGACTTCTAAGCAACTTACAGTTCTTTCTATCAAAAAGGTCCATCAATGTGTAATATACTTTCAAAACGTTTTGACTAGTTTCAGTGAGTTGGCAAACTTACTTTTAGTTCAATATGACTGTTCAAAATTTTCTGACAAAGGAAATTTTGTGGGATTATGATAGAGACACAGCAAGGAATATTTGATGCAGTTCTAAAAGGTGTGATTGATTTCGAATCTGATCCATGGCCTGTGATATCTGATAGCGCAAAGGACCTCATTAAGAGAATGCTATGCTCTCGACCTTCTGAACGCTTGACTGCTCATGAAGTTCTTTGTAAGTTATCCATTCATATATATGTAAATATATGATCATGTCTAAAAGCTAATTTATGGTGATATCCTTAAATGAATAGGTCATCCTTGGATATGCGAACATAGAGTTGCTCCTGATCGGGCATTAGTTCCTGTAGTTCTTTCTCGTCTCAAGCAGTTTTCCACAATGAATAAACTTAAGAAAATGGCCCTACGAGTATGTGCATCTGTGGTTCTTTTTGTGAAATATGAGCTTTCAATGTGATCGTATATAATGCGCATCAGGTAATAGCTGAAAGCCTTTCGGAGGAGGAGATAACTAGACTGAAGGAAATGTTTAAGGCCATGGACACAAATAATAACGGTGCTATCACATTCGAAGAGTTAAAGGCTGGTCTTAGAAGAGATGGTTCTACCTTGAAAGAATATGAAATTCGCGATCTTATGGATGCTGTAAGTAATATCCCCCTCTTTCCAACTATAACATGCACACGTACACTACTTTGAATGTATGTATGTGCATTATGTGGAGAAGTTGTAGCTGAAGTCCATGCATATGTGGACCGCTTTGTCCAAAATGATAGGAGAAGCATATGCCACATTGTCCGGCCCCTCAAAGGTAGTAGTTTATATAATCATTTTTGTGTATTTTTTCTTGCTTATGATTGTATGTGTGAGTCTGTATATGAATGAATCGAGTGACAATGTAGCGATGAATGTATGTAAATATGAATGATTGTGTAATATACAAGTGAATGTATAGTAGTGGAGTCAAAAAAATTGTACCATTTGAAATGTTGAAATAAAATATTTATTTAAATAAAATACAGTGTTATAATAATATTTATTATAATATTATGAAATCTTTGATTAATAGCAGGTGAGGTGTAATTACTTTTAGTAGTTGTAAAATAATTTTTAACAACTGCTAGAAATAGTTGTAAAAAAGGTTGACTTTATTATGATTGCCAATTGTACTAGACATATCACAAGTGTTTTTGGCAGTTGTGAAAGGGTATTTTTTGTTCTAGTGGTACTTGTAGCAACACCTGTAGCGATGTTACTATAAGATAGCAAAGATGTTGCCTTTGACTCTAAGACAACCCCAAAAAAGTGTTGCCACAGTTTTATAGCAACAATTTTTGGCACCTACTGCATCATTTCTCTGGTTTGCTAAAGGCCATCTATGGCGTAGTGATGGGGGCCATTATTGGAAATTGACTGAAATGGCGATATTAAAATTATTAAAAATATGGAAAATTTGTGTAAAATCATAATAAATGATTTGAAAAGATTTTGGATGAAAAATTCCAAATTTTTGAAAAGATAAAATATATTTTTATCGAAATGAACTAGTTAATAACTAGAATAATAATCCAATGGTTTTTATATTAATTAATTGGACTGAAATTGGTTTAATATAACCGGAAATTCCCGACGAATAAATTGGAATGGATTTGAATGGAAATAGTCTTTGGAATATTTCGATATTGGATTCCGTGATTATACAGATATTGTTGAGGAATTTGGAAGATACAGATATCGTTATTCCCAATACGATATCCATTAGTTTTAGAATTTGATATTGAATATAATTCGATATTATTTTCTATTCAGAGCCTTGTATTTGATATTAAATTGAATTTTGGGTTTGTCGTGACTGATATTGTTCTTAAACCCAGCTGAGAATAGGACAAATCTTTTAATTAAGATTTAGAGAAGTAGACCAATTAATTAATATTTAACTGGAATTGAATTGAAATTGGATTTTGGGTTTATTGTGAACGGTGTTTTAAATAACACTTGTTCTTTAACCCAATTAACAATGAAGAAATGATTTGGAATTTATAAATCTTTTAATCAAGATTTAATGAAAATTTTCCAAGGTAAAGTTTTCCAATTTAATATATTAAATTGGAATTGAATGGAATTCGATTTGGTAATAATCGAAATGAGCTGCTATGAAGGAAGACTGTTACTATGTATGGAATTTAAAAGGCTTTGTTGTTATTCCATTTATATTATTAGTCGAGCATGGGAATTTATATCGATTATACACTATTGTGATTTCCGTATAGATTCCATTTTGATGGAAGATGATTTTGGGTTTATCGTGAATAGTGTTTTAAGTGATATTTGTTCTTTAACCCAGTTAAAAAATAGGATTTATTTCCTAAACAGGATTAATCATTAAATAATGATTTTTGGCGATTAAAACTAAGTGGAGTTTTAATGAATCTTAAATTAGATTGAAATGTTAATGTGGTAATTAAATTTGCCGAATTTGAGAAATGTTCGAAAATGGAGTATCAACTGTTTTACTTCGTGCGATAGTTAAATCTTTAATTGGATTAAAACATTAAATGGTAATTGAATTTACTAATAACATAGTAGGTGCTAGATATGGAGTGCTACCAGTTTTGCTCCATGGGATGAATAGGTTGCGATTGGAAAAATATATATAAAAAATGGTTACTTCGGTAAGGCTCGATAATCCGACTAGTTTGATAAACCTTAATTTGGTTTTAAAGTTGTGAAAAGATAATACAATATCTTTTGAAATGGTTTCCAAGTGAAGATTTAAACAAGAGGTTTAAACGAATTAAATCTTTGATAAGGTTTATGGGAATAATTCCTAATATAAATAATATTTGAATACAACAATAATCTGGATTGGAATGAGGCATATGATGTGTTTTTATAGCATTTGATTATTGATTATAAAAAACATGAGTTATTCGGAAAGTTCGGGTTTATCCTATTCTGAATAACTGATACGACGATTAAAAGTCGACGATGAAGACGATGGTCGAAGTCCGAAGATCTTCACATCGTATGGATGATTAATGATGTCCTGATTGGGCCGATCCCCCAAGTGGTGATCTTCCAAACGAACTTGGAGATCGACTGGATATGTGAGGACCTCTCTCTTGTATTAGACATATGGGATGAGTAATAAGGTGCCTTCAGTTTCGTTCAGACCCAGAACGGACTTGTAAATGGATGTGTGTCTGACATTGGATTTCATTATGTGTTGATTGGTTTCTATTAAATATATATCTATTTGGTGACAGAGAATTTATTCTCTTGCTTAACACCCTTCTCTGAGACATACGAGCTTAAAGGTTATATATTAATAGACATTAGTTGCATGGCGTGAATTGTCAGTGTGGCATGCTAAGATGCAAATGATCAAGGCTTTTGTTGAAAAGAAGAGTCTTGTGGATGATGATCAAAGCACGACTTTAATTAGCATAGCTTTGTGTATAGCATTAATTCGCGAGCTTCACACCCTGGTATGAACCAGAAATGGGAGAGGACCGCAGGGAGGACATGCGTTTCTTTCTAGTTAGGAGTGGTGTCATGGTATGGAGCCCAGACATTTTACTTATGTGGATGATGGAAAGCGAGGTACCTTGGATTTGAGTCCCTAGTGGCTCTTCATATTGGTCGACATACTGACCAGATTTTATGCCCCATAGGGCAAGGAAACATATTGTTCATGAATTACTAATCCACTAATGTAAGTGTGGACCGGCCCTACCGCTCCAGGTGCAGTTGCGACTGAATCCTGAGGCACGGGCTAGAGTGTCTCGAATCGGAAGGAAGATCCCTTGCCTTGGTTCATAGATGAATTCAATTTCCAGTATGTGGCTTTCGATTTTAGTTGTAAACCTATATGGCGACATAGTGGGATGGGGCGCTCATGCCATCTATGATTGATACATTTATATTTGAAGTTTTTTTAACACTATCCACATATTGCAACATCAAAATGATTTGTTTTAAAATGTACCAAGCATGTTTGGCTATTACAAGGTAAAACTCTATCCTCCGGCTTGCGTTGCATTGTGTGATGGGACCAGAGTATTATAATAGCTTCATTTTTCCAAAAAGCATTGCATTGCTTTATTTTTAAACTGAGATTCATGTGGAGTAAACCAATTCCGTGTTATACGACGTGGTCCCATGATTTTCCCTACTTTTAAAGTAAAATTTAATAACTGTTTTGAGTTCTCACACCAGTCCCATGACCGACTCGGAGTTTATTGTTTTAACCTAAACTCCGGGTGCCCATATTTTCCCCACGGGCAGTCAGTAGTTTTGATTTCGCAGAATTTTCTTTTTATAGGATTCTAGATTTACAGTTGGAGCTATATTCGAAAAGCTTTGTATCCATGTATTTCTTTCAGTTGTGTTAGTTGATGTATTTTTCGCTGTCATTGTATTTATACATTTGAAATGTAATTTAAATCTCTGATATTTTTCTGCTGTGTAATATTATCTATTCATACTCTGATATTCTTGTACTCTGATGTAAATTGTTATAATAGCAATGAAATGTTCTATTGTTTGTGTTTGATGCGTCGTGTTCTCAAAGTAATTCGAGCTTTCCCGTAAGGGGAAGTTTGGGTCATTTCAGTTTGGTATCAGAGTTTTGGTTTACAAAGCATGAGAACAAGACACAGTAGAACCGAACGAAAGAATTCATCAGAGATAAGATTAGTAATATCCTATAAGAATGACTCGTTAGAGATAGGGTTAGTAATACCCTAGAATGAGTTCGACGAGTACTAATTATAAAAATAAATTTGGTTTTGAAATTTATATCTTATTATACGTATTTAATATTTTAATATATATTTATTTTGGACAATCGAGTATATGAAGATTTTTCATATACATGTCATAAACGTATATTCGAAGTCTTAAATATACTGGATGAATATAGAACACACTCTAGTCGCCCGAAAATGATTCTGATGATGACCATGGCATCATCAGTGTTTATGTTTGAGTTTTGAAAGTGGGATATCTATATATTTCTAATTGACTGGTGTGAGAACCAAAACTTTAGTTAGAATTTATTGTTTGTGATTTAGTCTTGAAATTGGATTTTTTAAGCATATATAGAAAGATATATATTTGAAAATTTAATTAACTAATTGATTTCTGGTTGTGTTGTGTGATTATTAGCTTGACTAATAAAAATATTGGAATAAATAACCAATATGAAAGTGAAAGGTAAATTAAGCCAAATTGAATCAAATTTTGAACTGAACTGAAAATTGGTTGGAACTGCATACATATACATGTATATATATTGAACATGTCATAGCATGGAAGCTAAGAAGAGGAATAAAATTGTATGCCCGAAAGTAGGTACATGTTTATTGTATTTCTTGGGTTTTGATGATTTTATGAGATGATTGGCTAGCCGCTTGGCTTTTTCTTTTTCTTTTGGATTGATATGGGCCCTGTGAGGCAAGTTGCGGTTTTACTGATCTGCTCGTACAAAGGAGATTATGGCGAAATTTTTCGAAAATTTAGGGTGTTAGCCAAATTTTTGAGAAATTTGAAAATTCTTAGAAACTGAAAAGTTGAAGAATAAAAGCCAGAATGAAAGTTGAGTTGGTTAGTTAAACAACTTTCATCTCCGTTCCTTTTCGAGGACGAAAAGATTTTAAGTGGGGGAGATTGTAACAACCTAAAATTTCTGAACCAATTTAAAATTTTTATTTTAACATTTTTAATGGATTTTGAATATATAAAATGATTTATTTTAAATAATAATGACTAAAAATTTATTTAAATCGATGTTTGAACGTATAAATTTACTTTAATTATAAAACGAGCCTGAAATGGCGTGGTAGTTTGAAATTTCGATTTGAAATTTCAATTGAATGTACAAAATTCAAAATAAATTGGATTTCAGTAAAACAAGAAACGTTAGACTCTATTTAACTATATCTTTCTAACGAATGTAAGAAATCAATATTTCACTTTATAAATAGAAAGTTATGTCCAGTTTAAAATTCAGAATAGTCGCTATGGAATTTATATATATTTTAATATAATATATAGCTCTTAAAAATAGCCATTTTGCAAACGATCTCCGTTTTTGATGAAACCACTTTTGTTGAATCTGAAATGTCAAATTATCGTTAGGTTTCAAATTTCATGATTTTTGGAATTAATATGTGATGCAGTAAATTTAAATATGTTTTGTGATTTAAGTTTGAATTTAATCAACTGGAAAAAGAGTCATTTTTCAAACGCTCTCCAAATTCGATGAAACTAGTTTTATTAGGACTATATCATCAAAACATAGCTAGATTTATTTTTCTGTCATTTTTGGAGTTAGTATGTGGCCCAAATAAGTTAAAATGTACGTTTTAAATCAATATATATTGATTTATATGTTAATCTTGACGAAAACTGATCGAAACAGTCGAATTGGCTTACGAAATATATCCCAATGTGTCCGGAATGGGTGTATTTAGTTAGGGATGATAGTCGTTGGGTTTGGTTTGGAGTTCAAAGCGTAACATGTTATAACGAATTAATAAACTAATTAAACAATAATATTTTAAAGGGTATAAATACCCTTGTCTCTGGAAAAAAACCCTAGTCCACTAAGTTTCCAGCGCCGCTATCATGTGTTCAAGGGCTGAAACGCTCCCATTTTCTTTTGATATTTACACCCAATCCATGCAATACTTTAAGACACCATCAACAAGGAAATTGTAAAGATTTTCAAGCTCTGCAATGTGAATGGATACGATCTGAAATCTCGACTTAAATTGGCCTAAATCTGAGCCCAAACTCAGCAACTTCGAACTGGTTTTCGTGGCTATGGGGCAGTTCGAATTGGAGGCACTTTTAGGTGAGGGAGGAGGATTGACGGCGCTATCTTGTGATGTATTCAAATCGAGGTCTGCCCCCTCTGGTGGCTTGCGCAGCGGCTAGGGTTCAAAAGAAGTTGGGTTCGGTTTATTTTGATAGTCACCCGGGAAGAAGGAGGGAATTAACAGATGTAATTAATTAATTAACTAATTATTGAGGTTAATGACATCTTTAATCATTCCAAGGTTAAAATGGCATAACTTTGTTCAAACAACAACCAAATCGGACGAATTCAGAAGTGTTGGAATCCTCTTGTCGAGCACTATGCAATGGAATCAATTTGGACAAAAATGGAGCTATTTGGAAATTTTTACAAAATTAAACGCTTGTTTAATTTTGTGAAAACAATCGTTATATATAAAAGATTTCAAAACCGATCAATGTGAGAACTTCTCACTAAAATTCTTGTATAGTTATTTATTCAATAATTGCATATATGAACTACCAGTATTGATATTTATCAGTTTTAATCATTATAAATTATATACGGTGCCTGTTAGCTCATCACCCTCGTCCACACACCATGGACGATTTAATTGACCATATTTTATGCTGATTGTAATGCTGAAATGTTTAAAATATTAAAAATAATTTAATATTATTTTTTGGTAGTTGAAATTAAATTATAAATATCCATTTATAGTTTAAATAGTGAAAATTGGTTAATTAGAAAAATAATTTAATTGAATTAGAACTTGTTAAATTTATTAACTAGTGATTATTTTAAATAGACTATTATTGTTTGAAAACCTCACACGGGTATTGGGACGATATTTGACATACACTAATCTCAATATTTAGCTGTATGTCAATCGATGGGTTGACAGACTGTGATAAGCGTTATTTAATTATTTAATGCTTACAAAATTGTAAATTGCACTTTGGAAGTGAATTGACTATTTGATGATTATTTATTATTATTGTTGAATACATGTGATGTATGAAAGCCATATAATTGAAATTATATGGTAATTGATCGAGTGCATTCCGATTCAGAAATAAATAATATTTTAAAATAACAAATATTTTAAAATGAAAAATATTTTAAAATAATATTCAATGAATAATCAAAATATGATTTTGATGCCCGATTTGGGATGGACACGAAAATATTGAAATATATGAAGCCGGGTTAAGTATAGAAACGCCATTTTAACCCAAACGGGTTAATCGATCGATTTTATTCATTTTATAATAAATACGAAAAGGAAATGGATTTCAAAAACAGATATTTTGAAAATATTATCATTTTGATATTATGATAATATGGAATATTCAATTTTAATTTAAAATTGAAAATGTAGTTGAAATCGTTTTAAAATGAATTTATAAACGATTTATAAAATACATTTTGAATTGAAATCGATGGAATATATATATATGGCCTGAATAGAATTCACCATGCAGCGACCATTCGCGAATTTCGAACATTGATTTAAAATTGACGTAACGAGAGATCCGACCGTCAGATTCTCCTAAAACGAGAACCGTTGGGTTTGTATCGGAAAGAGATTTCTAGTGTATATACAATATTTAAATTTGAATGGTTGGATTTCAAATTATGTCCATATCAATTTCAGAAAAGATTGCTATGAACGCAGTATGATGACCTTTATTGGAAACCGATAGAAATGGCGATATTAAAATTATTAAAAATATGGAAAAATTGTGTAAAATCATTATAAATGATTTGAAAAGATTTTGGATGCAAAATTCTAGATTTTTGAAAAGAAAAAATATATTTTTATCGAAATGAACTAGTTAATAACTAGAATAATAATCTAATGGTTTTTAAATTAATAAATTGGATTGAAATTGGTTCTAATATAACTAGAAATTCCCAATGAATAAATTAGAATGGAAATAATCTCTGGAATGTTCTTATATTGGATTCCGTGATTATACGGATATTGTTGAGGAATTTGGAAGATACAGATATCGTTATTCCTAATACGATATCCGTTAGTTTCAGAATTTGATATTGAATATAAGCCGATATTATTTTCTATTCAGAGCCTTGTATTTGATATTAAATTGGATTTTGGTGTCTTAAATAACATTGTTCTTAAACCAAGTTGAGAATAGGATAAATCTTTTAATTAATATTTAGAGAAGCTTGGAATTGAATTGAAACTGGATTTTGGGTTTATTATGAACGGTGTTTTAAATAACACTTGTTCTTTAACCCAGTTAATAGTGAAGATATGGTATGGAATTTATAAATCTTTTAATCAAGATTTAAAGGAAAATTTTCCAATTTAATATATTAAATTGGAATTGAATGGAATTCGATTTGGTAATAATCGAAATGAGCTGCTGTGAAGGAAGACCGTTACTATATATGAAATTTAAAAGGCTTTGCCGTTATTCCATTTACATTATTAGTCGTTCACAGGAATTTATGTCGATTATAAACTGTTATGATTTCTATGTAAATTCCATTTTGATGGAAGATGATTTTGAATTTACCATGAACGGTATTTTAAATGACATTGGTTCTTTAACCCTGTTAAAGACAGGATTTATTTCCTAAATAGGAATAATCATTAAATAATGATTTTTGGAGATTAAAACTAAGTGGAGTTTAAATGAATCTTTAATTATATTGAAATGTTAATTTGGTAATTAAATTTGCTAAATTCGAGAAATGTTCAAAAATGGAGTATCACCGGTTTTACTTCATACGATTGTTAAATCTTTAACGGGATTTGAACGTTGAATGGTAATTGAATTTACCAATAACATAGTGGGTGTTAGATATGGAGTACTACCAGTTTTGCTCCATGGGATGAATAGGTTGGGATTGGAAAAAAATATAATAAATGGATACTTCGGTATGGCTCGATAATCCCGACTAGTTTGATAAACCTTGATTTGGTTTTAAAGTTTTGAAAAGATAATAAAAAATCTTTTGAAATGGTTTCCAAGTGAATATTTAAACAGGAGGTTTAAATGAATTAAATCTTTGATAAGATTTATGGGTATAATTCCCAATATAAAGAATATTTGAATAAAACAATATTCTAGATTGGAATGAGGTGTATGATGTGTTTTTATAGCACTTGATTATTGACTATAAAATACGCGCGTTATTCAAAAAGACTGGGTTTATCCCATTCTGAATAACTAATACAACGATTAAAAGTCGACAATGAAGACGGTGGTCGAAGACCGGAGATCTTCACATCGTATGGATGATTACTGATGTCTTGATTGGGCTGATCCACCAAGACAAGGTAATAAGTGGTGATCGTCGTTACGTACTTGGAAATCGACTGGATATGCGAGGACCTCTCTCCTGTATTGGACATATGGGACGAGGAATAAGGTGCCTTCAGTTTCATTCAGACCCAGAACGGACCTGTAAATGGATGTGTGTCTGACATTGGATTTCATTCTGTGTTGATTGATTTCTATTAAATATATATTTGTTTGGTGGCGGAGAGTTTATTCACTTGCTTAACACCCTTCTCTGAGACATACGAGCTTAGAGGTTATATATTGATAGACATCAGTTGCATGGCGTGAATTGTCAATGTGGCAAGCTAAGATGCAAATGATCATGGCCTTTGTTGAAAAGCAGAGTCTTGTGGATGACGATCAAAGCAAGGCTTTAATTAGCATAGCTTTGTGTATAGTGTTAATTAGCATAGCTTTGTGTATAGTCTTGAGGACCGCAGGGAGGACATGCGTTTCTTTCTAGTTAGGAGTGGTGTCATGGTATAGAGCCTAGATATTTTACTTATGTGGATGATGAAAAGCGAGGTACCTCGGATTTGAGTCCCTAGTGGCTCTTGATATTGGTCGAAATACTGACCATATTTTATGCCCTATAGGACAGGGAAACATATTATCCAGGAATTACTAATCCGCTAACGTAAGTGTAGACCATCCCTGCCACTCTAGGTACAGTTGTGACTGAATCCTGAGGCACGGACTAGAGTGTCTTGAATCGGAAGGAAGATCCCTTGCCTTGGTTCATAGATGAAATCCAATTTCCAATACGTGACTTTCTATTTTAGTTGTAAATATACGGAGACATAGTGGGATGGGGCGCTCATGTCGTCTATAATTGGTACATTTATGTTTGAAGTTGTTTTTGACACTATGCACATATAGTAACATCAAAATGTTTTGTTTTAAAATGTACCAATCATATTTGGCTATTATAAGGTAAAACTCTATCCTCCGGCTTGTGTTGCATTGTGTGATGGGACCTAAGTCTTATAATAGCTTCATTTTTCCAAAATGCATTGCGTTGTTTTATTTTAAACTGAAATTCATGTGGAGTAAACCCATTCCATGTTATACGGCATGGTCCCATGATTTTACCTACTTTTAAAGTAAAATTTTAATAACTGTTTCGAGTTCTCACACCAGTCCCATGACTGACTCGGAGTTTATTGTTTTAATCTAAACTCTGGGTGCCCATATTTTCCTCATGGGTAGTCAGTAGTTTTGGTTTTCCAAATTTTTCTTTTAACAGGAGCCTGGATTTACAGCTGGAGCTTTATTCGAAAAGCTTTGTATCCATGTATTTCTTTCAATTGTGTTTAGTTGATGTATTTTTCACTATGCATTGTATTTATACATTTGAAATGTAATTTAAATCTCTGATATTTTTTCGCTGTGTAATATTATTTATTCGTACTATGATATTCTTGTACTCTGATGTAAATTATTGTAATAGCAATGAAATGTTCTATTGTTTGTGTCTGATGCGTCGTGTTCTCAAAGCAATCTGGGCTTTCCGATAAGGGGAAGTTTTTGTCGTTTCACTCGATTTATAGCTTTTCATCGTTTGATGATGAATCATATTTACATCTTCAGAAATTTGATGATGAGATCGATGATTTAGTATTTTAACCTACTTGGCATTAATTTTTTGAATTTGAATTTTGAATAAATGGACACTTCAACTACTATAATCCCAAAAGTCATATCCCTTCATAAACTCTTCTTTTCTTTATTGATGAACGATCATCTTGGTGTCTTTTGGCCAACAGTAATCAAAGATAACCGATTTTCCTACAAAACAACATACCTTTTCAAAGAATCAAGTTACTTTTCAAAATAAGTAATTATAATTTTAGATAATAATATCATGATGATTCTGTGATATATGTATTTAAAATTTTCAAGAAATCATATCATAATAACTTGATTTTTCCAATAAAATTGAATGCAGACTCATCTGATACTGATGCAACACATGAATTTAAACTAGTGTTCAAAATTTGCCATTTAATATTTTCAAAAATCAGATCATGAACTTTTTGAAAAAATCTTGCTCTGATACCTATTGTTAGGGAATGCAGAATGGATCAGTAAGGCAAAATTAACACTAAAAGGGGGTGAATAATGTTTTTAAAGAAATCAACAAAATATAAAACTTATATGATTTACAATATGAACCACACACCATTGAAACAATCACAGACACAAAATCAAACACAAAAATAAATAGAAATAAAATGCAGAAAAGGAAAGAACACACTGGATTTTATACTGGTTCAGATTACTCCAACGTCCAGTCCTACACAACGCTGGATGCGTAGAGTTTTATTACTATATCAATATCCAAGTACAACACCATTGATTTCACGGCCACAAGGTTATCATTGATTCCAAACTCCCTTGATCAAGTATATTCCCCTTAATTTTCGTGGCTACAGGGTTAAAACCACTCTATTTCCTTGATTTCAAGGCTACAAGGAACACATCTTTTCCCAAACAAGTACAATGGCCCTATAACTCTTTAATAGCATTTCAATTCAGAGAGTAATGAGTAGAGAGTGAGAAAAGAAGAAGTTTTATATAAATAGAATTGAATTCGACAGAGTTTAAGTGTAGAAATCATAAAATATGAAATAGTAATGGTGTAATGAAAGGGGACAAAGATAGAGAAGAAGAAGTGATAAAAAAAATTCAAAATCAACCCCTATTTATATGATTTGAAAGGTTACAATGCTTCTGGAACGTTACAAATGGTGAAAAGACACTTCCTTTCAAATTTAAATTTCTGACAGTTATATGTCGAAATACCCATGTATATATATTGACATATCCATCATTTTTATGATTTTTAAACCATTTTTAAAGTATTAAAAAATTATTTAAAATTTGGAAATTCTTGAAACAAAACTAGTTGTTAAAACATTATTTAAACATATGATTAAAAACTTCATATATATGAGATTTAAAAATATATATAATATAATTATAAACATAAATAATTATAAACATATATAGGAATTTATAAAGAGATATTTATAAACTACATATAAACAAAATAAGGTTATATGAAAACTTAGAGTTCAAATAAGAATCAAATAAAAACTTAATAAAATATATTTAATAAAACTATAAAAATAAGAAAACTTATAAATTAGGAAATATATTTGAAATCATAAGTTTTAATTTATTGGAAGATTAAAAATTATTTTGAGAGAAGTTTGAAATCAATTTGAAAATAGTTTTGAAATTAGTTTTGAAAAGAGATAATTTGAAAAACAGAGTTTGAACCTGGAGGGCTATTCGGAGTCTTACATATAAATTGGGCTCCATTCCTATATTTTTCTTGAACTCTTGATAATCTTTATAGCTCATGAGTCTTAAATCTATCTTGAATCCTGAATCTCCTGAAACTCTAAAATTGTACAGTCTTCAATACTTAAATCCTGTATTCAAATCCTGCATATATATGTCTATATATTCTAGATAGAGATGTTAGTATATATTTTATAATCAATGATATTTTAAATAAGGTTGTTGTCATCAAAACTCCATTCTCCAACACTCAAGTCTGGATTTTTATAATGAAAATCAAAGTTTTATTTGCTTAAAATCCTTTATTAACTTAAGTAAGCCAATTATGATTTAATAATTATTATAACATTGTTTTCCAGAAAAAAATATTTTGACATAATTGAAAATCTATAAGATAATATCCATATTTTTCTCTTCCATTAGAAAACAATTATTCAATAGGTCTCGATGATTCTTGTTTCAAAGAATTCCGACTTAATTGAGTTTTATATACTCAATTGAAGTTCAAAACGTAAAATTACGAACTACCGCGCTGCGACGAGTTTGTTTTGATTAAATTTAAATATAAACATTTAAACTTCATTTATTAATATATTTCAATCTCATTCTTTTACATTTTTATATAAATTAAACCAGTTTTACAAATCTAACTTAACCACTCTGATTATCCAAAATCGTCGATTATTTCATCCAACAGTCATAACTAGGTTATAATCTCATTTACAACCTAAATTCCAATTCCTATGGAAATAAATTATTTTATAACATTTGACATAATTGAATTCCAACTTTTTATCCCATGTATTTATCTCGATTCATTTTATATTCCAAATTCTGAAATAAAGTATATCGTCTCCTTTTTGAAACGTTTTCCAATTCCCTTTTTAAATTCACGTTTGATTTCAAACTTCCAAATTATCTTATGATAATTTCTTTACTACATTTATAAGCACTTAAATCTACTTCCTTGTTTTATATATTAAAACAAGTTTCATTTCAAAATATATTTAAAAACCCAATTCCTATATTTGGGAATTGTTTCAAAAAGTAAATGATGATTATTCCATTTCATTTATAAACGTCGTTTATAAATTCACTACTTGTTTTTATTATTCAAAAAAGTTAATATTTCAAGTCCATTCGAAATTCAAATTCTATTTAAGAAAAATAGAATTTCCCTTTTTAAACTCAAAATTTCCTTTTCATGATATTTTTATATATCAATATTTAGGGCTAATGATATTCAAACATCCAAAACACCCAATTATCAATCACAGATTTCTAACACATCATATATGACAATATATATGAAAAATATATATTAAATTTTGAGGAATCCAGTTGGATCCCTCCAACCTGTTTTTCTGCATCTACATATGTTAGCCAATCATAAATAATACCCAACCTGCTTCAAGGAAGGATATCGCGGTATAGAAGGTCATCCACTATATATATTGTGGGGGTGCATAGGGAAATCATCCGCTATGGTACTGTGAGAATCTACTAATGGCACTAAGGGAAATATCCAATTTATATATTTATGATAGCCACAATCGCCAAGCCTATATAACTAATATATGTAAAATAGCCACAAAAATATTTCAATGCTTCCAAATAACATATAAAATTTATTTAAAATAAAAATTCGTTTGTAATAAAATTATAAACGAATAAAGAGAGTGAGTTTACTCACCTAGATTTTATTGATCGAAACAATGATTATTTTCTAATTAAATTAATCAAGTGTTTAATTTAATAGAAAATTCCAATTAATTCTAGTGACTCTGAATTCAACTCGAATGCGCAGCCTTATCCATATAATTCAAACGTAATTTATTTTACTGGAATCTTTTATCATATGAATTTGATTTTACAAGAATCGTACTATTTATTTATCTTATTTTAGAAATATTTAAACACTAATCAAAATGATTTAAACTAATTTATTGATTTAATTAAATTACCTCAATACAAAGTTCACTTCTTCTTCCCTAAAACCTATTGCATCAATTCTCCACTGCCAACCTAAAACCCACAATCTCATTTCAGCAAATAGTTACTTAGCACCAGCATGAGCTTCACCTTCATCTCCTATGTCATCATTGTACTAGGCCATTAGACTTTATCAATCTGCAAGCACGCTATCCCCAAATCAAAACCTGCTTACCTTAACGTGCATAGCTCAAATACCCTTACCCCTAAAACCACCAGCAGACTTCCTGGCTCGAAAATTACCAAAAAAATCCAATGGATTTGCCTCAACCCTAGAAATTCCATGTCGACCTCAATTCTCCCATTCTCATCGCAGTGACTACTGTCACTGTCGACTTCCCAACCCTCCCCTCTCGTTCGCAATTTAACCAGCGATGCACCACTACTTTACACTATTACCGGAAACAACATTGCACCTATCCAAAACCATAGCGACCTCATCCTGTTTCGTACCCCAAATCATGCCGATGTCAAGCCCACAGATGCTGAAGAACTCGAACAACCCTAGTTGAGTTCGATTAAATTTTAGGCGACGAGTTTTTGAGTTTAAGAGGATTTTGATTTTTGTTAGAAGGGGAAATTCACGAATTAAAAGGGAGCGGACATTTTTTTAAAGCTCATTCGATTGTTTCTGAATTGAGAAATGGGAAGAGCACGGTCTCACATATAATTTCAAAATCGAATTGGAGTTTGATTCCTTTTTTTGTTAAATTGGGAACGAGAGAGGTGAAAAATGAAATAGAGAAATTCTTTGCTGAAGAAAGAACAAAGGGAAAAGGTAGTCGGGGTTTTATAATGGATAATTAAGTGTATCTAAGAAGCTAAGTAGGTTAGTGTACCAAAGAAGCTAAGTAGGTTGGTGTATCATAGAATCTAAGTAATTTTATATTTTATTAATTTATGAAACTTATTTATGAAGTAATATGTTAAAACTATCGTAAATGAGCTCTGATCATGATGAAACTCGTAATCTTGCAATAACTTAATATTTCATACATGATGGAACTGGTTTTGTCGAATTCCAAGATCGTTTGTAAAACTTTCTTTTAATTTCTCAACATGAATAGATACATGTTTAAATTGCGCACGGTCACAATATAAACTTCGATTAACATGAACTTGAAATCTAGGATTAATTAACTATTATGTATTTAACAAAATTAGTTTCGTTAAAATCCGAGGCCGTTTGAGAATTGGATGTTCTTAAATTCCAACTTAAGTCGATATAATATACTTTAAATTAAAAAAATCAGTTATTTTATAATAAATTATCATTATTATCGTTTATATTCAAGCAGAATTTGTATTGATTATCTGAATCATCACTACATCATATCAGTGAATTTGGCACACAAGGATGCGGGTATAAAATTCGGCTAAAATCCGTATCAAATTTGATAATGCTCAGATTCATATCAAACAACTGTTTGTGACCCGCACCATCCCAAACACCCCAAGTATTACCGTCCATCGCTAATGCTCTTGATCAGTTTATTTGATACGACTGAGGGCCAAATCGAATGCATATCATATTGTGCATCAACTAGGCACTTGGAATTAAAATTTTGGCCACTCCTCATTCCCTTTTTTTTACTTCAATTGTGACCGAAAACCTAAATTAGGGTTTTCGGCCACCAAAACGTTCCTTTACCTTTCTCTGGAATCATCTCCTCTTGCATACTAAACATAGGATTCCTGTCGTCTTGCTTCCTCTGTCAATCATCAATCAGCTGAAGTTTCATTAAAGCTGCTGTTTTCATCGATTTATATTTGCAGTGAATTTTTTTGCCGCTAAGTTTATTTTTATGAATTTATCGGTGTGAATTTGCCGATGTGAATTGTATTTGTGTGAATTTTGTTTGTAGATAGCATTTTGTTTGTAGGTAGAAACTTCAAGTTTGGTTATTTGGCTATTTTGATTGTTTGTTTTATGCTGAATTGTATCAAAGACATTATTCTCATCTCCTAGTCTTCCTCTGAATTCGGGGGCAAATAGCTCAGTTATCTTAGTGTATTACTACATTAAATTATGTTGCCTTAGGGTTTTGATTGGTATGTATTACTATTACAAATGATACTGGTTTTAATTGGTGTGTCTTAGTGTAATTGTGTATTAGTGTACTAGTGATTGCTACTCTGTTTTGAGAGATAACAAGTTTACTGAAAATATATTAGCAGGTCTGCTGAAAATTTTGGTAGATGGATGATTACTCGACTTTATGGTTCATATTTTAATAGGCGATCCACCAGGTGGATGCATTTTAGCTCACGCGTAGGGTCGGGTATCCATGCTTATTAGCTTTATCCAAATGTCAGATGCTGCTGCACTTAACCTTAGTAAAAAGCTGCTTTCACTAGCAATTTTCCTCTACTTTATAGCAGAGACTATAGTGTAAGTTGCACTACACAGCCTGCTTCAAAGAAACTGAAAGTTGCAAGTGAAAGCAACTTTTTCCGAAGGTTAAGTGAAGCGGCATTCGACATTTGTATATAGCTAATAAGCATGGATTACTGACCCTGAGCGTGAGCTAAAATGTATCCACTTGGTGGTCGCCCAGTAAATTCTTAATTAGAAAGTCGAGTATGTGTGTCATCCGAAGATGATGATCCAATATCTTTAGACGTTGGAGCAGGTATATATTATTTTACACTTAACTCTACGTAGTATCTTACATAAGAATTGAATGGACATGTTGTGTGCACATCTTGAATATTCTTCTGGTTTATTTTTTCATTTTTGTGTGTATAGGAGGATGTTCTGTCTAAAGTACAAACTACTGTGTTGCAGATCGACTACAGTTCAGGTGATTCTTCTTTTGGGTTTGCATTTTTAACGACTATTAATTTCCTACTCCTATGTACAGTTAATTTCATTTAAAAGCCTATGGTCATAGAAAAACCAGTTTACAATGTGTATTCATTCATTTTTGAGACATATACTGATTGATTACGCAAACACATGGATGAGGCTTAAAGTAGAAATTTTGTTTTTGAACCAATTGCTATTTTAGTTTCTCTATATTCATGTGTACAATGTTGATCTCTTGTATACGATGTTGGAGGTCATGTTAAACCACGAAGCATGTGGGATGCTGGTATGTTTCTAGATTGTCTTCGAAAGTTCATGAAATCATGTCATAAGCATTATAAACATGTTAAGATATGTATAATTGACTAATATGCACACACGAATACAAAGACATGATATGCCATTCACTGTTATCAGTACGGCGCTTGACTAGTCGTCTTCTAGTCTACTAATCAAGATCAAACCATTGATATGAAGTCTTGACTTGCTTTTTGTATGAATTTCGGGTGCTCAACTAGACACAAACTTATCTCTGTATTCGTGTTTGCATCTCAGTCACAATGAGTTACAATGTTAATCTCCTGTCCAATGAAGTATTTGTAACTTGTTTCTTGTATTTTAATGGCAGTCCCGTTGGAGAAAACAGAAAACAGAAAAACTTACTTCTTTTTTCTTGTTGATTTTGGTGCTTTTGTGCTGCTGGAACTCAAGCTGGCTATCACGATTCAGTTTTGCTGCCAATCGAAGAAACTTGAACTCAGGCTGGCGATCACGCTCAATCTTCCTGGCCTCGACTGGAGTTTTATCAAGCTGATATGTTTTTAACTTTTTTGTTAGTTCTTAATGTGATAAAAATCTTTGATAGTTTCCTTTTATTGTATATTTTTTTATGTACATTGCGTTCGTGTTATGAAAAATCTTGTAATGCTTTGAGTGTGTATATATATTGTGCTATTCATGTGTATAAATTGTGGTGTATATGCTATATGTTATGAAAAATATGTGCTACAGTTTCTGTTATATATATATACATATGATATATATATATATATATGTGTGTGTGTGTGTGTGTACACACACCTATAATTAGATATGGTCAAAGGTCGTGTCTGATTACAATTTAGATACGACTAAGAGCCGTATGTTATTTAAAATGAGATAAGGTTTATAACTGTATCTAATAATTTAACATGTCATTTTTTGATATGGCTTATTGCCATGCCTAACTGCTTTAGATACGGCTAAAAACATAGCCTAATCAGCATATATGGTGTCGTGCATTTCGATTCCGTTTTAACTTTGAATTCAATTATTTTCGTACTACGATAATTCAATGTACTCGAAATTAAACCGTATCTTGTTTACTAATCGATAAATTCCATATAAAACTCCATTTATATTATCAATTCAACATTTAAAACAATATTAAATGTTTGAAATAAAACGACTAAAATCTAGGTCGTTACACTAATTGTCACTTTTAGGTTTGCACAGACACTTGCCCTTTAATGACACTAAAACTACTGCTTTACCTATTCTCATTCACTTATCAGTCATGCTAGAAATCACCACAGCTCAACAAGCTTTTTGTATGACCAATTTTCTCCTTTTCTTCTTTCCTTTTTCTTTCCCTTAGTCTCTCAGTAGGAATTACTTAGCTTGGACTGGTTAGATGATATTATATTGAAAACTCTTACAAAGATGTATTATTTTATTTCTTTCCATGGCTTACTTGTACCTTTTTGGCTATTTGTGGATACTTTTATTATTGTACTCTAGTATTTCTGTTATGACTGAGATTTGTGACATGGTATTTTAAGACAATTTGGCTTGGCTAAAATTGAAAAGATGGGTTTTGTTATTTTATTGTAAATTGCCTTTTTCTTTTGCTATAAATCTATTTTATGTCTTGTGAAATCTTAGTCTCTGTGATGTTATTTTTCTTTATACCTACAATGCTCCATATTTCGTAAGGAGATTCTATGTTAAGATAATGTTAAGGGCCGCAGGGTGTTACTTGTTGTATCAGAGCCTAAGGTTACAAGATCACTAATATTTTATTTTAAAAATAATACTTTTTGAAAGAAACATAATTTTTAGAAATCAAAAGTTATTTTAAAATTAAAAATAAATCCCCTCTAGTCGGGCACAACTTTTCTTTGACTCTTTCGAATTCATAGTCTCTATCCTTTCTTCGTTGAGCTATTTATAAGGCAAATTTTCTAAGCTTTTCTATATATAGAAACCTTAAATATTTACAGGTTGAATTTTTGGCTTACGGATAAACCCGTATGACTCAATGTTTAAGAAAAATCGAAGTTAGAGAGAAACTTGCTACTTGACAAATAATAAGTAAAGCTTGCCAAGAATGGAACGATGGTGAAGGACAAAGGTGGCAAAGTGACGTAAAAGTATCATTGTGGAGTTTCATCAAAACTTTATTTGATCTGAGGTTAGAAAGTTATGAAATAACCTAGATTGGTTGTTTAGAAATTTTTTTTACCATAGTTTGTAATTAATATAGAAAACGTAATTGCAAGTATAAAAGAAAGGTATTTGGACTAGTGCGAATAGGGACTTAGCCATATTACGCACTATTCAAAAACCTAAAGATATCAAAAAGGAATGTCTTGCGATTACGGATATCTATTTTTTAGACTACCTTAGACTATAGAAATAGATTTTTAGTACGTTGTTGGTAACTAATCAATTAGGAATAAGTAAAACTCCCTAAAAGGTAAACTTACAAAGGTAGTAAGTAAAAGAGCAATATAAAAGCGTTGATGTTAAAAGGATTATAGGGAAGGTGTTAATCAAAAGGATTAAGTAATGGAGGGAGGTAAAGGTTGGTGAGAGTAGGAATGATATCTATCTTTATTCCTTCTAGTTCTCCTATTTTGTCTAGTTTAGGAGTATTCTATCCCTTCATCTTTAATTCACTAATGGGGTTGTTGCGTGGAGGCATAGACACACTAATATGAGCTTAGACATTTGAACATTAGTATTGTAGGCTTAACAAAACTATCCTTTAAAGATATGATAAATCCTCGAGTATGTAGTAAAAGCAATAGTTGATTGTTTTGCACTTAGGTATTTCTCTAGACCTAGTAGTATTTCTTTACCCCGTAGAGAGATAGGCATGATTATATGGTGAGTTGGGGTTTAAACTAGAAATCTTGATTTTGGAAATGGTTAGGGAATTTTAAGATATGGGTTGATTTTAGGTCTAGTAGTTAACAAATTAACTTGTTATCTCAGATTTTGACATTGATTGATGAGTTTAGTTGAGGTGCTTATATTCTATGGTTTCTGTGATAGGAAATTTTGAAGGATGGATTAGTTAGTCAAGTACATGGCTATCTTGACTGCAAAAAGAGGATTGTCGGAGTAGGATATGCAGTTTAAAAAATGGAGAAGTTTCTTGAAATGATTTCATTGTAATACTTTAGTATCAATTTTGTAGTAGCATTACTAAGAGATCCCGTGAGAGTAGTTACCTTGGACTAACTACTATTATTTTCAGTCTATCATGGGTGCACGATTATCTGTTGCAAGGAAAGTTTGAAATTTCAGCAACCATGGATTACTATACTCTATAAAGAATAGGAACTTAAAACAAGAAGAATGAGTTAAGTTTGATGCCTGATAATTTTTGGGATTTCCTTGTAAAAATAAGAATATGGTTGGACTAAGTTATTGACTATTGGGTATAAGAGTTCATGTAACTTCTATGGAAATATATTGTAGTAGGGTAAGATCTCGTTTACTTTTTAACCTAAAATTTGCAATTGGATAAGAATTCACCTTTTATTATGCTTTATGATTGAGGTTTGGTGTTCTTTAAGGATGTCATTTAGGCAAGAGATAAAAATCATAGAAATTTCGTTTGAAAAAAATGGCTTGAGACCTAATCACGAGGATCAGATTAGTAAGATAATTCTTTATATGACCACCAAATTAAAGTAAGAAAAAGTTTAGCTGGCGAAGGAATGACTAAAAAGATATAAAGATTTCAAACGGATATATGGCATGGTGAAGTATTGTGTTTCAAAGAAAGAATTAGAAAAGAGTTTTTTGAAGAAAAGAAGATAATTTGTATAACCACTTCAAGTCCAAGCCCCATATGTATACATACGATTTCAAAATATAGAAATTTTAAGGGACAAACATGTTTTGGTATGAAATGCATATTTTCTTTGGGGAATTTCCCAAAAAAAGGTTTGAGTTAATGGTGATGAGACACTGGCGGATTCAGTAGTAAAATCTTTTATCTTATAAGGAGAATTCAAGTTTCTTACCCGTGTTCTTTTGACAAATGTTTCTGATATTCTATCATTAGCTTCTTCCTTTGATTAGGGTCTTTCTTCTAAATATCCTTGGAAATGTTAAATTGTAGGATTCAAGCCATGGGTGGTAGGATATGGTTGAAACATACTATTGAAACATGTTATGTTTGATGTTTGCAAGTATTTTCAAGTGGATGCAGTAGATGCATATATGCACACTAGGCGCTATGATCGACTAACAGGACACATCAAACTTGCATATACATATGGATATATGTGCATTTTATATTATATATAGATGATACAAGTGGATGTTATCATATGGTTGCTTCATATGAATGATGGTTGAAGCACACATATAGAACTACCTGCTATCATTAGGATTCTTTTGCATACATCTGGATGCATAGCACTAGCATAATTGCATAAAAAAGTCAATTGAATCAGTAGAATGCCTAATATTTTTTTTATTTAGTGTCATGTACACTACACTTTTGCATAAGTACATAAAATTGCATTAGATAAATTAAGAACAATGATTTCCAATGGATGACGGATGGGTAGATGGATGGGGATATTGTTGTGTAACCACTAATGTTATTCTTCTACCTTGGAGATTTCGGGGAAGAAATCCTTTAAGGAGGGGAGAATGTAACAACCCAATTTTTTTACAAATAGTCATTAATTAACGAAGTAAAGAATAATTTGTAAAATAATGGAAATTGGGCAATAAGGAATTTGCCATTGAATCCGCTACGATTTCATGGTTCAGATAGATATTTGATTTGCATACAATGGACATAAAATGAAAGTGTTATGACATTTTCAAATTTGAGAAGTAACGTGTAGAATAAAATAGTAAATAAGAATTAATTTCTAGTAGGAGATAAAATGGATGTCATATTCATAACCATTGCGAAAACTTTTCCAAGACGGTCAGTTTGATATATAATTTTAAAATATTTGGAGTTATGGTTTAGATAATATTGACTTTATAAATTTAAAAGAAACACATATAAAACCAATAACTAACTATGTTCTAATTTTGTGAACAAAAACTGTGTCAGGTGGAGTTATTAAGCATGCATTTCCTAGACTAGAGCTTGTGAATACGATTCCTACCCACGACATATTTTCGAAAGTTTAAGAAGATCAATCTAAATGATGCATGTATATACATAAATAAAAAGACTACATATGTGTGAATACATATATGTATATGTGTGTGTGTGTATTTATATGTGTGTATGTGTGTACACATGTGCGTGTGTATATATATATGGATATATATATATGTGTGTGTGTGTGTGTGCGTGTATGTATATATGTATATTTATATACATATGTGCATGTGAGTGTGTATATATTTTTAAGGACATTAAGTTACATTCTAATTTTAAATGAGTATGCATGTATCAATTGTAGAGATGATGCATATTCGAAACTAAAATTAATACATGTTGGAAACGGTGAACCATTAAAGCATAGAAAATAAAATAGGAAATAAATATAACTTAAAAACGACGTTTGAAATCTTGTGTCAATATACGTAATTAAAATTTCAAAGTATACACGCATGTTAATTGCGTGTTTGAATTTTGAATTTAAAAGCATGTAAAAACCGGAAAAGAATGTAATAAAAATATGGAAACAAATAAGTCGCATGTTGTGAATTAATTGCGCGACTTAATTGGACACTAATTAACATAAATGTCAAATTCTAGGTATATATGTGCATATATGTATGTATGTATGTATGTATGTATATATAACTTAATTATACATTAACTCTATGTGTTTTGAGAAAACAGCAAATAATGTTCAGATGATGTGTTTAATGTTTTTACCTATTAGACATTTATGGAAGGTTTCTATTGTGTGTGTGTGTATCTTTACTAATAATCGGAATAGGTTTGGCATCGCACTTTTTTGGTGTACACCTGAACTGATGAAAATGCCCTTCATACATTTCAATAAAATCTGTCAAAATACGAAAAACTAGCATCCGCGTATTTTATTTGAAGCACATCAACATATTTCCATTTGAAAAGCCTGAGAAAAAAGCATCTGAAAAATTTAACGCGTTCAACTGCTTCAATTACTCACAGCCTGCGAATGCGCTATTCTAGAATCAACTCTTCACCTTTTAAATATGGTTCACCGTCTCATTAATATTCCCACTTCTCTTCTCATTTTCTCTACGCTTTGCTCTTCACTGTTCACTACTTCAGGTATTCCAATATGTACTGAGTTTATATTTTTAAAACACAAGTATATTTGTTTTTTTCGTATATACCGAATCCAATCTATAGATTTGAGTCATTCAAAACATGATTTTTTTTCCTCCAAGCAAATGCATAAGGTTGCATCACGTTTATCCCTTGTGCCACTTATATGTTTAGACCCTTGGACTACATGCCTTTATATTACAAATAACGCATTTTATTATAATATATTAATATATTTTTATTTTAATTCGTGTTTTTTAGGAAAAAAATTTCCAGTTGTGGTGTTCATATCAGTTAAAAATATCATGTAAGTTTATACCAATTTCTCTTGCTTCTCTATATTTTCATACTTACATGTACATTATATCTTGCTGTTACATTTTGGTCCGACCGTCAAGTACCCAAATTGCCCTTCAAATAATTAATTTAACTATTCAAATAATTAATTGTCCAAAATTTTTAGGCAACTGTCTAAAGAATATGCATGTGAGGAAAAAGGAATAAGCATATGTAAATATAAATAGAAATAAATAATATATATATAGAGAGGGAAAATGGAGGGGAGAGAGAGGCATGGGGAAATAGCATGAAAAAAGCAAAAATAAATCAATGTAGAAACAAATGGTAAATCTGGACTATAAATTCACACGTTTAAATATCGCCTTTTTGAGTACATAATTCCAAAATCAAACAATTAATTTATTAAAACTTTCCATTTACGTTAACATAAACATATATGTACTACATTAATAACTCATTAATTATAATTAACATACAATTCTTTTTAAACCAAAAGATTCCAATCAAGTTAACAAAATTAATGTAAATTTTAAAATAGACCTAAATAATGCATCTTTTTTTATCATAAAAGAATTTAATAGGTTCAACATTAAATCAAATGAGTCAACAAATGCAAAATTTTAGGCAAATGTCCAAAGAATATGCATGTGAGGAAAAAGGAATAAGCATATGTAAATATAAATAGAAATAAAAAATATACAGAGAGAGAGAAATTGGGGGAGAGTGAGATATGGGGAAATAACATGAAAAAGCGAAAATAAATCAATGCAGACAAAAAGGTAAATCTGGACTATAAATTCACACGTTTAAATATCTCCTTTTGAAGCACATAATCCCAAAATCAAACAATTAATTTAAAATTTTCCTTTTACGTTAACATAAACATATATGTACTATATTAATAACTCATTGATTATAATTAACGTACAATTCTTTTTAATTTGAAAGATTCCAATCAAGTTAATAAAATTAATGTCAATATTAAAATATACCTAAATAATGCATTTTTTATCATAAAAGAATTTAATAGGTTCAGCATTAAATTAAATGGGGCAATTAATGCAAAATTTTAGGCAACTAGCCAAAGAATATGCATGTAAGGAAAAAGGAATTAAGCATATATAAATATAAATAGAAATGAGTAACATATAAAAAGAGAGAGAATTGGGGGGGGGGACAATAGCATGAAAAATGCATAAATAAATCAATGCAGACAAACATGGGAAGGGAGAAACAACAAAATGAGGTGATCCACAATAAATTAAATAAAAATAATATGACCATTATTACATAACATTAAGATAAATCTGGACTATACAATCACATGTTTAAAAATCACTTTTTTGCAGAATCAATCAATAAATTTGTGAATATATATTTGTAAATTTGTGAATATAAATTTGTAGCTTAATATTTGTACTAATAAGGATACAAATAGTCCTGTAGCTTAAATTTTGTGGCTCAATAGTTTGGGTATGGGTGCATGCATATTTGTTTGACCACAGGCTATAACATTTAACTGGCTATGAAATGTTAGCAAGATACCCATTCTATATATCTGAGGAACAACAATCCACGCACGAAGCGCGTGTTAACACCACGCGCAAAGAGTGTGTCAACACCCTGCGCAAAGTGCATGCCACAACCACGCGCGAAGCGCATGCCATGACGCTCGTAGATATATATATATAGAGAGAGAGAGTAAGGCACATTCTTGCAATTAATTAATATGAATTGCCCTAAATATGTGTGTACGTGTGTGTGTGTGTGTGTGTATAGATCTTTAGGTTCATATACCATAAAGAATTAATTACGCACGTTAAGAAGTTAATTGGGCGTTGATTGACACATAAGTGAATCAATATGGTTTTATAAAGAATTAAATCCTAGAATACTTATTGATGCCGATTTTATAATTTTTGCTAAACTTGGAACATATTTAGTCTATTTTCAAACCTAAGCTGACATGTCTTGATCGGTGTAGATTAAAAACACTAATTATCCTAAGCCTTAAGATTCCCCGTAACATCTAAAGATAAACTATACTCCTCCCTCATTCCCCATAATTCTCGTTCTTCACTTCTTAGCCTCCACCACACCTTTCCTCTCTAAAATTAAAGTAAATTTTTTGCACACAAATCATCTAAATTATTGACAGTTCTTAGATTCGGTTTCAGTTATTTCTATTCTTCTTTTTGAATTTCTTCTGTCTATTTCTTTGATTTTATTCAGATTTGTATACACTATTGTATCAGATCTTTCTCTCTTCTTTTTCTGTTTTTCTTAGATTTTGCAGTTAGGTTAAATATGCCAAAAAGGCATATAAATGCGATAAAAATAGGCTTGGACCTATAAGCCTTTTAATTTTACGTTGGAATATTTCTCTTTTTCTTTATCTGGGCTTGGATTGGGGAATTAAAATTAACTAAATAGAAGTAATCAAAATTGAGACTTAATTTGAATATTTTTAAAACTGAAATTAAGAAAGAGATAATTGAATTAAGACAAATTGGAAAATTTAAATGCCTTTTTGATAGATATTGATAGAAATGGACTATAATTAGAAGAATTGCATAATCATGGTAATGGGAAATCATAATAAACACAAATAGTTTATTTACAATATGAGTTGGAATATTAGGAAGGAATGGTTAGACTAAATAGAAACATATTAATTTAAAGTAAGCCTTGTACCCCTTATTGTTAGGCTTAATCGTATTAATTTATAGTTAGCATGATACTCTTTATTATCAGGCTTAAACATACTAATTTACAGCGAATTAAAACATAAAACTCCTCATTGTCAGGTTTTAGTTGGGGGACTAACAAATTGAATTTGTTTGTAGGGATCAAGTCAATGGTTAAGGATTTAGCCAAGTTATTGTTTGTTGGGATCCATTCCATGTAGCATATCCTTTTATCATTTTTGGTCTCATTAAAGCAAAGGGCACACACCATGTTACGTTATGGATGTAAATCGGTCCAATTGGAGGGTATGCGTGCGTTTCGGCGAGTTAGTGTGCGTGCCTTAGTCAATTTGGAAACATAAGCCGATTTGGAAACATAAGCCACTTTGACATCTATCGATAAGGTTATGTCTTTTGGCTAATGGGTAGGGCCTCTTATAGCCAAACCCATAGTGAGCATAAGTTATTCATGGCTCGTTGTAGTCGATCAATTGGGTAGTATTAGGAACTTCTTCTTAATTATTGTTTTGTTTCGAATTTGTAAAGGTGCGAAACAGTCATCATTATTATTGAATCCTGCAAATGAGAACACTTACATCTTTTTGTCATCAATATTCTATTTGTCACTTTTAGGTATGCACAGACACTTACCCTTTTATGACATTATAACTACTATTTTATCTATTTTCTTTCGCTTATCAGTCATGCTAGAAATCACTACAGCTCACCAGGTTTTTTGTCTAACCTATTTTCTCCTTTTCTTCTTTCCTTTTTCTTCCCCTCATGATTTCATGGATGAAGTGCTTAGATTGGATTGCTTAGTTGATTTTATCTTGGATGACTCTTGTAGAGGTGTATTGTTTTATTTCTTTCCATGGTCTTCTTGTACCCTTTTTGGCTATTTGGAGATACTATTAACTGTACTCTGATATTTCTATTATGGCTGAGATTTGAGACATGTTATTTAAAGATAGTTTGGCTTGGCTACAATAATAAAGATGGTTTTTGTTTTTTTTAATGTAAATTGTCTTTCTTCCGCTGTGAATTTATTTTATGTCTTGTGAAATATTAGTCTATGTGATATTATTTGTCTTTATACCTACAACGCTTTATATTTGTAACACCCCATAATTTAATACACTATAACTATATAATATAAATAATAAAATGGGTATTACTTAATTAAATGTTCAGAAATAAGCAAAAACGACATTACCGTTGTGTTTATCTCGGAATTTGTTCAGATAGACCCCAAGTTTGCGTAAATCGGATAATGTATGAAGAAGTTATGGACATAAAAAGATTGTATATATATAAGAAGATTATGTACATAAGTTCAAAATAATTCAAACTTATTTATAAATAAGTTCAAAATAATTCAAACTAAAAACATAGAAAATAGCGTTTATTGGACGACCCAACCGAGACCTGGGTCATCCTATGGGTCAACACAGTATGTCAGCGGGTTGACCCAATAACATGCTGGGTGGATTCTTCTGGTTGTACCTAGACTGTTTTATGTTCTAGGTTCGCTCGCTTACTCAGCATTACATGTACGACTAGATTTGAAAACCAAATATCTAACAGTGGTGGATTAACCTAGGTAGTCTACATACAGGCATGCAACCTCATTTGTTCTATACACACAAAACCATTCTTCCTCCTTCCTCTAAACCTTTTTTGATATTAATATATATATATAGAACTACTGAGGTGATGCTCAAATATGAAATAGCAAGGACAATTCGGACTACTCTATAACAACAAAAGATAAAAGTGGATATTTTCTACAAAGGCACATTCATACAAAAAGAGATATCTTCTTCTTCCCCAAGCCTATCCCTATGAGTTCCATGTCATTTTTAGTTATAATTGTTTAAAAATGTTTTGGACAGTAAATAGTTTGGATCTGAAATAAACAATAACTATAAGATAATTATTATATATGTTCTTTTACTATTAATTCATCTTTACTATTAATACATGTTCTTTTATTCATATCTACAGTTAATTTATCTTCATGTATACTCTTATCTTCCTTATCCCTATTTTGACTTTTATTTATTTACGGTCTTTGTACATACCTTTTTATTCAATCTTAGATCTGTTTTCTCCATTTTTCCTTTTATATTTACGTTAAATCTAGGCTACTCAAAGCCTAGGCCATTACCGTTCATTGCGTATAGAGGACGTAAATTGGAATAATTTGATAATGACATTAAAAGGAGAAAATTGGGCACATTGTAGATTTAGAACCTTTACCGTAAATTTGGGTTTTTACACTGGAGGAAGAATATGCGACCTGTAAATCTGATAAATTGAACTTAATGTAGGATTAAGTATAACATGTAAGAATCTACGAGTACTAGATGTAAAAACTAAGTAAAACGAATTATTCTAAGTCTAATTGTACATCTGGGCAGGTGCTTATGTGGGAAGAGGATTGGGTACCAAAAAATGTCATTTTACATCCAGGCTTATTAATGAACTTAAACCTGCTAAGTTACACGTATTAATTAATAAGCTAAGAGGTCCCACGTCTAGTAATTTGTATCAGGTTTTTGGAACTCCTAAATCCTAAGTACATGGGGACAAAAGCCTAATGGGTGGCTTGTGTCAAGTTGTATGGAACCCATATCAGTCAATATCCCTATTGGTATCTCGGTAGGGGCCCCGCACTAGGTAGGGGTCAGGGCAACTGGATTATAAGAGGTTAAAGGTTTGGGGTGGGTACGGGCGCATTCTGGTGGAGTCATTAGCGTGCATAGGTCCGATTTTGGGAAAATAAGACGTTGTAACACCTACAAATAGTTCTATGTTTTATAAGTTACTGGGTCAGGGACTTAAACACCCTATTGTTGGGGCTAACACAAGATGTCCGGGTAATGGGAAGCCGATCGCATGGGTAGTAATTACGGTAACACCTAATCTTGTTAGTACTAGTAATTGGTGCAATAGCTTGATTCTTGGGATATGAATGAGAAGTTTAATCTACCATTATCTTGTTTTGCTATCTCGTTTACCTCGCACTTATATAAATGTTTTACTGTACTTTCTTATCCAGTATTAGTTATCTGTCTTGACATCTTTTCATATGCTTATGATGTACTTATGCTATAAATTACTGGAACTCTCCAGACTTTATGTCTGGACCATTTTGTTTTCCTTCCTCTCTTCCGTCCCCCCTTCAGGTTCCCAGAGTGCGAGTGGTCAATAGTTGATATCATGATTCTGCTTGGATTTAGATAGGTCTCCTTTTCCATATACTTCCTTCCGTTTATTCATCTATTTTTTTGAAATGACACTTGAGGGATATTGTTATGGTTTTTGTACTCTGATATTATTGAGACAAATGATTTGGTTTTTGACATTTGATACAAAATGGCATGTTTCAAATTGAAATTAAAGTTCTTAGTTTTCTACTGTATTATTTATATCTGACTTGTAAATTTAGTTGTTATTTACCTTGCACTTCTTGAAACTTAATGCATCTTCTTAAGAGTGACATTATCAGACGAAGGGTTTCACATTTGGTGTCAGAGACTAAAGTTACAAGATCAGAGAAAAAGTTTTTGAAAAGCACTTTCAAAGTAAAGGATTTTCAAATAAAACCAATTTTTGAAAAGCATATCCCCTCAATTCATATACAATATTCCTTCGGCTCTCTTTTTGAATTCTCATTTTTTCCTTTTTGCAGCATGTTTAGGACTCCTAAATTTCCAGAGGGCATTCATTCCTACATGGTTTCATAGATATATATAAGCTACGATGATTGTTAGAGTACAAGAGAATGTCCCTCCCTCAGCTGTCACTGTAGTAGTGCCTCCTCCTCCTCATATAGTCAACTTTTCTAATCTTTGTAAGGACTTCTGCGCAATGGGAAGAAAACCTTTTCGTGGTACAGAAAGTTTTATAGATGCATGAAATTGGATAATAGAAATGGAAAATGTATTCAACTTGTTCGAGCTCGATGATAGGAGGAAAATCCAGTTGGTTGCTTGGCAACTGAAGGATCAAGCATCGTACTGGTGGAAAATATTTTAAACCAGACTAGAAGTAGCTACTTGGGATAATTTTAAGGCTATATTCGAGGTGAGATTCTTATCACAGGCAGAAGAAGGAATGCAAGTGGAGAGATTTTTGAATTTGAAACAAGGGAGCATGACTATAAAGGAGTATGTCAACACTTTTAATCAACTAACATGATTTGGATTGGAGTTAGTAAATACTCCTCATAAAAAGGCCTTGAGGTTAGCTAAGGGATTGAACCAACCGCTCCAAGACTTAGCACTGATGCATGTACCAATGGGAGCAACCTTCGAAAGACTAGTTGACATGGCTTTAATGCATGAGGATCAGAAGGAAGGGAAGAAAGTGGTTAAGACAAAGGAAGAGAAACCCAAGGCAAAGAAAAAGAAATGGTGACCTAAGAAGAACACTGCTAAGAAAGGGGGAAAGCCCAATAAAGTTCAGATCAAGTCAAAAGTAAAATGTCATGGGTGTGGTGCTTTTGGGCACTTTGTGAAAGATTCTAGAAAAACGAAGAATACTTGATTTATTTGTGGGCAAATTGGACATTTCAAAGGACAATGCCCTAAAAGTCAAGGACATAAGGCTAGATCATCTGGAGGGCAAGTTAACGCTTAGAGGTTGGTGAACCGGATCGGGGGTAGGAAAGTCGTAGTAGAAGGTTTGATTTCTCTTTTAGACTATCCTATTAGAACTATTTTTGATTCTGGTGCTTATCATTCATTCATATCCAACTCTATGGTAGAGCATTTACACCTAGATACTAGTATTGTTTCTGATCCCGTTATTGTCTCAAATCCTATAGTAGGAACGACTCATTTATCCATGATGTGAAGGGGTTTGAGGATTTATATTTTTAGTGTCAAATTTGAATGTGATGCATATATTCTTGGTTTTGTGGTTACAAATTAATTCTAGGAATGGATTGGCTAGCTATGTATGGTGTCATTCTTGATTGTGAAAAGAGAGTAGTTAGAATTCTAACTTGTCGTAGTAGAACTTTCGAAATTTCTTGTGATCCACGGGGGTTGGTGATTCTTAGCTTCCTAGATTCTCTGGATGTTTCTGTTGATGATCTTTGATCGGTGCCCTGAGTTAGTAGGTTTCTGGATGTGTTCGACGAGGTTAAGGGTTATCTCCAAGGCATGAAATAGACTTCCAGATTTACTTATTGGAAAATGCAAAACCTGTCACATTTCCAGCATGGCGCATGGGTCCTAAGGAGAGGAGGGATTTCAGCAAACAAGTGTGTGAGTTGTTGGAAAAAGGATTCATTAGGCGGAGCATTTCTGAGTAGGGACCTCCAGTCGTTTTCGCAACCAAGGCAGATGGCTCTCTCCGTCTATGTGTGGACTACAGAGAATTGAAAAAACTCACCAAAAAGAATAGATACCCACTACCGAGGATTGATGACTTGTTTGACCAACTACTAGGTGCTTCATTTTTCTCACTGTTAGATATAGCCACAGGATTTCATCAGCTTAGAATGGTGTATGATAGTATTGACAAGATGGCTTTTAGAACTCCGGATTGTTTCTTTGAGTGGTTAATCATGCCTTTTGGGCTAACCAGTGCACCCGCATACTTCGTGGACTTAATGAGTAGGTGCTTAGGGAGTATCTGAACAAGTTTGTGGTGGTGTTCGTGGATGACATTTTGATCTTCTCAAAGAGCAAAGAAGAACATGCCCAATACTTAGAGGAGGTTCTAAGTATGCTTCAGAGCACATCAACTTAAGCAAAAAAATTACATGTCATTTTTGGAGGAAGGGAGTGAAATTCCTAGGGCATGTAGTCTTCAAGGATGGGTTAGCGGTGAACCCTGCTAAGGTAGTTGTAGTTTAAGACTGGATGGCCCCTAAGAATGCGACGGAGGTAAGAAGTTTCCTTGGATTGGTGGGTTGTTATAGGAAGTTTATTAAAGACTTTGCGCATATCTCAGCTTCTCTTACCCATCTGACAAAGAAAAACTTGGCTTTTTCTTGGAGCGTGGATGCTGAAGAAGCTTCTCAGAGGCGGAAAAGGGCTCTGAAAACAGCACCTATCCTAACTCTTTTCGATGGTAGCAAGGTGTTTATAGTCTACACGTCTGCTTATGGCACGGGATTAGGCACCGTAGTAATGCAAGAGGGTAGGGTGATGTGCTATGGAGGTAGGCAACTAAGGGTTCATGAGAAGAACTACCCCACCCTTAACCAAGAGTTGGCTGCTATAGTGTTTGCACTTAAGTCTTGGCGGCACTATCTACATGGAGATAGATTTGAGCTATATACGGATCATAAGTCGCTCAAATATTTGTTCTTACAGAAGGTTCTCAACTTAAGGAAGCAACGGTGGATGGAGTTCCTAGCGTACTATGATTTTAAGATGGTTTATACCCCAGGAAAGGGTAATTTAGTGACGGACACATTGAGTAGGCAGAGGACGATCTTGAGTCCTTTATTTGTAGAAAGGTAGAGCTTGGAGTACTTCCAATCTTTGATTTTAATCCATCTACGGATTTTACATTTGGTTTGTTGGCATCATTGGTGATGCGACCTATTCTCATGGAGCAAATTGGATCTATGCAGCGTGAGGACCAGTAGTTGAAGGATATCTTGGATAGACTTTGTAAAGGTGAAGCTTCCGGTCACCTAGCTAGATATACCATGGACGAAAAAGGGCGGCTAAGATAAGATGGAAGGCCGTGTGTCCCTAGAGTTGGGGAATTACTAAGAGCAGTGCTAGAGGAAGCTCATCACTCTTGGGTGACTATCCATTTGCGCAGTGACAAGATATACCAAAACATGAAGCGTGTTTTCCATTCGACTAGCATAAAGAAAAATGTAGCAGAACTCATGACCCAATGTTTGACTTATCAGCAAGTCAAGGCTGAACAAAAGAATCCTGGTGGATTACTTCAGCACTTGGAAATCCCACATTGGAAATATGAGAGCGTCTCTATGGATTTCATTGATGGACTTTCCCGGTCAAAGAAGGGAAACAACGAGCATTCGAGTGGTAGTGGATAGACTTACTATGAGCGCTCATTTTATCTCAGTCAAGAGCAAGAGGACGGCAGCTTGGCTAGCTTCAGTTTACCTTAAAGTGATCGTCCAATGGGGTACCTTCAAGCATAGTAAGTGATTGTGACCCCATATTTACTAGTGAATTTTGGAAGAGATTGCAAGAACCCTAGGTACACAGTTGAGACTTAGCACAACTTATCACCCTCAAACTGATGGACAAACTGAGAGGGTTAATAGAGTTTTTGAGGATTTACTAAGACTATGTATACTGGATTTTAGAGGGACTTGGGAGGAGTATCTCCCATTAGTTGATTTCGCATATAATAATAGTCAGTAGTCAAGCATAGGGATGGCACTCTTCAAAGTATTATATGGACGACCTTGTAGACTGCTGACGTGTTGGTGGAAGTCTACTGACAAACTTCTAAAAGGGTCCAATATGGTGAGAAAGACTTTAGAAAAGACAGACCTCATTTGAAGAAAGATGAAAGCTACATAAGATAGGAAAAGGTCGTATGCCAATAAGAGAAGGAGTGGCTTGGAATTCGAAGTAGGAGATATGGTCTTCATCAAACTATCACCTTTAAGGAATGTGGTTCGATTTGACTCAGTAGGAAAATTTGCACCAAGGTTTGTAGGACCATTTCCCATAGTAGAGAGGACAGGCCAAATGGCTTACAGAGTTAGACTACCGGAGAGACTAGCAGGAGTTCATGATGTATTCCATGTTTCCCATTTGAGGAAATGTCTTCATGACACAGTGGAGGTAGTGGAGCCTAGTACCTTGAAGATGTTGAAGTCGAGAAAAAGGCATCATTTCAAAGACTTCCTACTTGTACTCTTGAGACATAAGTCAAGAATCTATGCAAAAAGAGATAAAGTTAGTGAAGGTGCAATGGCGAGAAGAGCGAGACGACGCGACATGGGAACCGGAGGACAAGATTCGTGCTTCCTACCCTTTCCTCCTTGAGAGTACGTTTTAATTTCCTTTTCTAGCTTTTGAATTTGATTTCGTTCGTCTCTATCATTTTGAATCATAAGTTCTTAGGATAGGGATCTATGTTTTGAAACACGTGTTTGAGACATATTATGTTCTATGATTGCAAGTGGATGTAAGTGGTTGCTAGTGTATGCCTGTGAATGCATACACACACATTGGGCACTAGATCGGCTCAACCACTTACATTTTGCATATGGATGTGTATGCATCTTACTTTTCAATGGATGCAAAATGGTTGAATAATCATTTGAATGTTGCATTTTGGTGAATTGATGTGCACATATAGAACTTATATGTATTATTAGGTTTACTTGCATATATGTTAGATACATTGCACAGACAGACATTGCATTAAGGAGGTCAACTGAATCAGTGGACTGCCTTATTTTCGTATTAGCTCAAGGATATACACAACACTTTTTTCATATGTTCATATCAATCATTAGAAATCTTAAGGTCAATGGATTCTTGTGGACGATTGTTGATTATATAGGTGTAGGTTCAAATATTAACATTTTTCTTAACTTAGAGATTTCATGGATGAAATCCTTTAAGGAGAGGAGAATGTAATACCCTATAATTTAATACATTGTAACTATATAATAAAGACAATAAAATGGGTTTTTCTTAATGAAATGTTCAGAATTAAGTAATACGGACATTACCGTTGTGTTCGTCTCAGAATTCTTATTCAGATAGACCCTAAGTTTGCGTAAATTAGATAACGTATGAAGAAGTTATGGATATAAGAATATTGTATATATAAAGAGATTATGTATAAACAAATTCAAAAATGATTCAAACCGGAGACGCAGAAAAGCAGTTATGGGACAACCCAATCGAGACCTAGGTCGACCTACGGGTCGACCCATGTATAGGAGAGGTCGCCCTATGGGTCGACATAGTATGTCCGTGGGTCAACCCAATAACATCCTGGACGAATTCTTCTGGCTTTACCTAGACTGTTTTATGTTCTAAATTTGTCCGCTAACTCATCATTACGTGTACAGCTAGATTTGAAAACCTAATATCTAACGGTGGTGGATTGTCCTAGGTAGTCTATATAAAGACATGCAACCTCATTTGTTCTACACACAACCATTCTTCCTTCTTCTTCCTCTAAACCTTTTTCCGATATTAATATATACATTGAACTATTGAGGTGCTGCCTAAGTATAAAATAGCAAGGACAATTCAAACTAATCTATAGCAACAAAAGATAAAAGTGGACACTTTCTACAAAGGCATATTCATGAACAAGAAGATATCTTCTTCTTCCCCAAGCCTACCGTTGTGAGTTTCATGTCATTTTCAGATCTGGTTATTTAAAAAGGTTTTGTACTAGCTATAAGTTAATTCTTATATGTGTTCTTTTACTATTAGTTCAACTTTACTCTTAATACATGTTCTTTTATTCAGATCTACAGTTAATTAATGTTCATGTATACTTCTTTCTTTCTTATCTCTATTCTGTATTTTATTTATTTACAATCTTTCTATATGCCTTTATTTTCAGTCTTTCTATATGCTAATTAATAAGCTAAGTGGTCCCAAGTCTAGTAATTTGCATTAGGTTTTCAAAACTCTTAAATCCTAGGTACACGGGGACATAAGCCTAGAGGATGGCTTGTGTCAAGTTGTGTGGAACTCATATCAGTCAGTATCCCTATTGGTATCTCGGTAGGGGACATGCACTAAGTAAGGGCCAGGGCACTCTTTACTGAACTGGACTATAAGAAGTTCAATGTTTGGGGGTGGGCATGGGAGCGTTCCGGCAGAATCATAAGCATGCATGAGTCCGATTAAGGGAAACTAAGACGTTGTAACACCTACGAATAGTTCTATGTTCTATAAGTTACTGGGTTAGGGACTTATACACCGTACTGCCAGGTCTAACACGTGATATTTGGGTAATAAGGAGTCAATTGCATGGGTGGTAATTAGGATATCACCTAATTCTAGTAATACTAGTAACTGGTGCAATAGCTTGATTCTTGGGATATGAACGAGAAGTTTAATCTACCATTATCTTGTTTTGATATCTCATTTAACTCGCACTTATATGTTTTAATGTACTTTCTCATCTAGTATTATTTATCTTTCATGACATCTTTTCATATGCTTATGATAAAAATTACTGTAACTCACCATACTTTATGTTTGGCACTTTTTCTTTCCTTTCTCTCTCTTCTTTCCCCCCGTCAGGTTCTCAAAGTAGGAGTGTTCAGTAGTTGAGATCATGATTCTGCTTGGACTTTGATAACTCTCCTTTTTTTCCTTTTCATGTACTTCATTTCGTTTATTCACTTATGTTATTTGTATTGACAATTGAGGGATATTGTTATGGTCTTTTACTCTGATATTATTGAGACAGATGATTTTGGTTTTTGACATTTGAGATGAAATGGCATGTTTCAAATTGAAATAAAAGTTTTAAGTTTTCCACTGTATTGTTTATATTTTTCTTGTAAATTTAGTTTTTGTTTACCTATTGCACTTCATGAAACTTAATGCATTCTCTTAAGAGTGACATTAACGGACATGTGGTGTCATAATATTTCTTAATGAGATTCTATGTTAGGATAACATTACAGGGTATGGGGTGTTACATATTTCCTTATGAGAGATGTGTGAATAAAATGGCTAAGTGTAGGAATAATTTTCTATAATAAATAACATGAGCACGATAGGTTTGTCCCCTTTTATAGGATAAGTCTTCCTTGTCAACCTGGCTACTAGCATCTACCAAAGGAAGATTAATGTGAGGCATCGTAGTGCTAGAGATCATCTAGATGCGTAATGACCTGCTTTAGGGATAAGGCATTAAGCTGTTAGATCCACCACTAGGTATTAAGTGATCATTTGACATGCATTAGTACTAAGTGTTCGTTAGGACTCCTTTTACTTAATATGAGGTACTAAATGGACAAAAAAAGGGTTTTAATGGTGTTGACGACAAAAAATGTCATAATACCCAAAGATTTTTAATTACTTAAAAATATTGTTTCGCATAGGAAAATAATGTGTAGAAAGTAGTTAATAACACGAGGATTTATAATGGTTCTGCCCGTAAGGGGCTTACATCCACTTTTAAGGAGTTTGCTGATATTTTATTCACAATAATGAGTTACAAGAATTGAACGACATCTAGGCATTCGTTTACAAGTGTTTTCATGTGTTTTGGGGTTATGGTAGTCAAATGCTAAGTCTTGGAAAAAAGTGATTTTATGCTTTTCTTTCTCAAGAACTAGGCTTCCATTCATGAGTTCTAGAAGCTTCAAGAGATGTCAAATCAGCAAAAATCCAACCCTTGTGAAGTGTAAGCATGGGTTTTTTTATAAATGAAGGATTAGGTGGGAGTAGGTAGGATTTGGGGGCTACACAGTCGAATTTCATATCCCTAAAAGGCTATATTTAGAACTTCTACCCCCTCTGGGATTGAGTAAGAGAATTTGTATCCCTCTAAAGGGATACGAATTTCTTATCTGATGGGATATGAATTTCGTATCCCTTGGGATATAAAAAAGAATTTCCCTAAGGGAGTACGATAGTTTTATATCCCCGAAGGGATATGAGTTTATTCCCTTGGTGTACGTCTAGGGGATACGAGTTTTTCGTATCCCCTGGGGGATATGAGTTTATTCCCCTGAGGGGAACAATGTCTCGTATCCCTGGGAGATACGAGTTTTTTGTTTCCTCTGAGGGATACGAGTTTGTACCCATAGGGGTATGCGGTCTCGTACCCCTAAAGGATACGATTTTTTCATATCCCAGCCCCTGAGGGATATGAACTCATATCCCTAGGGATACGTTGGAGGGATTGAGGGTCTCGAATTGTCTTGATCAAGGGATTCAAAATGTCTTCCATGTGGATCTGTGGGGTACGAAATGTTTGATGGCAGTGCATTCTGAAGGGATTTGAAATGCTTGTTTGCAAGGGATTTAAAGTCTCCAGAACAGGGGATTCGAAATATGCTATACACACTGTTTCGAGGAATTGTCAGGCCTTGGCTTGCGCGGCTTCTCTTTGACTTGAGTTGTGATTGCTTTGGCAACACTCAGGCCTTAATGCCATACAATGTGTTGAGTCGAGCATGCATATTGTTCTTTTGGGAACCGGACCAAAAGGCTGGTTAACATTTGCCCCTGAAATACGTCTTGTCTCTACATGATGTAATTTTAGTTGAAATCATTGTTTTTGTTGATCATCTAATTCATATTTACTCATGAATTTAAACATTAGTCATTAACTTCCCTTTACGTCGCAACGCGAACTAATCGTTGTCGACGTATTGTTGCGTGTACGCTCACATGTTTTCACATGGTTTTGCGCAAGGCGATCGGAGGTTGAAAATAAAACAATGTAGAGTAATAAATGTGTAGTTTGTTTATGACTATGCGCGTTGTATTCTGAGAAACGACGCTGAGTTATGGATTCAATCGCTAGTTGTACATTCTTGAGTCGTTTATACTGACGAACGTACCATTGGTTAACAAACTGAAACAATGTTGACCGTCATGACATTGGAAATACACGTGCGTAGCCATGTTGGAACCACGACTCTGGGATTTCTCAGAGTTTGGGAACCTCGTTCTTGTTCATCTGATATTGTCATGAGCACGTATGCATATATATATATATGCGCAAATATATACGCATGTATAGTTGTTTGGGATGTGGTAAAGCATGCACAAAAAGCATTCTTATACGGGTGCATATAACACACATACACGCATGTTATTGCAAATATATATATATACCTACCACATTTATATATATGTATATATATATATATATATTATTTCGTATCCCCACGTGGGGATACTAAGTTTTGTACCCAAGTAGGGTACGTAATTTTGTATCTGTGATGGGATATGAGATTTCATATCCCACTGGGGTACGAGATTTCGTATTCCACTGGGGTACAAGATTTCGTATCCCTATGCGGGTTACAAAATGGAAAATGAGCCAAGCCCGATATCCCCCTTATAAATTTGAATCCCACTTACACTTCCCCCAATTTTTTTACTTTGTCCAATCTCATGACCTAACACATTCGCACCCCAAGACCCGAAATTCTTTAGACATCGAACTTGAATACATAGGTAAGTCTCGAAATTGGTCCTCGATTTCAATGCATGGAATCGGGTTTTGAGCCGGATCTGGCATCGGTGCTCAAATCGATTTTGGGGGTTGATTTCGAAATGAATTCAAAGCCGATTGTGTTATCAAACTCTGGGTCGGAGTTCGAGAGGATCGAGATCAAGTTTTGAGTTGAACTCAGGATCGATCTTCAGGACACTGAATCGAACTGGGTGCATGGGTTCGATTTTGTGATTGGTGAGAAAGGGGATTTAGGGAAGAAGGGACCGAGAAGGAGAAGGGGTCAAACTGTCATTTAAGTGAAGAATAGGGACTGCGATATTTCGAAATAGGGGAGTCAAAATTTATGGCTCGAAATACCGAAATTTGTGTCGTACCGCTGAAGATGGGATACAACATTTTGTATCCCTAAACGGATACGAAATTTCATACCCTTGGAGGGACATAAAATTTCGTATCCTTAAAGGGATACAAAATAATGTATCCCTAAAGGGGCACAGGATTCTTTGTTGGCCCGAGCGCTTCGAGCTCTGCCTTCGTTACATTTTGCGCCTCTCATTTGTGACTCAAAATATTAACGATTTGCATATGGATTAGGGTCGTTTCCACGGTGTTAGACGATTGAACTAAATTCCTTATTAGACATAACTAAGTCGACGATTTGGCCTTACATATAGGATTAGGCTAGGCCATAAATGCCTGACTGAACTGTCGAACTTCGAACGCATTTTCATGATTCCAATAGTGGTGTAGTCTTGACTCGACGAGGATCTGACGATATTGGCCAACGATGATGATGGTTGTAGTCTTGAGGACTTGTGATCATCATCATGCCCCAAGTTTTCGAGTTATAACTGTACAAGTATCACTCTACACTACACATACATGTTAGTTTACACTAACGCGAGGGGTACAAGTTATACAATGCGATGTCTAATGCAACTACATTAAAGTATAACCAGTATTGGAAACGAGATCTACGAAACAACTGACTTTGGAAGCTGAAGCTTCATAGCACTCGCCATCCCAATCTAGTTCAGCTAGTAGTCCTAGTTCAAGGGACAACAAAATTGAGACCTCTTGAGAGTCCACTCCTTTCCGGCCGATGGATCCGTCGATAGCGCTCGATCAGGGAATGCAGATGGAAGGGAAAAAATCGATGGTCGAGCATTCTACGGAGTCACATGCGAAGGGAAGGTGTGGAAAGATAGGCAACAAACATGAAGGAGAAGATACTCTGGAGGCGCTATATATGATAGCGGGGGCTGTTATACTTGAGAATCCACCGAATTCGGTGGCCTCACATATGGATGAAATGACAGTAAGGCATACGACAATTTGGTTTGGTACGCACCAGGTAGATGTTCGTGTGTCTCAAGAAAGCGACAAGGCTCACGAACCTTCTAAAGGGTTTACTTCTTGGAACTTGCATGTGTGTACTTCTGGGTGCGTGCCCCGACCAACAACTTTATGAGGGACATACTTCACTATTTTTGCTTGGCGCCTACGCAGCTTCATCCAAATTGGTAGCTTCCCTCTTGGGTACCTGCATTATATACAGGGAATACCAGTAGATAGAGCCCACCAGAGAGGACATCCAGTATCTTTTTCAGTTGAAGAGGAGACCAAGCACACAGCCTTCTCTGTATTACCTTGAAGCACTACCGAGTACTAGATTCATTGAGGGGAAATGGATTAAGCCATGCATGTTTAAGCACGACCGGTTCTTCGTGCGCTTCCCTTCTAGATTTGCAAGGCGGTGGTTGGAAGGAAGTGAGTGTCTTTGATCGTTTTGAATTTTGGGCTCACTATGTTTCCAGCTTTGAGTTGACTTTGCTTTTGTGTTAACAGGAAATCCTCCCGCTCCCATTGAAAGCGTGTATCAACAACGTCTCGAGTCATTATTGGTCATCCCGACTAGTACCCGTTCTACAGGGCGTGTTTCGAACCTGGAGCAGCTTCATCGCACGGGCTTACTTCCCGCTGGTCATACAATAATCAGGTCGGTCATTGTCGGGGTTAAGGGAAAAGCGGAAAATGAGGGAGGCAGAAGCTCTCTTGGCCGCACAAGAAAAGCATCCTCTATCATGTCCAAGCGAGTCAAAGTTGCCAAGACTCAGAGAGAAACTAGTGGATGTAGGTCTGGTGGCGAGGAGGAAGTTGCCAAAGACGAAGGCCCACCGGCCACTCATGTCCCGCTTATAATAGATGAGGCGAGGACAAAAGTGTCGCCTAGGTTGGAGTCTCCCATAACTACCACTAAGACCACCATGTCATTAGAAAAGGAGGGTCAGTTTGACGATCTGAATAAGATTCCTCTCATTACGTCGCCTTGGACTAGTGGCACAAGTTCAATGGGATTAACACTTACAATTGGGGAGATCACCCCTGCGAGCGGACCGCTATCAGGTCTGTAGAGAGAACATTTAGGACAAACACTCATAGACACTGCATGACACAACATTTGTTTGTGTGCGTAGAGTGTTCAAGTCAAACCTTGAATAAGTTCCTTCGTAAGTGAAATGGCTCGAGGAGCTAGAGGTCGAGGCTTTGGGGGTCACCGACCATCAAGGAGTGGCTTCCATAGAGATTTTAGAAGAGATGCTAGTTTGTTTGATGAGCCCCAACACTCTCATGACTGTGGCAGCGAGTATCGTCACGGAGAACGATTCTGATGTTCTGAATCCCCTTCGCCATTCACTCGGTCGCCTAGGACATACACAAGACACGTCACTGCGGGCACCGAGCAGCCCTTTTCGATAATCCCTCATTATGTTTTACCTTCAGCCCCCATCACCTCTACCAAAGGAAAGGAGTTGGCACCTACCGACAAAAGAAAGTAGCTTCGAAGAAAAAGGGACAATTACTAGAGGCACCTGAAGCTCCAGAGGTTACTACAGATCAGAGGATGGCCCTATTGAGGGAGCGTTTTGCCAAGCACTACTTCGATGAAATAAAATGCTCCCGGACATCAACATGATTCCTCGAGAGGATACCGACAGGGTATGGTAGAAATTGTACGCTACTTATTACTAGTTTGACGAGTTTAGGAAGTATTCTGGTCACCTCTCGCAGCTGATCCGTAACAAGAATGTGGAGATTGCAAACCTGACGTAAGAGGTCAAGAATGAGTAGTTGACTGTCCAGAGACGGGAGGAGGAATTGTGTAAGACAATCCCTTAATTCATAGTATTTGAGTAACATGCTTATATGCTAATTCTGTATTGTCGAAACAGATGAGCTTGACGAGAAGTACAAGAAATTGGAGAGAGAGGCGTAGCACTCCGAGATAACCTTTAAAGATATCATGGCCTCGGTGACTACCGACAATGAGAGTGTGACAACCACCCATAACCCCTGCACTAAAAAAGAGGAATAATGCGCTGAAAGATGTGTCAGGCAGCTATGGACGATCATCAAGGTAAGTTAACACAATCAGAACCTGTCGTAGAACTCACGGAGCAAGGATAAAATATAATAAAATATATACAACTGGCAATAATAGTGAAGCATATTTGAGTAGAAACTTAAATCCTCATAGCAACTAGAGAAAATATCCATACATCACTCAGAGATAATCATCAAACAGCGGAACAAATACTAGATAGTAACAAAGATAGTACACTAGCCTACTACTTGCCCCCGAACTGCAACATCGTCCTCACTAAGCTATCACATGTCACCTACCACCTAGTCTGCCCATCCACAACCGGATGAACAGGCTAAGGTAATAAGAGGGAAACGTAAAACCTTGAGTCAGACAATACCCTTAGTGAGCGATAAAGCAGCTAACAAATATCATCAATAAAGTATATCAGAATGAATAGATAAACATACTAATCAACACATAACACCAAGAAGAAGTCAACCCGATCTTCCCCACATAGGACAGTAATAGCCTTTACAACTATATTTCAAACAGTTAATCAATGGAAACTGGAACACCCACTCAATCCTGGCAAAGCACTCATGGCATCCAAATTATATATATCTTATGTAAACCATCCTAACCGATCTCAGCATCCCTCAAGCAGAAGCCTAAGAGGACTAAACCCATATCGGACAAGCACCCAAGAAACATCTCCTTCGACATTGGACAATCTACATGAGACGGTTCAATCAAAGCAACTAATCAACCATGACAGATTCTAGCTATCACCGCCAACCCTAATTTGAAACCATCGTTAATCGTATGACAGCCATCCTTGCCATACGTCAAGGGATAATGGTAACCCCAGTTCTAGCATAAACTCCATATGCCTTTCAACGATATGTGTGTTTGTCCAACCTTGACAACTAGGCCTTTCAACGATACCCAGGGTACTCGACCTACAACCGGTCTTTTAGACGTCTCTAGTGTACCCCTACTTCAAGCCAGCTAGAAATTATGACAACAATAATCTCTCGGCCTTTGCCTCTCTAGTAATTCAACCTTAACTTTTCATAGCTCAAGCAACCTTCTCGAGTAACCATTATCCACCAACTCACGACCTTTGAGTTGTCACTTCATTAATTGTTCTACACTCATCAACAAACACATTTCAACATTTCGAAACTTAGTTCTTGAATTCACTTTGAAGTCACACCATCATCGAGCCAAATTATATCACTGCGCCACGGTTAGGGTTCGGGGGGTTGCCCTCGGAAAAAAAATCAAGTTCTTTTGTCCAGATCTGGGTCGTACCCTAAAAGCATAATTTTTCAGAAATAACCCTGTGTCTTCTAGGTCGTCCATAAAAGACCAACCTGTTCTTTACATGCACGACTGACGCATCTCCAGATCACCGAACGATCGTCCCCATCCCTGGAGTACCGATTGGCCCCTACCTTGGAGCACCGATCAGCTCCCCTTCTCTTGGAGCACACCGATCGGTTCTCCCTTAGATCACACCGATCAGTCCTCCCTTGGGGCACCGATCAGTCCTCCACTGCAGCGCACCCATCGGTCCTCCCTTGGAGTGCACCAATCGGTCCTCTCCTAGGGCACCAATCATTCCTCCCCAGCTTGTTCTCCAAGCCACTCCACAACTGATCCTTCTGACTGATCGGTCCACTATACAGCCCCAATCCAACTCCAATTTCAACCAAAACTTCGTCAAATGACAAATGCGACGAAACCGACTCATCTAGTACATCTAGTAGAATCATAAGCATGTTATGAAACCACTAACATTATGAAAATGGCAGTTATCATCAAATTATGCAAATTTCACCAAAATCATGATAAATGAACATGTGATCTAAATTTTGGATCTAACTTGCATAGACTTATGAAATGGGACACGAATTTCCGGTATAAACATGATAAATTAGATCTTGGGGCGATTCATATGAAAATGAACTTATCAAAGTGTACATCTATGAGAAAATGCTTGAATTTGATGAAAAACATGATCAAACATTCATATACTTCATTGAATCCATATGAGAGATGCATATCACTCACCAATTCTCCAAAATAAGCTAAAATCAATGAATTAAGATTCCAAACTGCAAGCAATTCGAATCAGACTCCTTGATCCCATGATCTCTCCCTTCAAATGATGTAGATCTATCCTCAAATGGTGTAGATCTTCTATTTCCTTCCTTTAGATCTCGATGTTAATGGGGAAAGGTGTCAGAGGAAGGAGGAACATAGGAAACCAAATGAGAGAATAAAGAAACTAAAACCATTTTCCATATCTCTCACCCCTATTTATAGTTTCCACCAGCCCACTAACGGGCCTTCCCAAATAAGCCCATTGTTGCTCCCAAAACCTGAACAGCCAACTAAAAAACCCTTAAAACAATGATTCCTCTCAATTCGCTGAGCCAAATCTTTAATGTAACCACTATACGGAAAGGCAATCATCATTTCCTTTCCAATGGCACAGGTCTTACTGCCTAATTCGACCTGAATCAAAAGTTATTCCTTGTAAAATACTTATAGGGGCAAAATGGTCATAAACAAAATTGGTAAAAAAAATATAGACCTATATTACATCCCCATATGCAACATATTAAAATATGGGAATGATCCAACCCTTAGGGAATAAAATAAAAATATTTTACGATTTTTCAATATGTAAAATGCGGGCTGTTACAGCGAGACATAAGAAGGAGAATTCAGAGCCAATAGAGGAGAATACCCATTTGGCTAAGGAGGACAAGAAGGTGTTCTAGCTCCAGACAGACAATGAGGCCTGGTGAAGGAGAACCAGAGGCCGAAAGCTGAGAACGAAGAGGCTCAAAGGCTTCAAAGAGTAAATGTTGAGTTGTGAAGACAGTTGGAGGTGGCTAAGAAGGACAAAGAGGCCACCAAAGCCAGTAACAAAGAAGTGTTGAGCTCACTGGACGGAATGAGGGCTAAGCATTAGAGGGAGGTGGAACAACTCAGGGAGGAGATTAGGGATGCCAAGGCCAAGGTGGAAGCATCCTTGGAGGAGCCTATCTGGGGATATATACGTTAAAGCACTGAGGTTCTGTAGAATCTCTAGGGTAAATGATTACCCTCGAGTGATGGCTTAGACATGGGAGAGGCTATTGTAGTTTGAGGCTCGGAGGCTACAGGTGGAGGCTGTAAATGAATTACTACTCATGGAAATTCTCTTGGATGAGAATGAGCGTAAGGTGTTGGCGGACGGGAGGAGACTGCTCTATGAAGATGTTGAGAAAGCGAGGTTGGTGGAACTTGCTGTTGAGAAAGTGAAGTTTGTGTCTATTGAAAGTGTGATTGTCACTCACGAGTTTGTGGAGGGGGTTCTTATCAGCTACAAGTTGAACCATCTGCTACCCCCAACGATCCCGCGGTCCCAACCCTTATTAAAATCGAGTATCACCCCGACTATTCAGAGTTGGGATTAGAGGGTTCATCTCTGACTGCAACTGCGCACCTTGCCTACTGTCCTTGTGTCGCATGTTTCTGCAGGTAAAGTCTCATTATCACGAATGCTTGAAAAGGGTACAAGCAATTAGTTAAAAGGGACTAAACAGCCTTCTTCCTTGTTGTGCATCCCACTTTAGAGAAGAGATGACAATGGGCTTTGCTACGATGCTTCCTCAGTTACCAAAGACCTGACTAGGACTGCAGGGTATACAATTTGGAGAGGGAGGCAGATGGATGGATACATTCTCGGATGTGGACCTAAACGCCAGCATATATAAGGATTTTCTTTCTGAGGAAGGGGAAATAATAGATGGCCAGAGTATCCATGTGGCAGGCCCGGTGGATGCGAGTGTGCATACGAAGTATGACTTGGTGCAATGGAAAAAAGTCCAATTGATCGCCAAGGGCAGAGGAGCAGGAAGAGACAAGGCAGGCTAATGAGGCTTCTCTACAGGAGGCTCATGTGAAGGCTAGGTAGGATGCTAAGGAGGAAGCCAAAGAAGAGAAAGCGAGAAAGAAAGTTATCGCTGAGGCTGAAAAAAAGAGGGCCGATGATGAGGCCAATAAGAAACAAGATGATGAGGACGCCAAGAGAAGGGGCGAAGAGGAATACAAGAAACTTAAGACGGGTGCTGCTACGAAGCTTAAGACCGCAAAGCTAGCTGAACAAAAGGCCGCACGAGATGCCAAGAAGAAGGCGGATATGAAAGCTAAGAAGGCGATGAGAACTAAAGATAAAGGAGGAGTCGAGGCCGTGATAGCTCATCCTGCTAGCGCCACTCCAAAATCACTGCAAGTTATCCTGCCTGGTGATATTACAGCGATTACAAGTGGCGTGGATGATGATAGAAAGTGCAAGTCAGTATCCTTTGATTCCATTTCTCTGACTAAGGGTAAAGGAGTAAGAGGCGAAAGTAGCTCTGGAAGGAAAAGGACGAAGATTGGTGATGACCTACCCAGTGCTGAATCTATCAAGAAGAGGAAGAAGAAGAAAGGCAGATTGTCCTAGGGATTGTTATAGACATTGTGTATATTTTGGCAACGTAGGCCAATAGAATATGCAATAAAGACCCTCGCTTTTGGAGGCATGGTGTAGTTTTCAAGTACAACATGTCATTTGTAACACCCCGTATTTTGGGTTAATGCTAAAATTCACTAATTGCAGAATAAATAATCTCAGATGTGGGAATCGGGGGAAACGGGCTGCGTCATTGCGTTCGTCTCGGAAAAATATGCAAAATAGAGTCCGAGTTTTCGAGAATCGGAGTCCGTATGGCCCAGTTATGGCCCGATGAAGATTGCAGAAAATTCAAAACTAAAAACAGAATTAAGAATTTAAAATTCAGATTTTAAATTGGACAAGTGGGGTCAGGCGGGAAAAATCCCGCCTTACCCATGTCGACAGGGCTGTCGACAGGCCTGTCGACAGGGGGTGTCAACTTGCCTGTCGACTTGCCTGTCGACAGGGTGCACCGTCCATTGAACCTGGGTGCACCAGGTTGCACCAGGTTGGGTTCTAGGCTGGCTTGGAGGGCTGGTTCTGGAGATTTCCTAAATCTAAGGGTTCTAATCCAATCTAGGGTTAATCTAAGGGTCTAAAATGCAACCTAATCCTATAAATAAGACCCTAACCCTATCCTAATTCATTCATAATTAAATCTAGTAACTAAACTATGGCAAAATGAAACTTGGTCATGGCCTCCACAAATCAATGAAGAGAGTTGCAAGCTAATCAACCCCTAATCATCTTCTTCTTCATATTTGGCAACTAGTTTTACTTCATAAGTTTGCTAATCTTAGTTTTGGTGAGTTTCTATGGCTTTAATAATCAATTGTTAAATTGATTATGGTAGGATGTGATAAGACATGGCTATGTTTGTGGATAAATGTATTTATGCAAGTTTGTATGATATGTGATTTATGTTAAATGCAAGTTTAAGGCCATGTTTTATGATGCAAAACACCATGTTAAACATTTATGCATATGTGACATGTTATGCAAACTATATGTGAGAATATATGCAAGTTATATGTAACATGATATGCAAGTTATGCATGTGATTTTATGCATGCTAAGTAGTTGGTGTTATGCATGCTAAGTATTTGATTGTATGCATACTAAGTATTGGGTTTATGCAAGTTAAGTGGTGGGTTTTATGCATAATAAGTATTTGATTTCATGCATGATAAGTAAGTGGTTTTATGCATGCTAAGTGTTTGGTATTATGCATAAATCATAACATGCAAGTTTACCCTTTTAAATATGATGCGTACATATGCAAGATGATACCCTTATATGCTATGCATGTTTACCCTCCTTTAAGATGCAAGTTCATATGCAAGTTATGTGAATGGTGTTATGCAAGTTATGTGTATGAGATTATGCAAGTTATGTGCATGATGCTATGCAAGTTATGTATATGCTTAAATGCAAGTTTAATGTGATATGCAAGTTATGCATGTTCATGCAAGTATGTGAATGCTCATGCAAGTATGTGAATGCTTATGCAAGTATACGAATGCTTATGCAAGTTATGTGTATGCTTAAATGCATGTTTAATATGTTATGCAAGTTATGAGAATGCTTATATGCAAGTTTGGGTTATATGTAGTTGGGTTAATACATGTTCATATATGCAAGTTGACATCCTCTTAACCCATGACAAAGTTGTATGCTAAACCCATGATATTTATGATGATCTTCCCCTTATTTATGTCATGAAATGAGAACGATTTACGTGGGGAACGATGGGGTTGGTAAATATGTTAGTTAAAGTATGGTTGGGTATGATTAAGCATACCATAAAAAAATAAATTACCATAAGTGGGAATTTACCTATTGAGTTAGGTCTACCCCATGGGAATTTACCTATTGAGTTAGGTCTACCCATGTTATAGAAAACTTGATATTAATTAGGGATAATTAATATGGGGGTGATTAATTAGGTGTAATTAATCGACTAAGACACGAGGTTGGACTCATTTGTAGTGTAAAACTGCCCGGACCCGACCGGCTTAACCAGTTGCTACAAATGTTAGCCCAATGTGGGAGGTCTTAGCCATAAATTAAATACGTGATTAAGGTAAAGACACGAGGTTAGACTCTGTTATGACGTAAGACTGCCCGGACTCAACCGGCTTAACCAGGCGGTCATAACAGCCAGTCTAATGTGGGAGGTCTTTATGGGAGATCACGGTCTTAATTAATTAAGAAACACTTAACCATATTAGCATGTAGTGGGACATGAGGGGTTAAGTGGGTGCCTTGGGTGGCATGTAGTAACTAGTAGGGGTGCCTTGGGTGGCATGAGGAAACTAGTGGGTTGCCTCGGATGGCAATAGAAAATACGATTAGAATACTTAACCAAAGTGGAACATGTAATTAAACATGATTAAAGGGTTAAGTAAGTGCCTTGGGTGGCATGTGGGAATCAAGTAAGTGCCTTGGGTGGCATGTGGAAATCTAGTGGGTGCCTTAAGTGGCAATTGAAATATAATTAGATGACTTAACCAAACCTTAACATGTAAGGGGGCATGATTATAAAAAGGGGTTAAGTGGGATGCACTAGATTAAACGGCAAGCTTAAGTAGTAGCTTGTGGGGGCCCATTTCAACCAATATCCCAAACGTATCTTTGTGGGCTCGACCCATGTCGAGTGACGGGACACGCATATTGGGCTTGATTATAAGAGGCCAAAACGGGGTAGCGGTGGCAACGCAAGTCCAACGGGTTTCATATGCGTGTGTGGGCCCGGGCTGGTAGATAAGCCGTTGTTGCATCGTGTAGATATAAAGTCGTGCACCATTGATATTATCAGGTGGCCACTTTAGGGGAGTGATACACCCCACTGTGGGACCAGCACGGGTATCTACGTTAGGGAGCCGATCGCTTGGGAGTAGTGGGTACACCTAGTAAAGATAGGGGCAGACGGCACCTATGTAGGGGTACACGAAACTACTGGGTAAGATTACTAGGTACACCTAGTGGAGGTAGGGGCAGATGGCACCTACGTGGTCAGTTATACACCTAGTGGAGGTAGGGGCAGACGGCACCTACGTGGTCCGATAGAAGTACCAGAAACTACTAGTTATATTTTCTAAGTCTTTAGATGGGATCAACCTTTAAGTAGGAATTACTCTGGGTGGGTAGAACTGGTGTGGTGCAGTGTAGGAATTACCCTTGGGTGGGTAGGTCTGGGGTGGTGTAAGCTAGTAATTATCCTTGGGTGGATAAATACGTTGTTGCGGTTATCGTAGTACATCCTGTGTTTTGTGGGCTACTTAACGTAGTCATTATCCCCGGAGGTACCGTACCTTATTTATGTCATACCCTAATTACTTTAATGGTTGTATTGTTAGGGTTATAGGACTCACTCAGACTTATGTCTGACCCCGTTGTTTTTATCTTTTTCCCAACCCTCAGGTTATCAGAGTGGACCTAGCACTAGTGGGCTTGGATCAGACCGCTATATCTATCTTTTGGGCTTGGATCGTAGAAGTAAAGCTCGGTTTATCTTTTCTATTATGGCTATTGTCTATGTAGTGGGATTATGTACTTCTATTTTATCAGGATGGATATTATGTACTTGACTCTTGTTATGGTTTTGTGATGTAACCAAACATGTTTTACTTTCCGCTGAAATGAAATGATGATTTAAAATTTTCAAGTATTACTTATATCTGTCTTGTTGAAATTTTTCTGTTCTATATTCACTTAAAATACTCCACCAATGTTATGGCATTCCCTTAGTGAGTGACCGTAGCGGGTGTGTGGTGTTACACATGTCATTAGAAAGAAAGACAGATAAACTTAGGTAGTTTGCTTTTGTTTATGAATGGAAGTGTCAGTTGACTTTTCTTATGCCATAATTTATATTAAGTGATCAAATGTTCATTTATGCTTTCCATTTCCTATACTTGCACATACATACTTGTCGTTACACTTAAGCAAACGTTATTTATGGTTTCGCTCTTGGGATTCCAAGTTGTGCGAAGACTGTAAGCGCAGACTTTGCCCTTGGGATTTCCTAAGTTGAAAGTTCCAACTTGTGTGAAGAATGTAAGCACAGACTTCGCTCTCGGGAGTTCCCTTTGTAGGGAATTCCAAGTCGTGGGAAGATTGTAAGCACGGGCTTTGCTTTTGGAATTTCAAGTGAATGAACATCCGAATTTTTTATACTTGACCTCGCCGATAGTTCAAAACTCAAGGAGGGGATCGGTTCCTGGCTTTATGGTGCCGATCCAGTGTTGCGTGCTTATGTATATGAGTTGATTCTAACAGTTTCTCAAACACACTATGCAAAAAGTAAATACACCAAGAACATAGACATCTAGAACTATCTTTACTGATAACTTTGGCGGTTATGGCCTTTTATTTACAATACCTTGAATATAAAGAAAATAAAACATTGTTCGAAAGAACTAAATCTATGCACTAAGTTATGTAAAGTGTAACAACCCGTAAAATCTGGGCCAGCTTGAAATTTTTATTTTGGCAATTTTAGCTGAATTTGAATATTTAAAATAGATTATTTTAAATAATATCGACGTGAAATTTATTTTGAATGGAATTATAACGTATATATTATATACGCGTCGTCGTTAGAATATAAATAATTATATATAATTATAAATAGAATTGAAAATGGCGCGGTAGTTCGATAATTCGATTTCAAACTTCAATTGAATGTACCGGGTGCAAAACAATCCGGATTTTAGTGAAACCAAAAATAATGGGATCTAATTGATAGTATCTTTCCAACGAATCCGAAAAATCAAGATTTCATATCGGGAATCAAAAGATATGTCCAGTTGAAAATTCTGAATAGTCGCTATGGAATTCAGGCCCTTAAAAATGGACATTTTGCAAACGACCTCGGATTTCGACGAAACCAGTTTTGTTGGGTCCGTGATTTCAATTTATTGCTAGGTTTCAAATTTCATAATTTTTCGAATCAATATGTGCGCGTGGCAAAGGAAAACGTGTTTTGACCATTTCAGTTGATTTTAATCGACTGGAAATTGGCCATTTTTCCAACGGTCTCGGAATTCGACGAAACTAGTTTTGTTAGGACCGTATTGTCAATACGAAGCTAGAAAATATTTTTATGGAATTTTTCTAGTTAGTATGTGACCCCAGTAATTTGAAATGTACGTTTAAAATTCAATATAGTAATTTAAATGTAAATTTAACGAAAACTGATTGTAACAGCCGAATCAGCTTACGATACATATCCCATTGTGTTCGGAATGGGGGTGAAACGCTATGGGCGACAGTCGGTGGACCTCGTTTAGAGGTCGTTTGAAAAAGTTGACTTTTTGAATTAAAATAAAATAATTAAATAATTAAATTAATAAAAATAAAACTCTCCCCCCTTTTTATTTCGTTCTGGCCCCCCCTTCTATCATTCGACAGATTCAAAGAAAAAAAAAAAAAAAAAAAAAAAAAAACCCGCTCGATTCCTCCTGCCGCCTCCACCCTCCCTGGCGATCGCCATCGCCATCGACCCCTCAGCCACCGCGCATCCTCCTCCAGCCCCCCCCTCCTCGTCTCCGACCTTCCTCCCTCTACCCTCTTCAATCTCGAACCCTACCCCCCTGCGATCGAACCAGCGCGCCCCCTTTTCCGCTGCGCCGCCGCGAAGTCGAGGCCCCACCCTGCTCCTCCTCCTACCGCCGAAGTCGACGCCCGCCCTACCTCGAAGCCAGCGCCGAGCCTGGCCATCGCCCCCCTCATCGAGATACAGTAAGTATTTTATTGTATTTTTATTTTAATTCTTTAAATCTATTCGATTTTAGGTTATTAAAACTGATTTTCAAAAAAAGGCATTAAACCTGATTTTTAAAAAAAGTATTAAAACTGATTTTCAAAAAGCATATAAAACTGATTTTTCAAAAGGATTAAAACTGATTAGAAAAAAAAAAGATTTGATTTTTTAGTTAAAAAAGGGAATTTTTATATATTGAACTTCGAGTTAAAAAAGGAATTTTTATATATTGAACTTCGAGTTAAAAAAGGAATTTTTATATATTGAACTTCGAGTTAAAAAAGGAATTTTTATATATTGAACTTCGAGTTAAAAAAGGAATTTTTATATATTGAACTTCGAGTTAAAAAAGGAATTTTTATATATTGAACTTCGAGTTAAAAAAGGAATTTTTATATATTGAACTTCGAGTTAAAAAAGGAATTTTTATATATTGAACTTCGAGTTAAAAAAGGAATTTTTATATATTGAACTTCGAGTTAAAAAAAGGAATTTTTATATATTGAACTTCGAGTTAAAAAAGGAATTTTTATATATTGAACTTCGAGTTAAAAAAGGAATTTTTATATATTGAACTTCGAGTTAAAAAAGGAATTTTTATATATTGAACTTCGAGTTAAAGAAGGAATTTTTATATATTGAACTTCGAGTTAAAAAAGGAATTTTTATATATTGAACTTCGAGTTAAAAAAGGAATTTTTATATATTGAACTTCGAGTTAAAAAAAGGAATTTTTATATATTGAACTTCGAGTTAAAAAAGGAATTTTTATATATTGAACTTCGAGTTAAAAAAGGAATTTTTATATATTGAACTTCGAGTTAAAAATATGATTTTTAAATATGGAATAGCGAAGTAAAAATTCGATTTTTACATAGGTAGTGAAAGCGGGCAACGAAGTTAACAAAAAGGCGAGAACGAAGAAGATTTATATCAAAGAGGAGTCAAGATGTTTGGATAGCTTTCGGTGAGAACTTCTCACTCAAATTTTATTTTTCTAGTTATATATATACTAGGATGCAGACGGTGCTTATTAGAAGCACCCGACACCCGTCCACAGACCATGGACTTGTTTGATTGGTTGTGTAGTTGGTTAGATTATTTGATTTGAATTTGATTGTTTTGGTGAAATTGAAATTGATTTGATTGATGTGTGAATGGCGTGGGCCTTCACTAGACCGGGGATAAGGCTAGGCCTTGTCCCGTTTCTAGTATCGTGCCGTTATGCCGCCGAAATTTTCTAAAATATGTTAGAAAAATAAAAATATCATTTTTATTGTGTAAGTGAACTGAATACAAATTCAAGTGTTGAAATAAATATTTTTGACGTTAAAAATATAATTTTTAACGTGAAAGTGAATAAATAAATATTTATAAACAAATCGGCCGATTTGTTTATTTACACTGATTTGACGGATATTGATTGGGTTGATAAATTTTACACATCGCCCAACTGCACAAACAAAAACGTGTGTTTGTTGATTTGAAACCCCACACGGGTGTTGGGATGAAATATGAATTTCACTCATCCTGATTGATTAAATATGTCGATCGATTGATTGACAGGCTGTTATAAGCGTTGAATATCTATATTTGATGCTTATACAGTGTAGTGCACTTTGGTTGATGGTTGATTATTTTTCAATGCTATTATATACATGTGTTGTATGGAAATCCATATAATTAATTTTATATGGTAATTGATTGGGCCTCATTCCAATTTGAAAAATAAAGAAGAATTGAAAATAGAAATTTATGAAGCCGTGTTGATTAGATTGACGCCATTTTGACGTGAACGATATTTTTATCGACTTTATTCATTTTAAAAATGAATATTGAAAAGTGAAATGGAAATCGACGATTTTGAAATGAATTGAATTGAAAACGATTTCGAAATGAATTGAATTGAAAACGATTTCGAAATGAAATGAATTGAAAATGATTTCGAAATGAATTGAATTGAAAACGATTTCGAAATGAAATGAATTGAAAACGATTTCGAAATGAATTGAATTGAAAACGATTTCGAAATGAAATGAATTGAAAACGATTTCGAAATGAATTGAATTGAAAACGATTTCGAAATGAATTGAATTGAAAACGATTTCGAAATGAATTGAATTGAAAACGATTTCGAAATGAATTGAATTGAAAACGATTTCGAAATGAATTGAATTGAAAACGATTTCGAAATGAATTGAATTGAAAACGATTTCGAAATGAAATGAATTGAAAACGATTTCGAAATGAATTGAATTGAAAACGATTTCGAAATAAATTGAAAACGAATTCAAATTGAATTGAAAGCGAATTGAAATGAATTCAAATTGAATTGAAATTTGAATTGAATAGAAATGAATTTTAAAACGAATTTATAAAGAAGAATTCAATTTTGATTTGAATTGAAATGGAAGTTGAAATTGCTTTTGAAACGAATTTAAAACTATTTATATAATTCGTTTTAAATAGAAATCGACGAAATATATATTATATATATTATATATATAATATAATGGCCTGAATAGAACGCGCCGCGCCGCGGCAGTTCGTGAATTTCGACCATTTATTTCAAACGGACATTACGGGAGATCCGACCGTCGGATTCTCCTAAAACCGGAACCGTTGGGTTCGTATCGAAAAGAGCTTTCTAACGAATATTAGAAATTTGAAATCTAACGGTTGGATTTGGAATTATGTCCAAATCAAATTTGAAAAAGGTCGCTGTAAGTGCAGTTCGATGGCCATTGATGGAAATCGGCTGTACGGGCCTTGATAAAATTATTAAAAATAGCAATAATTTGTGTAAAATCATAAGAAATGATTTGTGAAGATTTGGGATGAAAAACTCCATATTTGAAAAGATAAAAATAGATTTTTATCGAATTGAACTAGTTTTGAACTAGAATTATAATTCTATTTATTTTTAAATAAATAAATTGAATTCGAAAAGGGTTTTAAAAATAACCAAAATTTCCAATGATTGCATTGGAATGGATTTGAATCGAAATTGTCTTCGGAATATTTCGATGTTGGGATTCGTGATTATACAGATGTTGTTATGGAAATTTGAAAGATATATATTTATATCGTTATTTCCAATACGACATTTGTTAGTCGTAGAATTCGATATTGAATATAAGCCGATATATTTTCTATTCAGAGCCTTGTATTGAATATCGAATGTGATTTGGGTTTGTCGTGAATGGTGTCTTCACGAACACTGTTCTTGAACCCAGTTGAGAAAAGATTAAATCTTTTTATTTAGATTTAATGAAGTGTACCAATTAAATAACATTTAATTGGAATTGAATCGATATTGATTTTTGGGTTTATCGTGAACAGTGTTTTAAATAACACTTGTTCTTTAACCCGATAATTAATGGAATGTGATTTTGGGTTTATCGTGAACCGTGTTTTAAATGACACTGATTCTTTAACCCAGTTAACGATTAAAACTAAATGGAGTTTTAATGAATCTTTAATTAGATTGAAATGATCGGAATTGGAGTATCACCAGTTTTGCTCCAGGCGATAGTTAAATCTTTAATTAGATTTGAACGTGAAATGGTAATTGAATTTACCGATAACACGGTGGTGTTAGATATGAAGTATTACCAGTTTTACTTCATGGGATGAATAGGTTGGGATTGGGAAATTAAAACAAATGATTACTTCGGTAAGGTTCGTTAATCCCGACTAGTTTTGAATTGATATTCAAAAATAGATTAAAGAATAAATTCAAGAAATTTATCTTTGATAAAATTAATGGGAACCTTTCCCTATGAATGTGAAATTTAGAAACTAACTGTCGGTTAGCTAAGCAGAATGGTTTTCTGGATATTGATCTGATGTTGGTTTCGGCCTTCGGGGTTAATATTTGGGGAATTATTCTCTTGATTAATTTACGGTTAGTGACTGATGAATTGGAATGAGGCGTATGTTGTGTTTGTGTAACACTTATTTAAAATATACGCGAGTTATTCGGAAAGTCCGGGTTTATCCCATTCTGAATAACTGATACGACGATAAGTCGAAGATGAAGACGATGGTCGAAGACCGGAGGTCTTCACGTCGTTTGGGTGATAACTGATGATCTTGATTGGGCTGTACACCCAAGAAGATGGAAACAGTTGGTGATCGTCCAGACGTACTTGGAGATCGATGGATATGCGGGGTACTAGGTGCCTCCGGTTTCGTTCAGACCCAGAACGGACTTGTAAATGGACTGTGTGTCTGACGTTGGATTTTAGTCTGTGTGATTGATTTCTATTAAATATATATCTGTTTGGCGGCGGAGAATTTATTCTCTTGCTTAACGCCCTTCTCTGAGACGTACGAGCTCAGGGGTTATATATTGATAGATATCAAACGCATGGAGTGAATTGCCTGTGTGGCATGCCTAAGTGGCAATTGATCGAGGCTTCTGTTGAAAAGCAAAGTCTTGTGGTGATGATCAAAGCACGGCCTTTGTGGCGTAGCTTTGTGTAACGTTTACTTCGCGAGTTTCACACCCGGTATGAACCAAAAACGGGAGAGGACCTCAGGGAGGACATGCGTTCTTTCTAGCTAGAAGTGGCGTCAGTGGTTTTACACGCCCTGACGAGTTTGACTTATGTGGTTGTTGCTGTTGCGAGGCGCCTCGGATTGATCGGTCGTTCTCGAACCGATGGAGTCATTCGTTGGCTCATTTACGCCCCATAGGGCGGAGAGACGTATTGTTCAGGCACTATAATCCACTCCGTGTGGACCGGCCCTGTCGCTCCAAGGGGCAGTTGCGGCTGTTCCGGAGACATGGGCTAGATTGTCTCGAAGACGGTAAGGACGATCCCTGGCCTCGGTTCATAGAAGGAAATCCAATTTCCGAATACGTGACATTTGCGGTTTTAGTTGTAATCCTATATATGGCGACATAGTGGGATGGGGCGCTCATGCCGCCTATGATTGATACTTATGATTCGAAGTGTTTTATACACTATGCACTTATAATAGTATCAAATGATTTGTTTTAAACGTATCAAGCATTCTTTGGCTGTTATAAGGGAAAACCCTATCCTCGACTGCGTTGCATTGTGTGATGGGACCTGGGTCTTATAACAGCTTCATTTTTCTTTATTTAGCATTGCGCTGTTCGTTTTATGCACCGGTATTCTTGGGAGGAAACCCGTTCCGTGTTATACGGCGTGGTCCCTTGATTTCCCTAGCTTTAAAATAAAGATTAATAACTGTTTTAGTTCTCACACCAGTCACATGACTGACCTGGAGTTTATTGTTTTAACCTAAACTCTGGGTGCCCTTATTTCGACACGGGCAGCTAGTAGTTTTGGTTTTGCAGATTTATATTCACAGGATCCTGGTTTACAGCTGGAACGATATCCGGAAAGCTTTGTATCCGTATATCTTCTTCTAGTTGTGCATTGTATTATTTTCCGCTGCTATGTATTTAAATGTAATTTAAATCTCTGATATTTCTGTGTAATATTCATTTATTTATACTCTGTATATTCTTGTAATCTGATGCATTGTTGTTATATACAATGAAAAGTTCTTCTGTATGCGTTCTGTTTTGTCGTGTTCTCAAACGATAGGGCGTTCCGAACGGCCTGGACCGGTTTAGCGACTGGTTCGGACCAAGCGAAATTCCTTGCCGTCACATAAAGTAGCGACAAAGTTGTTCACTATTCGACGTGCTTTGGAGTTCGGCACCATCAACGGTCGTTAGCCTGAAGGTTCCGTCTCCAAGCCTCCGTTTTATGACGTACGAACCTTTCCAGTGAGGGCTAAAACCAGTCGGTGTAGAAAAGATCCATTTCCAGATGAGGTTGCCGACGTTTAAGCCCTTTAGATGGACTCTGGAGTTGAAGCATCAGGGGACTCGTTGTCATTGAGCAGCGGCTATGAGTTTAGCTTCATCTCTTTTTTGTTCTAGTAAGTCAAGTGACTCTAAGAGAAGATCTTGGTTAGTCTTTGAATCATAGTAAGTGGTTGATAAGATTGGAGTTTAAGCTCAATGGGAATGACGACTTTGGATCCATAAGCGAGAGCTAAAGGAGAATGGCCAGTCGCTGACTTATCGGTGGTCCTGTAGGCACATAGGTACAGAGGGAGCCTATCTACCCATAAGCCTCCGGTTTTTTCCAAATGCTTCTTAATGATGGATTTAATCACTTTGTTGAAGACTCAACTTGCCATTGGCTGTGGGTGTGCTACTACCAAGAATCTCTTTTCAATGTCGTGTTGTCGCCAGAAGGTCTTGAACTTAGCACTCTCGAATTGGGTCCCATTGCCGGAAATGATAGATTGAGGGTTTCCATATCGAGTGATGATATTGCGGACGATGAAGTTGATCACCTTCTTGATAGTGACTGTAGTAAGAGCCTCAGCTTCGGCCCATTTGGTGAAGTAATCAACTACGACGATAACATAACATGCACCGCCTCTGGCTATTGGAAGAGTTCTGATGATATCTATTTCCCACATGGAAAATGTCCGACGACTGACCATTTGTGGTATCTCGATAGGTGGGGCTCTTAGAATCTTGGAAAACCTATGGCATTTGTTGCATCTACGGGCATAGTCTGCAGCATCTTGATTGAGTGTAGGCCAGAGGTAACCATATTTGGGAATCTTTCTAGCCACATCCTCCCCTGGTGAGGTCACCACACTCACCTTCATGTATGTCTAGTAGCACACAGTCAGAATCCTTGTGGGCTACACACCGGAGCAGTAGAACAGAGCATTCTCTTCGGTAGAGCACTCCATTTTGAATGATGTAGCGAGATGATTTGCGAGTGAGTGCTCGTCCTTCCTTGTAGCGCTCAGGGAGGATTCCATGTTGCAAATAGTTCTTGACTGGGGTCATCTAGGACTCGGTTTTGGGCTCGATCTTCGTTGTTGCCACCAAATCAACCTACATGTGATCGATGCTCGAAGAGTCGAGCACTTCGACTGGGGCTAGCCCCAAGAGTTGCGCATCCCCAGTGCTTTCCAATTTGGCTAATGAATCAGCTTTCTCATTTTGTCCTCAAGAGATGTGCGTGATGATGTAGCGGTCAAAGTTAGTAAGCAATTTGAGGACCCAAGCAAGGTAAGAAGCGGGTCGTTCCCTCTTAGCTTGATATTCGCCCTGCACCTGATGTAGGATGAGGTATGAGTCAGAGCAGATCTGGAGGGCCTTGATGTTAAGTTAGATTGCAATTCTGAGTCCAACAATCAAGGCCTCGTATTTTGCATCGTTGTTGGTTGAGAGGAAGTAGAGCATCAAAGAATAATTGATCGAGCATTGCTTAGGAGTACTGAGTATGATTCCGGCGCCAGAACACTGACTGTTGGATGATCCATCCACGAGCAGTTTCCATTGAATGTATGGAATTTCGATGTCATCTAGAAATGTAAACTCTGTTATGAAATCTACGAGGGCTTGTTCGAGGATGGCTCGACGGGCAATGAAAGTGATCTCGAATTTACTTGGTTCTACGTTCCACTTCAAAAGACATCCAGACGCTTCAGGTCGTTGCAGGACTAGTCGTAGCGGCTGATCGGTTTACACTTTGATTGGATAGGACTGGAAGTATGGTCGCATCTTCTGGAAAGAGATCAATAGGCTATAGGCAAGCTTCTCGAGCTTTGGATAATTCTTTTCGGATCCTATCAACCTTTTGCTGATGTAATAAACGGGTCGTTGGACACGATCTTCGATTCCTACAAGCGCTGAACTAATTGCCTACACATAAACAACCAAACAGAGATATAAGACTTCATGATCCATACATTTTGACAAGATAGGTAGTCGCTCTAAGTGATTCAATATGTCTTAGAATGCGTTGATGCACTCCAGTGTCCATGTGAAGTTGCGCTTCCCTTTTCTGAGCAAGTCGAAAAAGGGAATGCCTTTGTTAGTTGCTTTAAAAATGAATCGACTTAGTAAGGCCACTTTCCATTTTGAGATTTGGGCTTCTTTGATGCTCCGAGGAGCTTGGATATCCCAAATACCCTGAATCTTAAATGGATTGGCTTCGATACCCCTCGAATTGACAACGAAACCCAAGAATTTTCCCAATGCAACGCCAAAAGAGCATTTCAAGAGATTAAGTTTCATGCCATATTTACGGAGGGCACCAAACATTTTAGCGAGGCCATTGATGTGGTCATTCAATACCCTCATTTTCACGAGCATATCATCCACGTGAACCTCCATGGATCTCTCGATCTGGTCCTTGAGCATGCGGTTGACCAGTTGCTGACAGGTGTCTCCAGCATTCTTGAGATCGAATGGTATGACAACAAAGCAGTAGTACCCTAGATCAGTTATGAAAGAAGGTTGATCCTGATCTGGAAGGTACATTGGAATATGATTGTATCCTACGTACGCATCCGTGAAGGAAAGAAGCTGGTGGCCGACAGTTGAATCAACAAGCTGATCGATCTTTGGAAGTGGGAAGTTGTCTTTCAGGCATGCTTTGTTCAATCTAAGAAGTCGACACACGTTCTCCACTTGCCGTTTGCTTTATTGACCAAGACTGGGTTAGAGAACTATTCAGGGTAGAGAGCGTCGCAGATAAAGAAATTATCAAGTAGCATATCCACCTCGGCTCTGAGTGGGATCGAACTTTGGGTTCCTAAGATCGGATGCTTTTGTTTGACCGGAAGATGCTTTGGATCGATGTTGGGCATGTGACAAGTGATTCCTGGATCGATTCCATACATGTCAGAGTGGGTCCATGCAAATACGTTGAGGTTTGACCTGAGGAAATCCACAAGCTTGAAATGACCCGAAATCCCCCTTGCGGGAAATCACAGATTGAGTTGAGAACAAGCCACATCGGAACGCAAATAGAAGAACATTTCATTGCTTATTACAACAATTCCATCAGAATACAAGAATATACAGGGTATAAATAATTATAATACAACAGAAAAATATCATAGATTACAATAAATTACATAGCAGCGGAAAAACAATACAAAACACAAATGAAAGTAATACACGGATACAGAGCTTTTCGAGTATCTTTCCAGCTGTAAACCAGGATCCTGTGAATATAAATCTGCAAAACCAAAACTACTAGTTGCCCATGTCAAAATAAGGGCACCCAGAGTTTAGGTTAAAACAATAAACTCCAGGTCAGTCATGTGACTGGTGTGAGAACTAAAACAGTTATTTATCTTTATTTTGAAGCTAGGTAAATCAAGGGACCACGCCGTATAACTCGGAACGGGTTTCTTCCCAAGAATACCAGTGCATAAAACAATAGCGCAATGCTAAATAAAGAAAAATGAAGCTATTATAAGACCCAGGTCCCATCACACAATGCAACGCAAGCCGGAGGATAGGGTTTTTACCTTATAATAGCCAAGAATGCTTGATATGTTTAAAACAAATCATTTGATACTATTATAAGTGCATAGTGTATAAAACAACTTCAAATCATAAGTATCAATCATAGACGGCATAAGTGACCCATACCACTATGTCGCCATACTAAGCTCTACAATCAAAACCGCAAATTCACGTATTAGAAGTTGGATTTCCATCTGTGAACCGAGGCAAAAGATAGTCCTCTACCGATTCGAGACGCTCTAGCCCGTGTCTCAGGACCCAGACTCGGGTGGGCCCTTGGATCGTCAGGATCGGTCCACCGATGTGGATTAAAATGCCTGAACACTTCGTTTCCCCGCCCTTTGGGGCGTCAATGAGCCAAACGACTCCATCGGCTCCACACAGTCACCGATATATCCGAGGCGCCTTGCAACAACAACCACACAGGTGAAAATAATATAAATGTCAGGGCTGGTAGGTCACTGACACCACCCTAGCTAGAAGGGAACGCATGCCCTCCCTGAGGTCCTCTCCCGTTTTTGGTTCACAACCGGGGTGTGAGGCTCGCGAATCAACGCTACACAAGGCTATGCCACACAAGCGGTGCTTTGATCATCAACCACAAGACTTTGCTTTTCAACAAAAGCCTTGATCAATTGCCACTTAGGCATGCCACACAGGCAATTCACTCCATGCAATTGATATCCACCAATATATAACCCCTGAGCTCGTATGTCTCAGAGAAGGGCGTTAAGTAAGAAAATAAATTCTCCGCCGCCAAACAAATATATGTTTAATAGAAATCAATCACACAGAATAAAATCCAATGTCATGCACACAGTCCATTTACAAGTTTGTTCTGGGTCTAAACGAAACCAGAGGCACCTTGTACGTCGCCTATCCATCGATCTCCAAGTACATCTGGTCGATCACTAACTGATTCCCTCCTCTTGGGTGTACAGCCCAATCAAGATCATCAGTAATCACCCAAACGATGAGATGACCTCCGGTCTTCAACCACCATCTTCATCCTCGACACCATGTCAAATCAGTTATTCAGAATGGGATAAACCCGGTCTTTCTGAATAACTCGCGTATATAATAAACAAGTGTTACAAAAACACAACATACGCCTCATTCCAATTCAGAATATTCTTTTATTCAAATATTCTTATTCTTTGGGAAAGGTTCCCATTAATTTTATCAAAGATAAATTCTTTAAATTTATTCTTTAATCTTCTTTTGAATATCAATTCAAATTAGTCGGGATTAGCGAACCACATCGAAGTAATCATTTGTTTTATCTCCCCAATCCCAACATACTCATCCCATGAAGTAAAACTGGTAATACTTCATATCTAACACCACAGTGTTATCGGTAAATTCAATTACCATTTCATGTTCAAATCGAATTAATGATTTAACTATCACCTGGAGCAAAATTGGTGATACTCCATTCTCGATCATTTCAATCTAATTAAAGATTCATTAAAACTCCACTTGGTTTTAATCTTCCCAATAATCACTATCAATGATTATTTAACTTGAGAAATCATACCCTGTCTTTAACTAGGTTAAAGAACCAATGTCATTTAAAACACGGTTCACTATAAACCTAAAATCACATTCCATTCCAATTCAATTATTGAAACTTCTGGTTACTTTTAAAACCCTTTCAAAACCAATTTATTTATTTAAAAATAAATAAATTATTATTCTAGTTCAAAACTAGTTCATTTCGATAAAAATCTATTTTTATCTTTTCAAATTTGGAACTTTTCATTTCAATTCTTCATAAATCATTTCTTATGATTTTACACAAATTATTACTATTTTTAATAATTTTATCAAGGCCCGTACAGTCGATTTCCATCAACGGCCATCGAACTGCACTTACAACGACCTTTTCTAAATTTGATTTGGGCATAATTCCAAATCCAACCTTTAGATTTCAAATCTCTAATATTCGTTAGAAAACTCTTTTCAATACAAACCCACCGGTTCTAATTTTAGGAGAATCCAACGGTCGGATCTCCCGTAATATCCATTTGAAGTCAATGGTCGAAATTCATGAACTACCGCGGCGCGGCGCGTTCTATTCAGGCCATTATATATATTATATATATATATATGTATATTATATATATTTCATTGATTTCCTTTCGAAACGTATGTTAGAAATCGTTTTAAATTCGTTTTCAAAACGATTTCAACTTCCTATTCAATTTCTAATCAAAATTGAATATTCCATATCATTAATCTATAAATGATAATATTTCCAAAACGTTATATTTTGAAATCACTTCCTTTTCTATATTCATTATAAAAATGAATAAAATCAATATAAATATCATTCACGTCAAAATGGCGTAAATCTAACTATCACGGCTTTATATATTTCAATAACTTCGTTATTCTATTCAACAAATGAATATTTTCTTCAACACATGAAATTTGCTTTTATTCAACACATGAATATATATTTTATTTCAACACATGAATTTATATTTTATTCAACACATGAATTTTCTTCTATTCAACACATGAACGTATATTTTATTCAACACATGAATTTTCTTCTATTCAACACATGAATATATATTTTATTCAACACATGAAATTTCTTCTATTCAACACATGAATATATATTTTTCAAATTGGAATGAGGCCCAATCAACTACCATATAGTGTTAATTATATGGATTCCATACAATACATGTATATAATAGCAATGATAAATAATCAACCATCATCCAGAGTGCATTCTACACTGTATAAGCATCAAATATAAATATTCAACGCTTATACAAGCCTGTCAATCAATCGATCGACATACAGCTAATTATTGGGATTAGTGTATGTCCAATTTCATCCCGACACCCGTGTGGGGTTTCAAACAATCAAACACAGATTTTATTTGTGCAGTTGGGCGATGTGTAAAGTTTATCGTCCCAATCAATATCAGTCAAACCGGTGTACATAAACAAATCGTTCGATTTGTAAATGAATATTTATTTTGTTTCAACATATGCATATATATTTGATTTCAACACATGAATATATATTTTATTTCAACACATGAATATATATTTTATTTCAACACATGAGTATGTATTTTATTTCAACACATGAATATGTATTTTATTTCAACACATGAATATATATTTTATTTCAACACATAAATATATATTTGATATCAATTCCAATCACATAATTTATTTTCACAACACATCAATCAAACAAATAAGTCGTCCATGGTCTGTGGACGACGGGTGTCGGGTGCTGCTAAGCACCGTCTGCATCCTAGTATATATTTCAACTAAAAATTAAAATAAAAGTGAGGAGTTCTCACTGAGGGTTCCACTTCGCCATCTTTATTTCTGAATTTCAGAACAGTTGGGATTTGCTTGACGCGCCAACGCAGTCTTCTCTATGTTGTTCATATTAAAAGCACATTTTTAATATGATGTTCTATACATTAAAAATCATATTTTTAATACTCTATCAATATAAAAATCATATTTTTATTCTTTCTATAATATAAAAATCATATTTTTATTCTTTATATAATATAAAAATCATATTTTTATTCTTTAAAAATCATTTCTTTTCTACTTTAAACATCCCGCCTTTTCACTACTAAAAATCTAACCTTTCTATATTATAAAAATTGTCCCTTTTTATTTATAAAAATCAAATATTTCTGATGATAAAAATCAAAACTTTCAACTATGAAAAATCATATCTTTCAAATAAAAATCAAATCTTCCAACTATGAAAAGTCATATATTTTCAGTTCTAAAAACTATATATTTTTATTATAAAAATCATGCCATTTTAAAACAAATTAAAGTACTAATAAAAAGAAAGGACTTACAGTGAAAATGAGAGAAAGGGGGGCTGAGCGCTCGAGGTGGAGGGGGGAAGCAGGCGGTGGCGTCAGTCGGTCAGGGAGGGGCTCGCGGTCTTCGTTTGTGGAGGAGGAGAGAGGGAGGAAGGGGAGGAGGGCGCGACGATCGAAGGTGGGGTGGGGGTGCTCGACGACGGTTTTTGGTGGAGCAAGGGGCTAGGGCTTCTTAGAAGGAGGAGAGGAAGGGGTGTAGGTGCGGCGGAGGGGGGGGGATGGTGACGGACGCGACGACGCCTGGCGTGAAGGGGGACGGCGCTCCATCGGTGGCGGCATGGGGAGGATCGCGGCGGTCTTCCTCTTCTTTTTTTATTTTTTTATTTTGATATGTTGAGAATTGAAGATGGGGAGAGAGAGTAAAGGAAGAGAGAGCGGGATAAATAATAATATATATTATTTTATTTATTTAATCAATTTCAAAAAGCAACTTTTTATTTCGACCTCGAAACGAGTCCCGTCGTCTATCGTCCATAGATAATTACCCCCATTTCGAACACAATGGGATATGTATCGCAAGCCGATTCGATCATTTCAATCAATTTTCGTCAAAATCAAAATATAATTCTATGTATTGAATTTGAACGCGCATTTCAATTTACTGGGGTCACATAATGACTCTAAAAATTCTCGAAAAATATTTTCTAAACTCGTATTGACGATACGGTCCTAACAAAATTAATTTCGTCGAATTCTGAGACCGTTTGAAAAATGGCCATTTTCCAGTCGATTAAAATCAACTGAAACTGGACAAATGCTTTTTCCTTTGCCACACTCACATATTGATTCGAAAAATTAAGAATTTTGGAACCTAGCAATAACTAGACATCCCGGATCCAACAAAAGTGGTTTCGTCGAAAACCGAGGTCGTTTGCAAAATTTCCATTTTTAAGGGCCAGAATTCCACAACGACTATTCTGAATTTTCAACTGGGCATAACTTTTTATCCCCGCTATGAAATTTTGATTTTTCGGATTCGTTGGAAATATATTCTTAATTAGATCCTAATATTTTTGGCTTCGCAAAAATCCGGTTTATTTTGAATCCTGTACATTCATTTGAACTTTGAAATCGAATTTTCAAACTACCGCGCCATTTTCAATTCCTTTTGTAATTAAAATAAAATATTTATATTCCAACGACGATTCAAATAAATATATTCGTTCTATTCTATTCAAAATAAGTTTCTCGTCGTTATTATTTAAAATAAATCATTTTAAATATTCAAAATTCGCCAAAATTGCCAAAATAAAAAATTTTAATTGGCTCAGATTTATGGGTTATTATAAAGCTCTTCCTTTTTATAGAGTGGAGTTAGGATCTAACTTTCAAGACCTTTGTCAGGTTATCGGGGCGGATCGAAACATCCACCGTTGTTCTACCGGAGCATCCCTCTTGAAATTGGGCTCTTCATGATCCCTCAGATCGATATTGTTAGAAAGAATGCAGTGGAGCCTGAGCCAGGACTTAGACGCCTTTGATTTCTTGTAGAGATGGTATTGGCACAGAAAGGTGGGGGCATTGTCTTACCTTTCACCTTGCTATAAGCGTTCTTCCATTTGGCGAGATAACAGGCACTTTCTGTAACTTGGTCACCTTTGATCGTGCCGATCCCATTCTCTATCAGAAATTTCATTAGAAGCAACCACGGTGAGTAGCGCGTCGAAGTCGAGATGGAAGTGTATGACAAAGGAGTGAGTCTAACCTTCTAAGTGAAAGCACCAAAATGTTAATGGAAAAAATGTCGTAACACCCAAAGATTCTTAATTACTTAAGAATATTGTTTCACATAGGAAAATAATGTGCGGAAAGCTGTAAATAACATGGAAATTTATAGTAGTTCAGTCCGTGAGGGACCTACATCCACTTTAAAGGAGTTTGTCGATATTTCATTCACAATAATGAGATACAAGCATTAAACGTCATATAGGCATTCATTTACAAGTGTTTCCATGTATTTTGGAGTCATGGTAGTCATATGCTAAGTCTTGGAAAAAAGTTATTTATGCTTCTTCTTCATCAAGAACTAGGCTGCCATTAATGAGTTGTAAGAGATTTAGGAGATGTTAAATCATTAAAATTTCACCTCTTATGAAGAATGATCATAAGGTATATATAGGTGGAGGGTTAGGTGGGAGTAGGTCGGATTTAGGGACCACATATTAGAATTTCGTATTCCTAGAAGGCCATATTCAGAATTTCGTCTCTCCCGGTATTGCTAAGAGAATTTGTATCCCTCCTAAGGGAAATGAATTTCGAATCTGATGGGATATGAAACAGCGCATCCCTAGGGGGATACAGTAGTTTCATATCCCTTGGGGATACGAACTTTCGTACCCCTAAGGGGTACGAGTTTGTTCCTCTGGGGGTACGTTATCTCGTATCCCTTAGGGGATACAAGTTTATTCCCTTTGGGGGTACATTGTCTCGTATCTCTAGGGGATATGAGTTTTTGTATCCCCTGAGGGATACGAGTTTGTACCCCTAGGGGTGTATAGTCTTGTATCTCTAGGGGATACGAGTTTTTCATATCTCCTCAGGGATACGAACTCATATCCCTAGGGATACATTGAAGGAATTGAGGGACCCGAAATGTATTGATCGAGGGATTCAAAATGTCTTCCATGCGGGCTGAAGGGTACAAAATATTAAATGGCGGTGCATTCTAAAGGGATCCAAAATGTTTTTTTGGAAAGGATTCAAAGTCTCTGAAATAAAGGATTCAAAATATGCTATGCACACTATTTTGAGGAGTTGTAAGGCCTTGGCTTACACGACTTTGTTTGGACTTAAATTCTTAGTGGTTTGGCGATACTTCGGGCATCAACGTTACGCGATGTGTTGAGTCCAGCGTGCCTGGTGCTTTTTAGGGAATCAGACCAAAAGGCCAGTTAACAAAGGGTATCCATAGAAGGCCCGCTTCTTATTTTGTAGTAAGTGATGGGGTTAGGGTCCGTCTAAGGGTAAGGCATTAAATGACTTCCATATGGGTACCAAAGGACTGAATATCCAGAGGGAAGTACCAAAAGAGTAGGAGATTACCTCATAATATCGACTATGTAGTAACAAAGGGTTTTTCGGATGAAGGTATTAAACGGTGAGACGTCGTCTATATATCCTTTAGGTAATAAGTGACTGCATATTAAATATCAGATTATTTTGTTGAATAGTTTTTGAGAATAGGTTACGATGTCTACTTAGGAATTAAGGTATATATTAAGTGGTTAATCCGTCTTTGGGTATTAAATGATCGGTGAATCCATCTTTGTATTAAGTGATCATAGGATATGCCTTTTCCCATATTTGAGCAGTAAGCCATTATGTACTTATCGTTATGTCATTGACATATCCTTATATAATATTACGTTTCCCAAGTATAAATAATAGGTTAAGCTAAATATTTTATTCACCAGGACTTGTTATTCTAACCCCTCCTCTTATAACACAGTTTAGACAAAATATAATGACATGGACATGGAGGTAGAAAGTCATTTTACAAGAGGCAATTATTATATGATTATTGTTTTGATTATGTACCACCAGTCAACCATGAGAAATTGGATGTTTATGAAAGATTATTGCAATGAGACATTTTTATCAAAGATTGAATGAAGGCTACATGGGTTGATATTATATTTGATTATTTTCACTATGAGTTTTGAATATATATATATATATATATATATATATATATATATATATATATGACGTGATCTTAGTTTTCTAGCCAGTGACTTAGAATGGTTCTAAGTTTCTATGGATCTTTTCTAGCTCTAAATTTAGGCCCATTCGAGGGTGGATTGTTACAGCCCATTAAAGTTTGACTCCTTTCTAACTGTTTTTTCTTGGCTCTTTTAGATAAATTAGAAATTAAACCGTTTTTCGGGATGACATATAACATATCTCATTGCATCTCTTTCTGTGCATACTATAATTTTTGTCTTACCTTAACCCTGCACTGCGCACTGCAATGTTAGACAAATATAGCTTGAGGAAATAGCTGAAGTATAGGGCATGACCCTATGCTATCTGGTTTTCTAATCTTTTGAGTCATAACTATCCTCTTCTCATTAATCAAATGCAAACAAATTAGTAATTTAATAAAATATTGGTTACATACTTCAGGAAATATTTCCTTGAAAATGCAGCCTTTATAATTTAAATCTTTTGAATATTTCTTTAAAAATAGAAATTTAATATCACTGTACTAAATAAAATAATTATGCCAAATATATGCTTTCAAAAACGATTATGATATTCTAAAATCTTAGAAGCGATACACTTTAAATTATGAGGCATTAAAACACAAAATCATTTTCGAAATTGGCAGTTTATAAAAGTCCTTCAAACCCTTTCAAAATCGTGCAAAATGAGGGTATGTAATATTAAATTGCTTCGAAGCAATTCAAAATTATTCTAATATATATTGGGATCTACAGGCACAATTGCAAAGTCATTAGTATCGAGTCCATATTGCTTTGAAATAAACAGTTGGGAAAACTTAGCTTTAAGCCTATATGGCTTCGAAGCGATATAAACACTTAGGAGTGATTCAAATCATAAATAAGGGATTCGAGCTTGAAAATGTTTGAGCTTTCAAAGCAATTGATATAAGCCACATAAAACCTTAAAATCCACTCCAAATAGTTAGAAGCAACTACTTCGAAGTAAGAGGGTGTTGGATGCCTTCGAAACCGTAAGAAAAGAAGTTTCCCCTTGTGAAGCGAAATGAAGGTTCAATTCGAAACATATGGCTTCAGAGAACTCCTTCGCATCATCTTGCCTTTGTAGCTTGTTAAGGATTTAGATTAAGGATCTTAAGGCACAATTAACACTAGAGGGGTTGAATAATGCTTATAAGAAATTTATAGAAATCTTTAACTAACTTGAATTACTATATGAATCACACAATGATTATCACATCAGAAATGGTCACAAACACATAAATAATCACAGAAATAGAAATAGATATAAGTAAATATAAAATGCAAAAAGGAAAGAACATACTAAATTTTATACTATTTCGGATTAGTCCTATGTCCAGTCATACGTAACACTGGATTGCGCAGAGTTTTATTAATACTAGTATCAATCTTCAGCACCCTTGATTTCACAACTATAAGGTTAACACCAATTCCACTAGATTTCATAGCTACAAGGTTTACACCACTCCCTTTCCTTGATTTCCAGGCTACAAGGAACATACCATTCCCCAAATAATTTCCAAATTATTACAATAGCCCTAGAACCCTTGAATAGCACATCAAATCTGAGAGTATTTGATAGAGATTAAGAAGAGAAGAAGTTTGATATAATTTAAGTAGAAATTGGCGGAGTATAAATGTGGAAATCAAGAAATTAATGTATGTTAATGGTGGCTAAAGATAGGATGAAGACGGAGAAGAAGAAGTGACAAAAAATACGAATTTAACCCCTATTTATAGTGTTTGAAAGGTTGCAACTTTTCTGAACCATTTCAAAATATGAAAAGCTACTTCCTTTTGAAATTTGAAAAAAGTGATAGTTATATGTTGACATGTCCAAGCCTGTATGTCGACATATATGAGTTTTTTGATGTTTAAAACATTTTTAAAGTATTGAACTTTATATATATATATATATACTGGATATTTTTGAATCAAAACTAGTTTTTCAAATGAATTATCTAAAATGTAAAAACATATAAACATAGTGATATATAGTTTAAACATGTTTATAAATTATATAATATAAAACTATAAAACATATATATTATAAAACTTTATAAACTATAAACATACATATATATTTGAAACCATAAATAAAATCTAAATGATTTGAAATCATTTTAGAATAGGAGTTTGAAAATATTTTGAAATCAATTTGAAAAGGAATTTGAAAATAGAATTTGAAAGTGCTAATCGGAGTTTTACATATAAACTAGACTCTATTACTTGATAATCTTAAGCTCTTGAAATCTTGATTATCTTGATACTCATGAGTCTTGAATTCCTTGATATCTTGAATCTCTAATACTGTACAGTCTTTAATATTTATACCCTCCACATATATATACACACACCCTGCATAGGCGTATATATATTCTGGAAAAATATGTTAGTTTATATTTTATAATTAATAATGCTATTAATCGAAACAAGTTTGTTGTCATCGAAATTCCATTCTCCAACAATCTCCCCCTTTTTGATGATGACAACCTTAGTTTATAAAATATTCATACCTAATATTACCTGTTGATCTGATTCCTTGGTTATTCCCCTTTTAACCATGAACTCCTTTTAACTCCCACTTAAACTATGCCCCTAGATTAACTATATCTACTTTATAATTTCTTCCCCTTTGTCATTATCAAAAACCATCCTACACTAAACTATATTATACCTATAGTATCCTATATTAAACTTAATTATATTATACTCTACTTAAACTATACTAGACTAAATCATACTCCCCCTAAATCTATACTATAAATACGTCTAAATAATTCCCTCTTTTAAAAGAGACAAGAGTATATCCAAGCAAGTTAACAATGTTATTTATAAATAATTTGTTCAATAGTTACAATCAATCAATCCAAATATTTCAAACCAAGCAATATGTACAAGTTTGTCAAATAAATTCAAACAAATGCAACCAAATTCAAACAAAGCATACCAATCAATTCAAACAAATTCAAATGTCGCTTGAGACTTCCACCCATCTATCTCCTTTAAAGATTCGATCCTTCTTGATGACTTCTCAGTCTTCATCTTCTTTGGTGAGTGGTGCTTTATTAAGGTTCTGTTGTCTTCATCTTTGAAAAGAAAAGAGATTTACCAACGAATGGCATCAAAGTGTTTCTCTTGATGTTCAAGCATCTTTATCTGACATAACTCTAGGTGACGCTGATTGTGAAGTATTATAGAAAAGATATTCTAAAATGAATTGAGTGTTTCTTCAAGATTTTCACTCAAATTGTGAATATAATTTTCCATTATTTGATTATAAGGATAAGGAATGATTAGAGAATAAGGAGACGTTTAAAATAAATTTTTCTAGAAGAAAAGGGTGTTTATACAGTTTGGAGTTCATTTAAAATAAAGTGAGATAAGGTAGTTATTCAAAAATTCAAATTTAAAACAATTTGAATTTCTTGACGGTTATATGTTGACATGTCCATTTATACATGTCGACATACCCATATCAATTTTTGGGTATTTGAATTTTTGCTTAATTTTTGAATTGTTTCTTATTATATTATATTATTTAATTTTATTTGATTTTAATGCTTTTACAGATACTAGAGATCAATTTTGACAGAAACAAGATTAAATCTTACTACTTAAAAGAGAGTACATTCGAACGATTCAAGATACTAAATACGAGATTCGAAACGGAAATACAAGCTAATACGAAAGGATAATATTAAACTAAAAAACTTAGATTTCAGCGAATTAAGACGAGGAATATGATAATCCAGGTTTTCTTTCTACTTTTCTAAAGAACTTGTTCATTTTATAAGACACTTGGGTAAGAGTCTTCTTCATCTTCTTTTGGTTCTTAGCTAACTTGGCTTGGTTTTTGACAAGTGATTCTTCGGTTATGGCCCTACTATTTGTTGGACACTTTATGTAACACCCCACATCCGTTAATGTCACTCACTAAGGGAATGCATTAAGTTTCGTGAAGCGCTATAGGTAAACAAACATAGTATAATTACAAGACAAATATAAATAAGGCAGCAACGGAAATTTTAAACTTTTATTTCAAACATAAGTCATAATACCGCAGTCCACAATTTTATAAGTCACAAAAACCAATACAATAAAAATACTTTTGTCTTGCACCATCAGAGTACATAAGTAAATAAAAAGCATCATTTCCCCAATGAAAAGAGTTAAGCCATAGTAGAGACAAGGACTTGAGCCATACTTCAGAAGTAGCTCCTAGCAAGATGATATTTGATTCCTGATTAAGTCTAAGTGTTTCCTCCCTGAGAACCTAGGGGGAATGGAAGAAAGAAGGAGAAACAACAGGGTCAGACATAAAGTTTGGCGAGTCTAGTTACTTTTAGCCAGTAGATAATTAAAATAAACATGATAGGCATATAAAGTAGATAAGAGAAAGATCACTACATAAATGGCAGGTGTGACAAGGTAAGCAAGTTAAGGTGCATGTGCCTCACTAATGATTACTCTGCATTATTACTAGTATAACTGAAATGAGACAATCCCTTCCACTATAACCTGGTAGGCTTAGGTGAAACATCCATGTATACACTAACCACTAGCCTAATCGATCAACTCCCTACCTTGTAGATATCCTGTGTTGGCCCCAACGTAGGAGGTATCACTTCCTAAAGTGGCAACCCATGGTGTGCGCCACCATATCTACTGGTGTCACGGTCGTTTTAGCCCCCTCTGCCCAGCCCATGCACGCACATGTCCTCGGTCGGTTTGCGCCGCCCACACCATCCTCCTCGTTTGGATCTCTTACAATTAATCAGTAAGCGTGCCCCTTTCTCCTCCTAGTACGGAGGTCCTTATTTGATACCAACTCCGGGTTACTGACTGAATTGGGTCCCATATAATATGATACAAGCTCTCCCCCTTGTATTGTATCCCCCACTATGTTTTCCACATACTATGTATACACTTAGGTGTCTTTAATTACATATCCCTATACTAGATATGCTTACCCTAAAGGTTGTCTTTAATTACATAACTTTATTACATTATCTACCGGTTATGTATACCACTAGGTGTCTTTAATTACATAACCATGTTACACTATCTACTGGTTATATATACCACTAGGTGTCTTTAATTACACAACCTTATTGGGTTATGTACATAGGCCTATACATACATATTACCCATCCCTTCTAATTTACTTAACCCACCACTACCCATCCAATTTTACTTAACTCTAACTTACGTCCATAATCATATTAAATTAGGTTAAGTAGTCCATTTCATTACCATGTCTAATAATGGTTATACTGGGCTAGACCTCTCACATTAGGCCTACAACATGTGGATGCTGGATATGCCGGTCGGGTCCAGGCAGTATTATTCCACAGTTGGGCTTAACCTCGTATCTTAGCTTGATTCATATTTATGTACTTAGACCTCCCACATTAGGTTCAACATTAGTGGCTGCTGGATATGCCTATCGGGTCCGGGCAGACTTCCACCACTAATGTAACCTAACCTCGTTTCATAAGTACAATTTACAATTACTAATTGTAAATTACTAAACATTCGAAATTAATTCAAATCTACCTATGTCATTATAGGTAACTATTTGTATGTTTTCTCCATTTGAATTATATGTCTCATTTCCTATTAATCATTAGATAAATCATGCCAATTATAATCCCTTTTTCCTGTTTTCTCTCTAACGTATTCGTATGTATATTAGCGGCATCTAGGCCATAAAGTAGCCTAACAATAGTAATAAAAGGGAATATGACAAGGGTGATAGTTTCAACATGTCTTGGCATAAACATGAACATAAACTGGCATAATAACAAAATGAATGGACATGTGATTAACATCATAATAAAGTGGACATCAAACTAGTAACTTGTGGCAATCCCTATGATGTTTAAGCAAGCATAATGAGATCTAGATTTAACGTTAGGTGTCCAATTACCTAGATCAAGCATAGTTAGGGTGACACAGCAACATGTTTAGATCAAAAGGTAGATTCACGTGTCAAGTTTACAACATCGATCAATGCATCACAATATGACAGGTGAAAGGTGATTAACTTAAAAGTCCAGATCCAAGTAATGTAACAATTAACCAAATTAATCGATGTACTTCCATCATAACATTGTTACAAGTCTAGATCCATATAAACATCATAATCGAATCACCACAATTATATTAGATCTAGGAAATTAGATCTTTCATGACATAGGATAGAATTTCATATTAACACAGAATCATATTTTGCAACATATCCAATTCATTGTCTATCAAAGCATACTTTTATTTATCTAAACCTAGAAGTAATCTAGAAACTCACAGCGTTAGGTTCAGAGAATTTAGGAGGAATGGATCTAGAATTTATGAACTGGATTTGTAGAGTTGTTGTAGAAACGGTTCAGTTCGCACTACAGCAGCATATGGACTCCATGACTCCCAATGAAGAGAATATGAGAAATATGACACATATATATAGCTGCCAGACCCCCTGAAACTGAGTGCCACCTCAGCCCTAGGGGTGTCGACACCCCTGTAGGCGGGGGGGGGGGTCTACCCCTAGGTCGACACCGCTCTAGGGGGATCGACCCCCTAGAGCGGGAATTTTGCCGTTCAGAGGGATTTTTCGAATTTGAGTCCTCTGGATAGAATTCCGACTCATCTCTGACCCACCTCTGACTCATGCGTATACATAAAATATTTCTATGCATATACAAACTTAAAACTCTCTTAACTTCTTCATACGGTGCCCGTTTTACGCAAACCAAATGTCTATCTTGACCAGAATTTCAAGACGAACTCAATGATTCAGTCTGTTTCCTCTAATTATGAACATTAAATTAATTATTTTTTAGTTTATTCTCTTTAATGTCGTATAAAAATTCGGGGTGTTACATTCTCCCCTACTCAAAGGATTTCGTCCCCGAAATCTCTAAGTTATGAAGAGTGCATATCCTACCATCCATCATCCATCTGCTCATCTATCAATCACTGGCATCCATTGTTCTTAAAGATTTATAATGATTATATGAATATATGAAAAGGTGTGTGTATATGTCCCAATACTAATGTGAGGATCAGGCGGTCTACTGATTCAGTTGACCTCCTTAATGCAATGTATGTTAGTGCCATGAATCCAAATTGTATGCAAATAAACCTATTGTATCATATAAGTTCTATATGTGTGGACACCTATTCGTCCAAATGCGACATCCATATGCCAATTCACCCATAAAAGAAAAGAACATGCACACACATCCGTATGCAATATGAAAGTGATTGAGCTGATCTTAGTGCCTAATGTGTGTGTATATGCGTCCACAGGCAACCACTAGCAAACACTAGCAATCTACAGGGTCGTCCGTACAGTGCTTCGAGGGGTGCCATACCGATGTTAGCCTGATAGCTGTTATTATAGGCAAACTCTACTAAAGGAAGATGCTCTTCCCAAGTCCCTCCAAATTCAAGGATACACAGCCTCAAAAGATCTTCTAGAATTCTATTCACCCTCTCCGTCTACCATCGATCTGAGGATGATAAGCGGTGCTCAGACACAACTGTGTGCCCAATGCTTCTTGCAAGCTCCTCTAAAATTCGCTGGTAAAGATGGGGTCACGATCGCTCATGGCGTTGGAAGGAACTCCGTGGAGATGAACTATTCACGAACATAAATTGTTGCCAACCATGGTGTCGTCCTTTTACTTTTAACTGGAATAAAGTGAGCGCTCCTAGTGATTCTGTCCACTAACACCTAAAACTGGTATTACCTTTCTTCGATCTAGGCAAACCATCTATGAAATCCATAGAGATGCTCTCTCATTTCCACTGCGGAACCTCCAATAGATGAAGTAATCCACCGGGCTTCTTTTGCTCAGCTTTGACTTGCTGACAAACCAAACATTGACAAACAAATTCAGCCACGTCCTTCTTTATTCCAGCCCAAAAGAAAACCCTCTTCATATCTCTATACATCTTGTCACCTCCTAGAAAAATTGTCATCTTAGAATGGTGGGCTTCTTCTAGGACTGCCTTTATCAAGCTTCTAGTTTGAGGAACACAAAGCCTTCCATCTCATCGCAACCACCCTTTTTATCTACGGCATACCCACTGAGGTGACTAGAAGTCTCCCCTCTTCTGAGCTTATCCATAGTGTCTAGAATCTATGGGTCACCTTGTTGCGAAGCTCCTGTCTGATCCACAAGAGTCGGTCGTATCTCCAAGGATGCAAATAAATCAGGCAAAACTTCGATGGAGGGTCTAAAATCAAAATCTGACATGAACTCCAAGTTCTTTCTTTCCACAAACAAAGGGCTTAGAGCTACTCTCTGCCTACTTAGTGCGTCTACCACCACATTTCCCTTGCCAGAGGTATAAGCAATCTAGAAATCATATGAAGCTAAGAAATTCATCCATTGTTGTTGCCTTAGGTTTAGATCCTTCTGTGCGAATAGATATTGAGAGATTTATGATCGGTGTATAACTCGAACTTTTCTCCAAGTAAATAATGACGTCACGTCTTTAACACGAATACTGTGGCAGTTAGCTCTAGATCATCTAAGGGGTAGTTCTTCTCAAGAACTCTCAACTTTCTACCCCCATAACATATTACTTTCCCTTCTTGCATCAGAACTGCACCAAGCCCTATACCGCACGCATCCGTATAAACAATAAACACTTTACTCCTACCGGGCAAGGTCAAGACTGCGGCTGTTGTCAGAGCCCTTTTTAATCGTTGGAAAGCAACGTCACATTCTTTATCCAATGAAAATGTCAAAATTTTCTTTGTCATCCTGGTGAGAGCAATTGACATCTTCACGAAGTCCTTAATGAACTTCCTGTAATAACCTGCCACCCCAAGAAAGCTTCTCACCTCAGTTGCATTTTTAGGAATCTTCCAATCTTGTACCGCAACCACCTTTGCGGGATCTACAACTATCCCTTCTTTGGAGACTACATGCCCCAGGAATCTCACCTTCTTTCTCCAAAAATTGCATTTGGAGAACTTTTAATTTAGCTGATGGTCACGAAGATTTTTCAGAACTACTAAATGCTGGGCATGCTCTTCTTCACTCTTAGAGAAGATCAAAATATCATCAATGAAGACAACAACGAATTTGTTTAGGAACTCCCGAAACACCCTACCGATCAAATCAACAAAATAGGCGGGTGCATTTGTCAACTCAAAAGGCATAACTAGCCATTCAAAGAAACCGTCTGGAGTTCTAAAGGCAGTCTTATCTATGCTGTCCTCAGCCACCCTCAGCTGATAAAACCCCATGGCCAAGTCCAACAGAGAAAATACCGAGGCACCAACAAGCTGATCAAATAAATCATCAATCCTCGGAAGCGGGTGCCTATTCTTCTTGGTGAGCTTATTTAACTCTTTATAGTCAACACACAAACGAAGCGAACCATCCGCTTTAGTTGCGAATGCTACTGGAGCACCCCATTCTGATATGTTTCGTCCAATAAACCTTTTCTCAAGTAGCTCTCCTACTTGCTTACTCAGTTCCATCCTTTCTCTTGGAGCCATGTGGCGCACTGGTAATGCAACTGGTTTTGCAGTGTCCACCAGATATATGCGGAAGTTGATCTCACACCTTGGAGGTAAACCATGTACCTCATCAAAAACATCAGGATAATCTCGAACCACCGGAACAGATTGCAAATCATCTATGGATGTGTCTAGAGAATCTAGAAAGCTAAGCATAACAGACCCTTGGTGTAGCGACCCGGGAATTTCGACACTCGAATCTCGACACTAATACCAACCGTGTCCAAAACTCAAGTACCGAAAACCCAGAAAGCTAGGAGAAAGAAGTTAGAGGGTGAGAAAGGAAAGAAAGAAATGTTAGAATAGAAGAAGAAGAAGAATCACCACAACACAGAGTCTCACTTCGCAGCGGAACAAAATATAATATATAAATAAACTTTATAGAGAGCTTTGAAATAAAAACTTACAATCATCAGAGTACATCAATATACTGGGACAGTTATAATAATCTGTCCTTATATACATCACACAGCGGAATAATACCAGGTAATAGCATACGTCTGAACACCTTCAGCTCGTCTTTGGACTTCGCAGCATCCGGTAACCTGTACCTGTACACCCCGGCCTAACCCTAGCATTTACAAACACCGGGTCAGTCTGGTGAACCAGAGTGAGATAAAACTCGCACAGTATTAAGGGTATCACACAACTTGATTTTTAAGTTAAAATCCTTTCGAAAGAAAAGGATAATCGTAAGACCAAATCCACACATAAACACGGACGGTTTTTACCTTACGATAACCCAAAACAGTTTTGAAATCAATATCTTTTCTGATATTATAATAGTGTCTAAATACAATTAAATATCAATCTAGTGGAACGCTTGCATCTCACGCTCCACATATATAGTATACAATCAAAACCTCGGGCGCTTATTGGAGATTGGATTCCGACCTTGACAAGGTATGGGACCACCTGCCGCTCGTGTATCTCTAGAGGCGAATACACTGGGTTTAACAAGAACGTCTTGCAACCCGGCCCACACATGACCGACCACTCATTTCGCTTGAGTGTATCGAATGTATATCACCAACGGTTGGACTCAAACCACCGTTCCCGAATGGGCAGAATCGATAGATTAAAGAACAAAAGGAATCTCTCTAGATAGGTGATTATACACCCTAATGGGAGCGACCCACATAGCCATGCTGCCTGCCCGATTTTTGTCATTTCCCGGTTGATGAGGCTTGAGGCCACGCTTTACCTTTATAATCAGCACATCACATTCACTTCGAATGCCACATTGTCAGATCCATCGAAATCACTAATTGACGTCCACAACAATACTTTATGTGTCAGCTAAAAGAAGTTTCCTCCTCCGCTTCCACTCTTGGTACGGTTGAAGAAATCAATGTACGTGACCTTTCTGGAAATACTCTGTCAGACATCCATCCATACACGTCATCCAGGAACAGGATGAACCGAAGGCACCCTCCTACTGCATCCTAGGAATCACCCTATAGATCAGTAGCGAGTAGTCCTTGCAACCCGTAGATTTCAGCCATGACAGAATCACATTATATCTCTGGGGATCAACCAGAGATTGTAAGTAATCCTTCCGTTTATGAAGATCTACGGTCTTCAATTTGCTCCATCTCGATCAGCATCTTCGACGTATTCGTATTTATTGGTCGGAATGGTTTTCGAATATAAATTCGATCCCGGTCTTTCCGTACCAATAACGTATGGCCAGATTTTGATAGTCGGTTATTTAACTATCAAAATAAACAATCATAATTAAAATAGATTCATTGGTTCAGAACACAGCATCACTTGGCCAATAAGATAACAAAATATTCTCAAATCATTTTATTTCCTTTTCTTAAGGCATCTCATTATGTATATTTCTAAACACTTCAAATAATGTTTCACTACTATTTCCTCAAAATCAATTACTTCTTACGTCTTCCTTATTACAATTAATACCATCCTTCGATAATCCTGAAGTCGTTCAAGTTGGGGTATTTTAATTACCTCTCAGACCTTGATCAACAACACTCTTATCTTAAGATAAATATGAATTGTAATTCAGAATCTCATATTCATTCCGATATCAGCAATTTCCATTTCACTATTTCATTTAATATATGGTTTTTATAAATCTTCTCATCTTGGAAATCTTCCTTTCAAATATATCACTAATATATTGATTTAGTAAATGATAAATAAATTATCCATATTTAAACTTTAACTTCTTTAAATCATTACAAATCCCATTACTCGATCCTTTTCTCAATTCAACTACAAGAATCCATTTATTCCTTCTGGGAAATCTTATTTCAAACTCGCTCATTTCACTTAATGCCATCATAAAGTAGCGTTAATCTAAAAATTAACGTTTTAACTTCCGATCCCTTTTTATATACTTGTTTGCACAACTTTGGTTTAATACAAACCCCTTTCGCCTCGATTTCCTTTCTTAATTCAAACAGTTATCTTAGGCTTATTGCCTTTGCTTAGAAATCTCTTTTATAACTTAATTTATCAATCTGGTTTAGAATATAAAGCCGTTCACTCTTCTTTTGAAATCTAATCATAATTCATTTATAACTTCGATTACTTAAACAATTTACTTTATCGTTAACTTGGATAAATATCCAATTTCCTTATTAAGTTAAACATCCTTTGCTAAATTTATTTCATTAGATAAATCTGCTCAAATTTATTTAACTTAATAATCAACTGTCGTTATAACAGTTGGCTTGGTCGACTTTAACATACGGCTAACTCTTTGATCAACTCTACTTGTCTTTTTCATTTAAACTAATAAATAATAATATTAATTTAAATAATCCGTTTCAAAATAATCTTACTTTACTTGTTCCATAAAACAATTAATCGCCGATGTTAAACATTTCACAGTTGCTTAATAATCTTTTTAATACAAGAATTGGCTTTATAAAAGATAAAGCACGTGCTTCGCACACGGTCGATTTTGGTGTCAAAAGGGTGATTGTTGGTTAAACCAACAATATACAACTAGAATTGGGTTATTTCTTTTATTTGTAAACTTCATTTAAAAATAATATATTTAAAAATCTATATTCAATTATAGAATAAATAACTTCATTTTCACCGATGCACCTGACGGTAAATCAATCTTTATAAAACAGTTTTTATTTTGGCCATCTGCTATAAATTTCTCAACCAATATCGCACATCGGTTAATAACCGAATAAATGTTGAATTTAGATTCAACAAACCACCACTAAGTCAATAACCCAATCATGTCGGTTAAACAGTTCATATAAGGATCATATGCAAACAAACAATCAGTTCGACTGATAGGGGTTCATCAAAATAAGCATTCAAGCATCCAATTCATTTTAAATACGTTTATATTGTTATGAACGAAACCATCAAGGTAAGTTACCTTGTTTGGAAAATCATCGTTAAAAATAACGATGTCATTTCATTTAAATTAAACAACCGTTTAATTTAAACAGTATAGCGAATAACCAAACAATCATTAAATCAAACCAATCAACTAGCAAACATAGCACACAAGCAATAAACCCGATTTATAAAAATTATAAATGGGGTAACTGAGTGAGTTTAACTCACCTTGGTTACTGTCCGTTCGTTTAAACAGCTCGTTTTAATTAAATTAAACATGCGTTTAATTTAATTAAAATTTCCATCTGCTTCCCGCTCCGTCCGTTCCAACTCCATAGTGTCGTGCTCCTCAACACAGTTTCAGCACTTCTCGTATAGTCCGATTCTAACGCTGTATGAACGGTTTATAGATTAATAAGTTAACGATTAAAATTTTAATTCGCTAATCAAAATAAGTTAGACTAATTTAATTTCGTATTATATAAATCTAGACCAATACCTTTCTCTCTTCGGCTCAGAAAACGATTGGCCTATCCTTTCTTTGCACCCCTCAACTTCAAATGTTGCTGCCCAAAAACAGACCTCCTTCCAATTCTTTCTTTTCCCTTTTTTTCTTTTCGGTTTTCTACCCTTTTTCTTTAATGTTAGCATGGCTCAAGGCGTACACAGCACTACTACTTCCCAAAAAGGGAAAACATGTTGCCAGTAGATCATTCCTACCATCCAATGCACTGCATTCCCCCATACGTCCATACCCTCCCATACTTTGTTTACTTTCCCACCTCAAAATTCGAAACTGCTCCTTCCATTTCTCTTTTTTTTTTCTTTACTGATCTTTAACGCAAGTGCTGAAGTGCACTCATCCTCATCAATATCTTCTCCACCAAGAACAGCACACCTGAACCCCTTCCCACCTCCTTCGCAACCCTGCTCCGCCGACCGTCGATATGCAGGCTCCTCTCAGGTGCGTCGAAATATGTGCCCAAATTTTCCAGAAAAATCACCACAGGACCTCCTCTCCTCACTGATCACCACTGTCTCCACCCAAAGTACGCACGCCCCTTCCTTCCACTTCACGTTGACAGCTCGGACAAACCTAGGACTAGGTGATTTAGTTTTGATCCTTGAATTCACGTTCAGTTTTCATATGTACTCCCGTTTTCTTTTTATTTCCGAAAGCATAAACCGGGAAAAATATGGTTTGAAGATAAGCAAAGATGGCTTTACTTTGTGGAGTTAGAGAAGCAGGAAACAAATTCCAGGCGTTATAAATAGATGAGGAACCTTGATGACCACGGAGATAGCACATGGGTTCAGACGAAATTTCCAGCTCTCACATGGTATGGTCTGAAGAAAAAGAAACAACATGTGTACGGATTTTATGTCCATCTTGTTGCGCGGTCTGATCAAAAGACAAAAAAAACAGGTACATGTGCGTGATCAGGAGGTAGGATAGCTTTAGCTCAGCGGCACAAATATAGCGGTTGACATTGTTAAATTAATTTTTCTTCTGACAGAAAAAATGAATGAAAGAAAAAGTCAGAAGTATCTGGTTATATAATAAAGATTAGCCTCAGATCTTGACCGTAAGATACGTAGATATTTGGCGTGATTTTCTTATGATTTGTAAAGATTGCCTGACCGATATTTCTTTGTACTAGATGAAGGTATGCTTTGCACTATGTAAAATTATGATAGGATTTTGTCCCCAGATTTTATATGTTGATGAGATTTGAAAATGACCGCATGTTTTTGTGTATTCTGAGCGAGATTTTAGGTAATAACCGTAGGATTTTGTGCTAATATTCACACATATTTGATGTGAGATTTTTGCCTGCCACCACAAAGATTTGTGCAATTCGGGTTCAAAGATTTTGTTTTTATATGGTTACCTAAATTCTTCCGTCATCCATGTGAAACATTATATATATACATACTGCTATACACAAATTTTATTCGTTTACGAACAACTGTCGACAAAAATAAAAATATTATCGTGTCGAGTGAGGTGCCATGATCCCGAAAATATAATAATATCGGTAGATTAACTTATATTGCGAAACCCAAAATGCTGATATAGGGTGCGAAATACTCCAAATAAAAATTTGCTTATTTTGCGAATTAAAATTACAGTAAAATTCTAAAAATTAAATTATGACTACGCCTCAAAGGACTTGTCCAAATTCGAAGTCAATATTTAATTATATTAAATAATCCGTTACGGCGTATAAACAATTCCACAACGACTATTTCAAAATTTGATTTGGACGTAAAATAAAATCTACCATATGAAAACTCGATTTTTATCTTCTATTAGAAAAATATTACCAACTAGATTCAGACGCTTCTTGTTTCATCGAAATCCGACTTAACACGAGTTCTGTATGATCAATTGAAGTTGAAATTAGATTTTACGAATTACCGCACTGTTTTGAGCTTGATTTATATTAAATATATATATTTATTTAATCGTTTAACCACCGTTAAATAAACGAGTTCGATATAAAATCCATTAATATTTCCAAATAAAGTATTTAAACCAATTTAAATATTCAAACTCAAATAACTGGAAAACCTGGGTCGTTACATTCTTTCCCCCTTAAATAAATTTCGTCCTCGAAATTGCTAGGTAAAAAGAATGTTCCGAACTTGATTATTTCCAAAATAAATAATCCAAAATATTATCAAAAATATTACCAGGTTATAAAATTTTTGAAAAATTCGGCAGCACCTCCTCTGCACGGTTCGATCGAAACAATTACAATTCGCCTCCTCGGCGTCACATATCGACCCAATGAAAATAAAAGTCAAGCGGCTACCCGTCTCGGGTATAAATTCGAACACCCAATCAATAATATTAAGGTTTACCTTTTTGTCGGGCAACTCAATTTCAATTTCAAAGCAAACCAAGTAACTGCTCTTCGTTTTCCAACTTGTACTTCAAATCTGTAACCAAATCAATTCCATCGCCTTCTAAAATCTGCAATTAACTCAATTTATAATGCAAATAACAATCCCAGATTATTCCATTCAGCTTCTTCATTAATCTGGTTAATGAATTTTATTCAACCAACCCAACACCCAAATACCAACCAACCAAATTATTTCCAATTCATTATACTGGGACTTATTTCCTTTCTTCAAATTCATTCTATTTCTTCTTAACTCGTTGTCAAATTTGATTTAACCAACTAACATTCAATAAATCAAGCAATATACAAACAAATCAAATTATTCCATATTTAACTTAATTTAAGTTAAATTCTGACTTATTTAATTCTATATCAAATTTCATATTTGAAATGTTTCCAATTTTATACAAGTTTTGAATTAAACAATAATTTGAGAAAAATAAAAAATTTACCTTTTTATAAATTAATTTGGGTCGAAACAAAATAAAAATACTTTTATATTCAAATTACAAATACGCGTTCTCGTATTTATACACTCAACTCGATCTAGGGTATTACTAGCCCAATCTCTATCGAATTACACCACAGAGCCAAGGTTATTCCTAAACCATTGCTCTGATACCAACTGTAGCGACCCGGGAATTTCGACACTCGAATCTCGACACTAATACCAACCGTGTCCAAAACTCAAGTACCGAAAACCCAGAAAGCTAGGAGAAAGAAGTTAGAGGGTGAGAAAGGAAAGAAAGAAATGTTAGAATAGAAGAAGAAGAAGAATCACCACAACACAGAGTCTCACTTCGCAGCGGAACAAAATATAATATATAAATAAACTTTATAGAGAGCTTTGAAATAAAAACTTACAATCATCAGAGTACATCAATATACTGGGACAGTTATAATAATCTGTCCTTATATACATCACACAGCGGAATAATACCAGGTAATAGCATACGTCTGAACACCTTCAGCTCGTCTTTGGACTTCGCAGCATCCGGTAACCTGTACCTGTACACCCCGGCCTAACCCGAGCATTTACAAACACCGGGTCAGTCTGGTGAACCAGAGTGAGATAAAACTCGCACAGTATTAAGGGTATCACACAACTTGATTTTTAAGTTAAAATCCTTTCGAAAGAAAAGGATAATCGTAAGACCAAATCCACACATAAACACGGACGGTTTTTACCTTACGATAACCCAAAACAGTTTTGAAATCAATATCTTTTCTGATATTATAATAGTGTCTAAATACAATTAAATATCAATCTAGTGGAACGCTTGCATCTCACGCTCCACATATATAGTATACAATCAAAACCTCGGGCGCTTATTGGAGATTGGATTCCGACCTTGACAAGGTATGGGACCACCTGCCGCTCGTGTATCTCTAGAGGCGAATACACTGGGTTCAACAAGAACGTCTTGCAACCCGGCCCACACATGACCGACCACTCATTTCGCTTGAGTGTATCGAATGTATATCACCAACGGTTGGACTCAAACCACCGTTCCCGAATGGGCAGAATCGATAGATTAAAGAACAAAAGGAATCTCTCTAGATAGGTGATTATACACCCTAATGGGAGCGACCCACATAGCCATGCTGCCTGCCCGATTTTTGTCATTTCCCGGTTGATGAGGCTTGAGGCCACGCTTTACCTTTATAATCAGCACATCACATTCACTTCGAATGCCACATTGTCAGATCCATCGAAATCACTAATTGACGTCCACAACAATACTTTATGTGTCAGCTAAAAGAAGTTTCCTCCTCCGCTTCCACTCTTGGTACGGTTGAAGAAATCAATGTACGTGACCTTTCTGGAAATACTCTGTCAGACATCCATCCATACACGTCATCCAGGAACAGGATGAACCGAAGGCACCCTCCTACTGCATCCTAGGAATCACCCTATAGATCAGTAGCGAGTAGTCCTTGCAACCCGTAGATTTCAGCCATGACAGAATCACATTATATCTCTGGGGATCAACCAGAGATTGTAAGTAATCCTTCCGTTTATGAAGATCTACGGTCTTCAATTTGCTCCATCTCGATCAGCATCTTCGACGTATTCGTATTTATTGGTCGGAATGGTTTTCGAATATAAATTCGATCCCGGTCTTTCCGTACCAATAACGTATGGCCAGATTTTGATAGTCGGTTATTTAACTATCAAAATAAACAATCATAATTAAAATAGATTCATTGGTTCAGAACACAGCATCACTTGGCCAATAAGATAACAAAATATTCTCAAATCATTTTATTTCCTTTTCTTAAGGCATCTCATTATGTATATTTCTAAACACTTCAAATAATGTTTCACTACTATTTCCTCAAAATCAATTACTTCTTACGTCTTCCTTATTACAATTAATACCATCCTTCGATAATCCTGAAGTCGTTCAAGTTGGGGTATTTTAATTACCTCTCAGACCTTGATCAACAACACTCTTATCTTAAGATAAATATGAATTGTAATTCAGAATCTCATATTCATTCCGATATCAGCAATTTCCATTTCACTATTTCATTTAATATATGGTTTTTATAAATCTTCTCATCTTGGAAATCTTCCTTTCAAATATATCACTAATATATTGATTTAGTAAATGATAAATAAATTATCCATATTTAAACTTTAACTTCTTTAAATCATTACAAATCCCATTACTCGATCCTTTTCTCAATTCAACTACAAGAATCCATTTATTCCTTCTGGGAAATCTTATTTCAAACTCGCTCATTTCACTTAATGCCATCATAAAGTAGCGTTAATCTAAAAATTAACGTTTTAACTTCCGATCCCTTTTTATATACTTGTTTGCACAACTTTGGTTTAATACAAACCCCTTTCGCCTCGATTTCCTTTCTTAATTCAAACAGTTATCTTAGGCTTATTGCCTTTGCTTAGAAATCTCTTTTATAACTTAATTTATCAATCTGGTTTAGAATATAAAGCCGTTCACTCTTCTTTTGAAATCTAATCATAATTCATTTATAACTTCGATTACTTAAACAATTTACTTTATCGTTAACTTGGATAAATATCCAATTTCCTTATTAAGTTAAACATCCTTTGCTAAATTTATTTCATTAGATAAATCTGCTCAAATTTATTTAACTTAATAATCAACTGTCGTTATAACAGTTGGCTTGGTCGACTTTAACATACGGCTAACTCTTTGATCAACTCTACTTGTCTTTTTCATTTAAACTAATAAATAATAATATTAATTTAAATAATCCGTTTCAAAATAATCTTACTTTACTTGTTCCATAAAACAATTAATCGCCGATGTTAAACATTTCACAGTTGCTTAATAATCTTTTTAATACAAGAATTGGCTTTATAAAAGATAAAGCACGTGCTTCGCACACGGTCGATTTTGGTGTCAAAAGGGTGATTGTTGGTTAAACCAACAATATACAACTAGAATTGGGTTATTTCTTTTATTTGTAAACTTCATTTAAAAATAATATATTTAAAAATCTATATTCAATTATAGAATAAATAACTTCATTTTCACCGATGCACCTGACGGTAAATCAATCTTTATAAAACAGTTTTTATTTTGGCCATCTGCTATAAATTTCTCAACCAATATCGCACATCGGTTAATAACCGAATAAATGTTGAATTTAGATTCAACAAACCACCACTAAGTCAATAACCCAATCATGTCGGTTAAACAGTTCATATAAGGATCATATGCAAACAAACAATCAGTTCGACTGATAGGGGTTCATCAAAATAAGCATTCAAGCATCCAATTCATTTTAAATACGTTTATATTGTTATGAACGAAACCATCAAGGTAAGTTACCTTGTTTGGAAAATCATCGTTAAAAATAACGATGTCATTTCATTTAAATTAAACAACCGTTTAATTTAAACAGTATAGCGAATAACCAAACAATCATTAAATCAAACCAATCAACTAGCAAACATAGCACACAAGCAATAAACCCGATTTATAAAAATTATAAATGGGGTAACTGAGTGAGTTTAACTCACCTTGGTTACTGTCCGTTCGTTTAAACAGCTCGTTTTAATTAAATTAAACATGCGTTTAATTTAATTAAAATTTCCATCTGCTTCCCGCTCCGTCCGTTCCAACTCCATAGTGTCGTGCTCCTCAACACAGTTTCAGCACTTCTCGTATAGTCCGATTCTAACGCTGTATGAACGGTTTATAGATTAATAAGTTAACGATTAAAATTTTAATTCGCTAATCAAAATAAGTTAGACTAATTTAATTTCGTATTATATAAATCTAGACCAATACCTTTCTCTCTTCGGCTCAGAAAACGATTGGCCTATCCTTTCTTTGCACCCCTCAACTTCAAATGTTGCTGCCCAAAAACAGACCTCCTTCCAATTCTTTCTTTTCCCTTTTTTTCTTTTCGGTTTTCTACCCTTTTTCTTTAATGTTAGCATGGCTCAAGGCGTACACAGCACTACTACTTCCCAAAAAGGGAAAACATGTTGCCAGTAGATCATTCCTACCATCCAATGCACTGCATTCCCCCATACGTCCATACCCTCCCATACTTTGTTTACTTTCCCACCTCAAAATTCGAAACTGCTCCTTCCATTTCTCTTTTTTTTTTCTTTACTGATCTTTAACGCAAGTGCTGAAGTGCACTCATCCTCATCAATATCTTCTCCACCAAGAACAGCACACCTGAACCCCTTCCCACCTCCTTCGCAACCCTGCTCCGCCGACCGTCGATATGCAGGCTCCTCTCAGGTGCGTCGAAATATGTGCCCAAATTTTCCAGAAAAATCACCACAGGACCTCCTCTCCTCACTGATCACCACTGTCTCCACCCAAAGTACGCACGCCCCTTCCTTCCACTTCACGTTGACAGCTCGGACAAACCTAGGACTAGGTGATTTAGTTTTGATCCTTGAATTCACGTTCAGTTTTCATATGTACTCCCGTTTTCTTTTTATTTCCGAAAGCATAAACCGGGAAAAATATGGTTTGAAGATAAGCAAAGATGGCTTTACTTTGTGGAGTTAGAGAAGCAGGAAACAAATTCCAGGCGTTATAAATAGATGAGGAACCTTGATGACCACGGAGATAGCACATGGGTTCAGACGAAATTTCCAGCTCTCACATGGTATGGTCTGAAGAAAAAGAAACAACATGTGTACGGATTTTATGTCCATCTTGTTGCGCGGTCTGATCAAAAGACAAAAAAAACAGGTACATGTGCGTGATCAGGAGGTAGGATAGCTTTAGCTCAGCGGCACAAATATAGCGGTTGACATTGTTAAATTAATTTTTCTTCCGACAGAAAAAATGAATGAAAGAAAAAGTCAGAAGTATCTGGTTATATAATAAAGATTAGCCTCAGATCTTGACCGTAAGATACGTAGATATTTGGCGTGATTTTCTTATGATTTGTAAAGATTGCCTGACCGATATTTCTTTGTACTAGATGAAGGTATGCTTTGCACTATGTAAAATTATGATAGGATTTTGTCCCTAGATTTTATATGTTGATGAGATTTGAAAATGACCGCATGTTTTTGTGTATTCTGAGCGAGATTTTAGGTAATAACCGTAGGATTTTGTGCTAATATTCACACATATTTGATGTGAGATTTTTGCCTGCCACCACAAAGATTTGTGCAATTCGGGTTCAAAGATTTTGTTTTTATATGGTTACCTAAATTCTTCCGTCATCCATGTGAAACATTATATATATACATACTGCTATACACAAATTTTATTCGTTTACGAACAACTGTTGACAAAAATAAAAATATTATCGTGTCGAGTGAGGTGCCATGATCCCGAAAATATAATAATATCGGTAGATTAACTTATATTGCGAAACCCAAAATGCTGATATAGGGTGCGAAATACTCCAAATAAAAATTTGCTTATTTTGCGAATTAAAATTACAGTAAAATTCTAAAAATTAAATTATGACTACGCCTCAAAGGACTTGTCCAAATTCGAAGTCAATATTTAATTATATTAAATAATCCGTTACGGCGTATAAACAATTCCACAACGACTATTTCAAAATTTGATTTGGACGTAAAATAAAATCTACCATATGAAAACTCGATTTTTATCTTCTATTAGAAAAATATTACCAACTAGATTCAGACGCTTCTTGTTTCATCGAAATCCGACTTAACACGAGTTCTGTATGATCAATTGAAGTTGAAATTAGATTTTACGAATTACCGCACTGTTTTGAGCTTGATTTATATTAAATATATATATTTATTTAATCGTTTAACCACCGTTAAATAAACGAGTTCGATATAAAATCCATTAATATTTCCAAATAAAGTATTTAAACCAATTTAAATATTCGAACTCAAATAACTGGAAAACCTGGGTCGTTACACTTGGGGTCACAAGAAACTTCGAGGGTCTTCCCATGACAAGTCGGGAGTCTAACAACCCTCTTCTCACAATCCAGAATGGCCCCATACGTGGCAAGCCAATCCATTCCTAGAATCAACCCATAGCCCATAAACCTGAGCACGTACGCGTCACATTCAAACTCAACGCCTAACACAGATTTTTTCAAACCCCGACAAGTCATCGATAAATGAGACGAACCACTAATGGGGTTTGAAACAACTACGAGATCTACTACCATACTAGTAATTAAATGCAGAGATTCAACCACAGAACTAGATATAAATGTGTGTGAAGTACCAGAATCAAATAGTTTGAAAGAGAAACTTAACTTTCTACGGAAATTTTTCTACCTCTTTCAGGAGCACTGATCGCGAGAGCGTGCACCTGCCCTCCAGAAGTCCATGCTCTTTGTCCTTGTCCCTGCGATCCCTGTTTCTTCGAGCACTCTTTTAGAGAAGTGTCCGACCTCTCCGCAATTAAAGTAACTGGCCTTCCTTCTCTTACAATCTTTGATCAGGTGGCCCACCTTTCCACAATTGTGACATATTCTCTTATCCTTGCCTTTATCATCTTTCCTCCCTTCCTTCTGTTGTTGCTGTTGTAGCTGCTGTTGCTGAGTTTTCTTGGGCCACACCTTTTTATTCTGCGATGTCCCCTCGGCTTTTGTTTCCTTCTTTTCTCCCTTGTCCTTCTCATGCGTTAGGGCCATATCAACAAGCTTTTCAAAGGTGGCCCACATTGGAAGATGGGACATAGCTAAACCATGCCGAGGCTCATTCAACCCCTTAGCAAACCATAAAGCCCTTTTGTGTGGTGTATCCACAAACTCTAGCCCGAACCTTGCCAGCTGGTTGAACTTGTTCACATACTCCTTCACCGTCAAATTTCCTTGTTTGAGTGTTAAGAACCTCTCCATCTATGTGCTTCTCTCCGCTTGGGAAAGAAATTTCATTTCAAACCTCTATCTAAAGTCTTCCCAAGTTTCTACCGGATGTTCGGCTTTGGCGATTTCCCGTCGAAATGAGGCTTCACCCTTTAACAGCCAAGCAGCTAATTGAATTTTTCTTCGGTCCTCCACTTCAAAGGTTACGAATAATTCCTTTGTCTCCTTAAGCCAATTCCTAGCTTCTACGAATGTCTCGTTCCCAAGGAACGGCCATCCTCCAATAGCCCGGAAGTCTTTGCAGATCTTGGCAAAGTTGCAGCTTTTGGAGGGGAAGGAGGAGGAATGGCTGGTGCAACTGGGGGAGGAACGTCTCTTTGGCCTTCGACCGGCGCCATGTCCTCAATATACCTCCGGAACCATCCGGGTATTGATACGCCCTCTGGGAGATTAGGGATGTTTTGTTCCCCAGACATGCTGAAAAGGGAAAAGGAAGAAATTTAGATAAAGTACCGAAGGACACTTCATATGGCTTTTTGGGGAATGTTTTTCAAAATAGACTTTTCTTTTTGAAAATTCTTTCCTTTTAAAACCTTTTTGAAAATAATTTTCAAAAACTTTTATCAAATCTGGTAACCTTCAGCTCGGATACCAAGTGTAACACCCCACGTCCGTTAATGTCACTCACTAAGGGAATGCATTAAGTTTCATGAAGCGCTATAGGTAAACAGACACAGAATAATTACAAGACATATATAAATAAGGCAGCAACAGAAAATTTAAACTTGTATTTCAAACATAATTCATAAAACAATGGTCCATAATTTCATAAGTCACAAAAACCATTACAATTAAAATACTTCTGTCATGCACCATCAGAGTACATAAGTAAACAAAAAGCATCATTTCCCTAGTAAAAAGAGTTAACCCATAATAGAGACAAGGACTTGAGCCATACTACAGAAGTAGCTCCTAGCAAGATGATATCTAATTCCTGATTAAGTCTGTGTGTTTCCTCCCTGAGAACCTTGGGGGGAGAGGGACGGCATAAAGAAGGAGAAACAGTAGGGTCAGACATAAAGTCTGGCGATTCTAGTTACTTTTAGCCAGTAGATAATTGAAAGCAACATGATAGGCGTATAAAGTGGATAAGAGAGAGATCACTACATAAATGGCTGGCGTGACAAGGTAAGCAAGTTAAGGTATATGTGCCTCACTAATAATTACTCTGCATTATTACTAGTATAACTGAAATGAGACGATCCCTTCCACTATAAGCTGGTAGGCTTAGGTCATACGTCCAAGTATACCTCCTAATCGATCGGCTCCCTACCTTGTAGATATCCTATGCTGGCCCCACAGTAGGAGGTATCACTTCCTAAAGTGGCAACCCATGGTGGGCACAACCATAACTACTGGTGTCTTGGTTGTCTTAGCCCCCTCTGCCCGACCCATGCACGCACATGTCCCCGATCGGTTTGCACCGCGAACATCATCTGCCTCATTTGGGTCTCCTACAATCAATTAGTAAGCGTGCCCCTTTCTCTGCCTAGTGTGGAAGTCCTTACTTGATACCAATCCGGGTTACTAACTGAAATGGGTCCCACAAAATATGATACAAGCTCTCCCCCTTATCTTGTATCCCCCACTAGGTTTTCCACTGACAATGTATACCCTTAGGTGTCTTTAATTATATAGCCCTGTACTAGTTATGCTTACCCTAAAGGGTGTCTTTAATTACATAACTTTATTACATTATCTACCGGTTATGTAAACAGCTAGGTATATTTAATTACATAACCCTGTTACACTATCTACTGGTTATGTATACCACTAGGTGTCTTTAATTACATAACCTTATTGGGTCAAGTACGTGGGCTTATACATACATATTACCCATCCCCTCTAATTTACTTAACCCACCACTACCCATCCAATTTTACTTAACCCTAACTTAAGTCCATAGTCAAATTAAATTAGGTTAAGCAGTCCATTTCGTTACCATGTCCAATTATGGTTATAATGGGCTAGAACCCCTACATTAGGCCTACAACGTGTGGATGCCGGATAACCCGGTCGGGTTCGGGCAGTCTTATTCCACAGTTGGGCCTAACCTCGTGTCATACCCTGATTCATATCTGCATGCTTAGACATCCCACATTAGGTTCAACATTAGTGGCTACTGGATATGTCGGTCGGGTCCGGGCAAACTTCCACCACTAATGTAACCTAACATCATGTCATAAGTACGATTAACAATTCCTATTTGTAAATTACTAAACATTCCAAATTAATCCAAATCTACCTATGTCATTATAGGTAATTATTTCTATGTTACCCCCATTTGAATTACATGGCCCATTTCCTATTAAACAATACATAAATCATGCCAATTATAATCCCTTTTCCCTGTTTTCTCTCTAACGTATTCGTACGTATTTTGGCGGCATCTAGGCTATAAAGTAGCCTAGCTACAATAATAAAAGGGAATATGACAAGGGTGATAGTTTCAACATGTCTTGGCATAAGCATGAACTGGCATAATAACAAAGTGAATGGACATGTGATTAACATCATAATAAAGTGGACATCAAAGTAGTAACTTTTGGCAATCACTATGATGTTTAAGCAAGATAACGAGATCTAGATTTAACATTAGATGTCCAATTACCTAGATCTATCATAGTTAGGGTGACATAGCAACATGTTTAGATCAAAAGGTAGATTCACATGTCAAGTTTACAACATATATCAATGTATCACAATATGACAGGTGAAAGGTGATTAACATAAAGGTCTAGATCCAAGTAATGTCACAATTATCCAAATTAATAGATGTACTTCCATCATAACATGGTTACAAATCAAGATCCATATAAACATCATAATCGAATCACCACAATTATATTAGATCTGGGAAATTAGATCTGTCATGACATAGGACATAATTTCATATTAACACAGAATCATACTTTACAACATATCCAATTCATTGTCTATCAAAGCATACTTTTATTTATCTAAACCTAAAAGTAATCTAGAAACTCACAACGTTAGGTCTAGAGAATTTATGAAGAATAGGTCTAGAATTTCTGAATTGGATTTGTAGAATATGCTGTTGTAGAATGGTTCAGTTCGCATTCCAGTAGCATATGGCCTCTATGACTCCCAATGAAGAGAGTATGAGAAATATGACACATATATGCAGCTACCAGACCCCCTGAAACCGAGTGACACCTCAGCCCTAGGGGTGTCGACATCCCGGTAGGTGGGTCGACCCCTAGGTCGACACCCCTCTAGGGGGGTCGACCCCCTAAAGTGGGAATTTTTCAAATTTGAATCCTGTGGATAGGATTCTAACTCATCTTTGACTCACCTCTGACTCATGCGTATACATAAAGTATTTCGGTGCGTATACAAACTTAAAACTCTCATAACTTCTTCATACAGTGTCCGTTTTACGCAAATCAAATGTCTATCTTGACTAGAATTTCGAGACGGACGCAATGGCGTAGTACATTTTCTCCAATTTTGAACATTAAATTAATTATTATTTAATTTATTCTCTTTAATGTCATTTACAAATTCAGGGTGTTACACTTTGTACTTTCTAAAGAGGATTCTTCTTCTTCGTCGATTTCCGTTGGATTTTCTTCTTGTTGCATTCAAGCCTGTTTATCCTCAAATATTTCATAGTGTTTAAAAATGATTAGAATTTGCATAAACTTTATATTTACCAAGTTAAAAAACGTTTCTTGGCAAAAATTCCTCTCCTTTGAATCCACTCCAAAATATTTAAAAATACATGTAAGATAAACTCCATGATAGAGAGTGTTTTCCTTGGTGGACATCTCTTTGGGCTTAAGCTTTTTTAAAATTACGTTGGCCCAATTAATATCATAAGTTCCAATTATGGCAAAAGGATCTTTTTGGACCTTGAGGGTAGGGTTATTGAATTTTCCTAAGCGGAAAGTGAGAGTACATTGAGGAAGGAGGTTGACGATTATTGCTTTTGGGCAGAAAAAGCTATTTTTAAATTCCAAATGTTCATCACTTTCAAAGATGTGATGAAAAGTTTCCAAATTCATTTCATCAATTTCAAATTCCGAAAAAATGAGCCCATACTCTTACAATTTAAAATGGTATCCAAAATTTCACTATCCAAAATGATTTGAGTGCCTTCTACGCTACTCTAAACTTGATTTTCATTTCCTTCGTAAAATCCACAATTCAAATTCGTATAAAACATTTTGACTAGGCTCGGGTAACATACTTCATCATTATTCTGAGAGTCAATCAAACTTAGAACTTCATTTTGATGAAAAGGAGAACCAAGATCATAAGAAGGGAAAACTTCAAAGATCGTGTAGACTCCCATATTGACTTTTCCATTTGCCATATAGTCAATATAGGCTTGAATAGCTTCCGGATCATTGTGGAGATGACCTTTGAGAGTTTTTGGTCAATCTCATTCTTTTTGGTATACTTGAGGAAGCCATAGGAGATAAGTTTTGAAGAGAATAGGATGAAGAAAGTTGTTTTGAATTTTGAATGAGAAGTAGTGAGAATAGAATTGAATAGATAAATAAATAGAGAGTGAATGGACATTATTTTTCTGAAAATAAGGACATCTTTTCAGACCTTGGAAGTTGATGAAAAGATGGAGGGAAGTCTGAAAGTTCAAAATCTTGAAATTCAAAATTTGAATTTCAATTACTAGTACATATATCGACATGTCTATTCTGGTATGTCGACATATATGTGTGTTTTCAAAAGACATGTTGTTTTTTGACTTTATTTTAGAATTTTAACATTTTATATTTTTGGGTTTATTATTTCCGAAATAATATTAATCCTAACAAACATCTAAAATTAATTTTTGTTATCTTATTTTTATTTAATATTTCATCATTATTATATTGAATTTCAGAATTTAAATTTCAAAATTGAATTTTAAAGTTCAGGTTTGAATTTTTTTATTTAAATTTTAAATTCAAACAAGGAAAGCAATTAAAAACACCCATTCAACCAATGCAATCAAACCTAATTAAGGAGCACCTGGTTTATAGATCATTTCTTCAATATTTTCAGAATTCTGAATCGTTGTGAAGCACATATTCGAATTTCCTATTTCTGGCTCTTCATCGCTTGATGATGAGTCTAAATCATCTAAAGTTACTGCATATTCCCTTTTCTTCTTCCTTGACGAATTATTATTTTATGTTTGTTGGTTTGATTTATCTAGATATGGACACATTCTCTTTATTTAGCCTAGTTTGTTGCAATTGTAACATCTGTCATCATTTCTTCCCGAACTTCCCTGATTAATTCTCTAAAAATTATTTCTCCCTTTATATCTCAGAAACTTTCTGAAATTTCTTGTCATTATGGAAATTTCTTCATCATCCTCACTACTTGAATCAGAACTATCATTTGTTGCTTTGAATGCTATAGATTTCTTTTATGTCAACTTACTCTTCTTTCTTTTCTGTAATGGAACTTTGAACGATATCAAATTTCCTATTAACTCCTGAATCTTTGTTTCACTAACATTATTTTCCTCTTCTATTGCCAGTGTTTTCGGATCCCATTATGGAGTTAGTGAATTGAGAATTTTTATGACTTGATCCTTCTTAGAATAAGTTTTTCCCAAAGCCATTCATAAATGCACCATTTCCTGAAACCCATAGTACATATCAAAGACAGATTCATTCTGATTCATTTTAAATAACTCAAATTGATAACATAGATATCTTGGTCTGCTTAACTTTATTGATTCCTTTATGAGTAACTTGCAATATTTTCCATATTTCATAAGAAGATTTATAAATTGACACTCTATTAAATTCATTTCTATCTACTGAACAAAATAACATATTCATAGCCTTAGAATTACATTGTGCAGTAGCCATTTGTTCATTAGTCCATTGTGCAATATCAGTAGGGGTTCAACATATGTAGTTTGTGTACTATTCCAAGTATCTAGTCTTACGGATTGCAAATATATTTTCATCCTACATGCCCAATATGAATAATTACTTCCATTAAATAATGGTTGTCTAATTGTGGACTGACCCTTTATAAATGAACTATTGTTACTAGCAATTTCAGTGTTAGTTGCCATTTAATATTTCCAAAATTCAGATGATGAACTTTTGAAAACTTTTGCTCTGATACCAATTGTTAAGGATCCAAATTAAGAATCTTAAGGCAGAATTAACACTAGAGGGGGGCGAATAGTGTTTATAAGAAATTTATAGAAATCTTTAACTAACTTTAATTACTATATGAATCATACAGTGATTATCACACCAGAAATGATCACAAACAAAGAAATAATCACAGACCCATATATAAGTAAATATAAAATGCTGAAAAGGAAAGAGCACATCGGATTTTATATTGGTTTGGATTACTCCTACGTCCAATCCCATGCAATGCTGGATTGCGCAGAGTTTTACTAATACTAGTATCAATCTTCAACACCCTTGATTTCATGGCTACAAGGTTAACACTGATTCCACCTTATTTCACGGCTACAAGGTTCATACCGCTCTCTTTTCTTGATTTCCGGGCTATAAAGAACACATCCTTTCCCAAATAATTTCCAAATGATTACCACAGCCATAGAACTCTTGAATAACACTTCAAATCAGAGAGTATTTGATAGAGATTAAGAAAAGGAAAAGTTTTAGAAAATTTGAGCAGAAATCGGCAGAGTATAAGTGTAGAAATCAAGAAATCAATGTATGTTAATGGTGGTAAGAGATAGGATGAAGATGGAGTAGAAGAAGTGGTTAAAAAATCGAATTTAACCCCTATTTGCAGTATTTGAAAGGTTGCAACATTTCTGAACCTGATTCAAAATATGAAAAGACACTTCCTTTGAAATTTGGAAAAATGACAATTATATGTCGACATGTCCAAACCTATATGTCGACATATATGATTTTTTATATTTTTAAAACATTTTGAAAGTGTTTAAATTAATACATATATATTTTGGAAATTCTTGAATCAAAACTGGTGTTTCTAATGAATTTTCTAAAGTGTAAAAACGTATAAAAACATAGTGATATATAATATAAACATATTTATAAAATTATACAATATAAAAATAGAAAACATACATATATTATAAACATATATATTATAAAACTTTATAAACTATAAAAATATATGTATATATATACATATTTGAAATCATAAGTAAAATATTAATGATTTGAAATCATTTTAGAATAGTAGTTTGAAATTATTTTGAAATCTACTTGAAAAGGATTTTGAAAACAGAATTTGAAAGTGCTAATCGGAGTTTTACATATAAACTGGACTCTATTACTTGATAATCTTGAGCTTTTGAAATCTTTGTTATCTTGATACTCATGAGTCTTGAATTCCTTGATATCTTGAATCTCTAATACTATATAGTCTTCAATATTTATATCCTGCATATACATATATACATTCTAGACAAAGATATTAGTATATATTTTATAATCAATAATGTTATTAATTTAAACAAGGTTGTTGTCATCAAAATTCCATTCTCCAGCATAGCACTTTATGCTAAGTTGCTATAGCATTACTTGCTTCTTTCTTGTTTGAAGCGATGAAGCGACTTCTTTCAATGCCAAAGAATGAAGTGGAAGAATCATATTTGATATAAAAATTGAAAATTTTCCATTTTAAGAATTTTTTCACCAACTCCTTATTTAAAAAAACTCATTGATTTGAAAACATTATTTTCAATCTTTTGTCATAGATCTGAAAATTTTGTACAATAAAATATTGCAACTCCTTAGTTTTCGAAGCCATTATTTGATTAATCTTAATTAAGTCCTTAAACTATTCTAGTTTATAAAATTCATATTATATCATAAATCAATGGGAAAATCCCCTTCATATATATGTATATGTATATTGCATAATATATAATTTTCGAAACCAAAAACAGTTAATAATCATTTTGAATCATTAAAGCTGAATTAAACATATTTCTTAACTTTGAAAATTCATGAAATATCATAAGTATTTATAAAATTCTAAAATTTAAAACCTATCTCTAAATTATGTTTCCTCGTTTTTTTTCTAAAATCTCAGGGATATCCAGTGTCAGATGATAGGGATTTAATACAAATCCTATATGCAAACTTCATGAAAATTCAACTAATCATCAACAAGCATATATGTATAACTTCTATCATATGAACAAGATATAATAAAACTTGTCAACATATATTAATTAGGGATCAACACAAATCCTAATCAAGCCACGCAATCAAAAGAGTGAATTTTAGATCACCCTGGTTGGGTAAAGAGAAACTTGAGATCTTGATTTTATAAACTTGATTTCCTCTTGCTTATCTTTTCTCTCATCTCTTTTCATATCAATGGGCGACCCACTTAACGTTTTAGTTTATGAAATTGGAAGTGCGAAGTAGGAAATGGGAATTGGGAAGTGAGATAAGGTTATGTATAAAGGGAAAGTCTTTTTTGTGATGACCCAGAATTTTGGAATTTGAAGGTCGACATTTGACACAACTCAAGCATTAAACGTCGAAGATTCGAATGTCGGATTCCATCACATTTGGGTATACAATACATAAGAACTGGCAAAAAAAAAGAATATTTTCATTATATTTATCACAATATTGCATCATAATACAAGAAGATATCAGAGTACATCGTATATAAGAGTACAATAGTAAATACACGCACACTGGAAAATGTAAAATTCTCGTCAAAAGACTAAGTAATGATCCAAAGTATAGCTTCAGCCATAATCCAGAATTTAGCTCTCAAATGATTCCAAGGCTAAATCTGCAAAACCTAAACTACCAGGTTGTCCGTAAGTAAAATATGGGCACCCAGTGTTTAGGAGGAAGAACAATAAACTCCAGGTTAGTCATGGGACTGGCGTAAGAAACAAAAATAGTTATTTACTGGTACTTTAAAGTTAGGTAAATCATAAGACCACACTGTATAACACGGAACAGGTTTTCCTTTTATGAACGCCAGTCATAAAACCCGCGATGCTTTTTGAAAATGAACCTACCATAAGGTCTCTCAGCACACACTATGCAATCGTAGACATGGGAAAGGTTTATCCTTATGATAGCCAAACATGCTTGATATGCGAGAAATCATCTGATATTAATATTAATGTCTAAAATGTGAAAATAACTTTCGCAAATAAATGTATTAATCCTAGTAGGCATAGTTACCCTATATTATGTCGACATATAGGTTTACAACTAAAACCGTACAAACTCGCAGTGGATAATGGATTTCAAACAAATGATAAGGCTAAGGAAGTTCCTTACCGATAGGTACATCACTAGAGGGATTCCCCGAGAACAACCCAGTTCTCTGCCAATACAAGGTCGGTCGATCCTTTCTTGAAAGAATTCGAGTACTCCTAAGTATGTTATCTCCTGGTCATTACCAACCTTTAAAACCGGGCACCTGCAACATCAACAACCACAAAAAGTAGTAGTTTACACATAAGTAATACCTAGACTCCATACCATGGTACCTTTTTTATCTAGAAGGAGATGAAACCCTATATCCCTACCGCATCTTTCCTGTTTTATCCATTTCCAAGGTGTGAGGCTTGTCGAAGTCTCGTTACACAAAGCTACGCTCTCTAAGCCATGCTTTGATCATCAATAACACATTACTCAGTATGCCACACTGTCATTTCATAATGCATGACTGGCAGCTATTAACCATAGCACATTTGAGCTCGTATGTCTCAAAGAAGGGTGTCAAGCTAAGCCCCTCCGCCACCAACATAATATGTTTAGTAAAAGTCAATAATCATATCACAAAATGCAAATGTCAGTCACACATCTATACAAGTACGTATGGGTCTAAACAAAACCAAAGTCACCTTAATCCTCTTCCAATAAAGGAGAGAGGTCCTTGCAATCCGGAAATTCTCCAAATACGTCCGGGCATGCTGCCATAATATATATCCCAATAGTGGAGTAACCCAGTGAAGAGAAAATCAGCAGGCCAATCCTTTTGATGTGAAGATTTCTGGTCGTCAACACCATCTTCAAATATCTTCCATTTCATCTTATTCTTATTCGGAATAGCCTTCGGACTTAAGTCTGATCCCAGTCTTTCCAAAAAGCAATCGCTATTTAAAACTATACAGTAATACAAGATTCACAGAGTCTCTTATCCATTTCGACTAGTTAATTAAATCCTTATTATGGAAATCCTTCATTTCATAAATCCTTCTTCACAACATATCTTTTTAAATCAAAGATAGTTAAAATTTTCAATTAAGATTCATTAGTTCTCTAATTCCTTTCTATTTCTAGAACAAGATCGTCAAGCATTTATCCATTAGCTTTTTAAAGATCTTAATCAAAGTTTAGATTCCAAATCATATGCAAGCTTGGATTAAAAAACGTGTCATTTAAAACACCATTCACAACAAAACCAAATAAAACAGTAGCAATCTTTAACGTGAATCATCAAAATACAGTTCAATATCCCTAAGTGAAAACCCTGAAGGCCGAGACCAACATCAGATCGACACTTAGAAAAATACCCAACTCGACATCGGACGATCCACACAAGGTCATGCAAAGATATTTTTTTTACCCCAAACCAATTTGATATTAAATATAAGATTTAAATTGAATTTATATCAACTTATATTCACTAACAATTCTCGAATTCAACAAACACTATAAAGGGAATAATGATGTAATATCTTTCAAATTCCTCAAATTGTACATATCAATACAACAGAATTTTATATCAAATATCTGAAGATTATTTCTATCAAAATCCAATTTATTAAAATCGAAAACTTTACCTTAATTCAAAGATTTATTCAAAACATATATTTTTCCTAAATTCCAAGTCATGCTCGATCTTGGGTCAAAGAATGATGTTGTTTAAAACATTATTCACAACAAACCCAAACATTAATGTGATACTAAATACAAGATTTGTACAAAAATTGTATCGACTTATATTTAATATCAATTTCCATATTAAACAAGTACTATAAGCGGAATAATGGTAATATTACCTTTCAAATTCCTCGAATAGTATAAGTTTTCTTCTATGGAATTAACATCAATTATCCTAAGATTATTACCATCTAAATCCAGTTTATTTAAATTGGGAAACCCAGTTTCATTCTTATGTGAATTCAAATTTCTTAAAGGAATGTCCACTTAGATTCTTAATTTTTTATAAAACATCTTATTAGTTTAGAAATGATAATTTAAGTCATAAATGGAAACAATTGAGTTAAAAACCTTTAAATAAACCAATTTCGGAAAGTGTTATAATAGCATTACAAAAAGCGTTATTATAGGCATATATTAGCTAGTTTATTCAAAATGACTTTAATATTATCCAAAAATTAAATTTATCAATTCAAATCATTTTTAAATGATTTAAAATGATTTTACAAATTCTTTCCATATTTTTGTTTATTTCAAAATAATCGTTTTCTGTTACGGTGAATAAACTATGCTTATAACGACCTTTTCAAAAAGGTTTTACACATAACTTGAAATCTACTTATTGACTTTAAAAAATTCCTTTTCCATTTGAAAACTATTATCATTAGAATGCAAATGTTTCATGTCTCAAAGAAATCCGTTTTTAATTCCTCATATTATGAGCATTTGAAGTTTATAGTCAAAGTTCACGAACTATCGCAGCGTGAATGATCCTATTTAGGCTATTTTTATTAAATTCAAAAATTATGCAATTCACTTCTAATATGATTTAAAACCTTTATAAACTTGTTTGAAAACTATTTTTCAAATTTTAACTTTATATTTCAAATATTCTTATTAAATGAATATTATATCATTATTTTATTATTAAATTAATATTATTTTACAAAACTTATCCTTTCAAACTAAAACTTTCCTGATATCCTTCAAAAAATAAAGAAAGATAGTTTTAATAATAAATTTGAGTTTTCAACTTTATTTATATATCAAACTAAACTTCACTTTTCAAATTTACTATTCACAATTGATTTTTAAATTTGAACATAACATTTATACTTGAAATCTTTTTCAATTTATTTTCCACCTTTACAAAGGTTTTTCATACATATCTTAATTTCATTTCTAAAACATTTTGTATTTAAATTCTAACTTTTATTTTTACCCATTATTTTAATGAATATAATATTCATTCAAATAATCCGAGACATATTAAATACCCATATTTTTCGATATATATAGGTGTAACTTGTGTAGTGTATATATTATCACTATTAATCACCATTTCAACATCCATATCCATATCCATAACATCCATACATCCAGTTCAACATATATTTCACAAATATGCATGTATATAAACGTTTTGTCAATAATTCCTATATTATAATCAATTTCTAATTAACCCAAACATTAACAATCATTAACCAATCACAAGCATACATAACTTCATACATATTATACAGCTTACACACATATACACACCCAGATATATATATATATATATATATATATATATGTGTGTGTGTGTGTGTGTGTGAATAGTGTTTCTCATAACTATATTAATTAAAAACCAAGTTTCTCACCTTTGGGTCCACTCCGACAAACTTTTATGGATGGATCCATAGTCTACTAAAATTAGTTTGGATCGACTTTTCTCCAAAAATTTATTTATATTTATATATAATGTAAATAATTTCCCCTTTTTTTATATAAGAGGAGAAGTTGGGGTCTAGGAGGCGCAAGGATGAGCTAAAAGGGAGCGTGAGCATGAGGAGGTGAGGGGGTGTTAAATGGGAGTAGGGAGCTGGGCTGATGTGGCAGGGGGTTGGGCAGGGATGACGTGGGGGTGGGGGTATTTTATTTTTTCTTTGAAGAAAAGGATGAGGCTAATGGAAGCTAAGCAAAGGAGAAAAGAAGAAGGAAGGAAGAGAGAGCTAGGCCTTGGAAGCCATGGCAAAAAGAAGAAAGGAGAAGATAGAAAATGGAGAGTGGAATGAAGTATTGGGAAGGACCATGGTCCTTTTATACAAGTGAAGAGCCATTCCCTTTAGGACACATGGAAGGACACCTCATGAATGGTTTCACAAAACAAGGAGCAAAGCACATGGTCTGTAAGAGAGGGTAAGTGGTTTGTGAATAAGACAAAAGACATATGCTTTAGAATATTCAAGATTTCCTAAGCCCTTTACATAGCATTTATTTTTTATATGCAATAGAAAACCATATGCAACTCATATACAAAGTTGATATACCTAACTCAAACTATCTTTTGTTAATTCTAATCAAATGGAAAAAAATGTGACAACATTTTTGACGATTATATTTTATATTATTAAATAATTTTCATTACCATTTAAAATAAATTATTTTATAGTTTGAACAACTATATTACATAAATTTCATAAACTCAAATTAAATTTACATTCAAGTCGATAAGTTATAAAATCATATTTTGACACTTTTTGACAAAAATCATATGTTGATAAATTTGTAAATTACTATTATTTTGACGAAATTTAATTTTAATATCATTTTTATCTTATTATATCTACAAAATCATATAAAAATTCAAAATCTTTTGAATTAAATTAATTTAAATTAGGCTAAAAAATCTGGGATGTTACAAACTTCCCTCCTTTAAAAACTTTTCGCCCTCGAAAAGGAAAGAAGTTATAAACAATTATATTTATAGTCCTTTTTAAATAATCCTTTAAATTATTTACCAAATACCTTTTAGTAAAATTGTGAAACTTAACTCTCAAGGCATTCGTAACTACTTATACCTTTAATTTATCTACCTAACGGGTTTCAGAACTTATCTACTATCCAAAATCATCGACAATTTCAATTTCTAATCCAAATCTTTATTATTACCATAAACTATTTTTTTATATTTAAAATATAACTTTTAAAATCTCATTTTTATATTGAAATTACTCTCTTTCATATTAGTACTCTGAATTCATTCTAGGGTATTGCTAACCCCATCTCTAATGAGTTTTCTTTTAGGATATTATTAACCCTTAGTTCTAATGAGTCATTTCCATTTATTATACCCAAAGCTTCAAATAAACCAAAGCTCTGATACCCAGTGTAACGGAACCAGGCTTTTCAACCATCATTCAGTGGTAAACCCCACTATGGCATCATAAAGGACCTTAGCCACTTGTTTTACAACAAGCCTTTCGACTCACAACCAACCTTTTTCCCTTAGGGATGTGTAGGGGTAAGAGTCCACTACTCGCCACTGAGCTCCCATAGTGAAAACTCTCTATCATGCAACAACAAGGACTAGTGTGAGAAAAAAATTAGTTACTTTTATTTTAAAGTTAGGTATCACAAGACTATGCCATATAACACGAAACGAATTTTCCCCTTATGAATACCAGTCATAAAACTAGCAATGTTTTTTGAAAATGAAGCTACCATAAGGTCACACTGCGCACACAATATGCAATCGAAAACATGGGAAAGGTTTCTCCTTATGATAACAAAACATGATTGATACGCGAAATATCATATGATATTATTATTACTGTACAAAATGTGGAAATCACTTTCAAAAATAAACGTATCAATCATGCTCTGCATAGGCACCATATATTACATCGACATATAGGTTTACAACTAAAATCATACAAATTTGTAGTGGATAATTTATTTCCAACAAATGACCAGGCAAAGGAACTTCCTTACCAATGGGTACCCCTCCAGAGGGATTCCTTGAGAACAACCCAATTCTCTTCCAATAAAAGACCGGTCCATCTTTTCCTAGATGAATTCGAGCACTCCTAAGTATACCATCTCCCATTTATTATCAACCTTTAAAACCAGGTGCCCGCAACATCAACAACCATAAGACGTAGAAGTTTCCACATAAGTAATATCTAGGATCTATACCACGGTACACTTTATATCTAGAAGGAGATGACAACCTATATTCTTACTGCATCTTTCCTGTTTTGGCCATTTTCGGGGTATGAGGATTATCGAAGTCCGGTTACACAAAGTTGCTCTCTTTTAGACATACATTGATCATCAACAACACATTAATCAGTATGCCACACTGTCATTCCATAAAACATGACTGACAGTTACTAACCATATCACCTTTGAGCTTGCACGTCTCAAAGGTGGTTGTTAAGCTATGAGGTATCCCCTCTGCCACTAACAGAAATATGTTACCATAGATCAATCATCATATCACAAAGTACAAATGTCAGACACACGTCCATACAAGTCCGTTCTAGATCTGAATGAAACCGAAGGCACCTTAATCCTTGTCCAATAAAGGAGAGAGGCCCTTACTATCAAGAAATTTACCAAATACGTACGGACGTGCCACCACAACATGCATCTCAATACTAGAGTAACCCAGTGAAAAAAGAATCAACAGGCCAACCTTTCTATGTACAGATTTCCGGTCTTCAACACCATCTTCAAATATCTTCCGTTTCGTCTTAGTCTTATTTGGAATGATCTTCGATCTTAGGTCTGATCCCCATCTTTCCAAATAACAATCGCTATTTAAAAACTGTACGAAAATACAGGATTCATTGAGTCTCTTATCCATTTTGATAAGTTAATTAAAATATTATTATGGAAATCATTCATTTCATAAATCCTTCTTCACTGCATATCTTTTTAAATCCAAGATGGTTAAAATCTTTAATTAAGATTCATTAGTTCTCTAATTCCTTTCCATTTCAGAAAAAGGTCATTAAGCATTTCTCCATTAAAGTGTTCTTACTCAAATTTTAGATTCCAAATCATACTCAAGCTTGGATTAAATAAAGGTGTCATTTAAAACACCATTCACAACAAGCCCAAATAAAACAGTAGCAATCATAAACATGAATAATTCTAATCCAGTTCAATATTCCCTAACTGCGTACCCGAGTTAAAAAGTGGAGGCTTTATCTTCATGGTGTCTGGAATCCGCCTCCTATTTCATTGTTTTCTCCTTGTTTTCCTTTATCTTCATGCTATTCCTATTAACATTTCTTCTTCTCCTCGGCTCCTCTTCTTTCCAACGTCAATTATCATGTTCCAGTTTACGTTCGTTTGGGTTTTAACCTCCTTTTCCCAAGCCCAAGCTTCATCAAAAATTTTCCCTTTCATCATGTTTTCTCTGCATTACCTAGTATTAAGTCAGATCGACGCTCACCTACTATGATCCATATCGCGGTGGTTTCTTGGGGTCGATTTAGTATTTCCTTAGTACGCCGTGGTGTCTGATTGCGGCCCACTAAGATTTTTCGCTTGATATACCTCTTCCCATTGAACTTCGAGTTCACTGAAAGCCAACCTTAGGGTGTGGATCATTTTTAGTGACATGCTAGTAATCTCTAACTTATTTTGGTCGCAAGTTGTTGTTTTGTGTATTGTCTTTGTTGTGGTTGGTTAAGCTCTTCTATTGTGCATGGGTTTGGTGATATCTGTGCTATGGAGTTTTGAATTGTTATGCTTTTGTGTAGTTGGTGTTGTTTGTCTTTCTTCTGTACTGTTGGTGAGGGAGTTGCCGGTTACTTTGTTTTGGTTATGGTTAGTTAGGATTTGGGCTGGCATCTTGTTGTTTTCTCAGGAAGAGCTTTGGTTTATTACGTTTGCCGGTGAGCAAAGAATACTATCGATCTTCTGGTGAGCTAAGGTTACACTGGTAAAGTAAGTTTTTTCCTGGTTTTGGCATGTGAGTTCTATAAGAGATTATTGAATTTATGGGTTGAGCTAGCATCCTTGGAAGCAATTTGGAGTTTGTTGTTGATAAGCTTTTGGTGCTATTTTCTGCTGATTTCATCCCTTCTTAGTTATTAGGGATTTGGGACTGCTTTGCAACGTATGTTGAAAATTTCCTTTGCACTATCTTTGACTGTGGTATATCAATGTATCGGTTATGACATTCTCCCAACGTGAAGTATAATCTAACTACCTTTGTGTGTTGTTTAGTCTTAGATGTGTTTATAGTAGGAAGGCAATTTTCCTACCTCATGTTTTATTTTGTAATCATTATTTGTTGTAATACAGTGTTATAGATCACTTTAAAAACCGGTTGGCTTTTCCTAAAAAAATTATTCCCTAAATGGAAACCCCGAAGGTCTAAACCAACATCAGATCGACACTTAGAAAAATACCCAACTCGACAATTGTCGATCTACATAAGATCATGCAAAAACAAATTTTTTTAACCCTAAACCAATTTTATATAAAATATAAGATTTAATCACAATTTATATCAACTTATATTCTATACCAATTCTCGAATTCAACAAACACTATAAGGTGAATAATGAAATAAATATCTTTCAAATTCCTCAAATAGTACATGTCTATACAACGGAACTCCATATCAACTATTTAAAGATTATTTATATCAAAATCCAATTTATTTTAATTGAAAAACTTTACCTTAGTTAAAAGATTTATTCAAAACATATATTTTTCTTAAATTCCAAATCATCCTCGATCTTGGGTTAAATAATGATGTTGTTTAAAACATTATTCACAATGAACCCGAACATCAATCTGATATTACATACAAGATTTAGAGATTATATCAACTTATATCTTATATCAATTTCCATATTCAGCAAGTACTATAAGCGGAATAATGTTAAAAATATCTTTAAAATTCCTTGAATAGTACAAGTTCTCTTCTATGGAATTTAATATCAATTATCTGAAGATTATTCCCATCCAAATTCAATTTATTTAAATTGAAAATCCCATTTTCATTTTTATGTAAACTCAAATTTCTTAAAGTAATGTCCATTTAGATGTTTAAATTTTCCTAAACCATTTTACTAATCATTTAAAAATGATTATGAGTTTAAAACCTTTAAATAACCCAATTTTGAAAAGTGCTGTAATAGCCAGTTTAGTTAAAATGACTTTAATATTATCCAAAACTTCACTTTATCGATTCATATCACTTTTAAATGATTTTACAATTCTTTTTCCATATTTTTATTTATTTTAAAACAGTCGTTTTTCGTTGCGGTTAATGAACTATGCTTATAACAACTTTTCAGAACCAATTCTACACATAACTTGAAATCTACTTACTGAATTTTAAAAATTCCTATTCCATTTGAGAACTATTATCATTAGAAAGAAAATGTTTTTCGTTTTGTAGAAATTTGATTTAAATTGCTCCTGTTATGAGCGTTTGAACCTTATAGTCGAAATTCACGATTTACCACAACGCGATTGGTCCTGTTCATACTATATTTTTATTTAAATTCAAAACTTATCCAATTCATCTGTTGTTGGTAGCGCCGTGTTAAATTCACCGATCACACGCAGCAAGTCTAGAGCAAAGGTGAATGCACCATTTGACAATGGTTAAATGCTATAATGGATTATCAGTGCTTAATTTTCTGGCACTATATATGAAAAATGAAATATGAAGTGATGTATTGGTTGTTACAAGTTATGTACTTTTGGGTTTTCGCTACGCGGGAGCATGGATTTCTAGTTGATATGCTATGTATGTCATCTGTGTGCGTTGTATCTTTATTTGCTTTTTTAATAAATAGTGTTACGGATCACTATAAAAACAGGTCAGCCTTGCCAAAAAAAAACTTATCCAATTCACTTCTAAGATGATGATTTAAAATCTTTATAAACTTTTTTGAAAAGTATTTTTAAAATTTAACTTTATATTTCAAATAGTCTTATTAAATGAATATTATTTTATTATTAAAATAGTATTATTTCCCAAAACTTATCCTTTCAAACTCAAACTTTCCTGATATCCATTAAAAAGTAAAGTAAGATGGTTTGAATAATAAATTTGAGTTTTCAACTTTATTTATATATCAAACAAAACTTCACTTTCAAAGTTAATATTTACAATTGATTTTTAAATTTTAACATACCATTTAAACTTGAAATCTTTTTCAAATTTTTTTCTACTTTCACTAATAATTACATATCTTAATTTCATTTCATAATCGTTTTGCACTATCAGAACTACAATGTATTCCAATGCTCATTTTCCAACGGCCGCCAATGGCTTGTCCAATGGCTTCTAATGGCTCGTCGATTTTTAAACATTACGGCAAAACAAGATTATCAAATAGCAATATGATTAAGACTCGGAATTCTCCATTCATAAATTGTGGATGTATTACAAGAATTAAGGATTTTCTCCTTTTTAAGAAAACAGAACTCGATTGATAAATAAAAAGTTTGTCCCCCTTTATGTGGCTCTTGTGGTCCTATTTAAAGAGAACTCGGGGCCCCTCCATTGCCAGGCTATTGGGCTTGTGTGGGCCTTTGCCGACTGCTTTTTCCCTCAGTCTCGTGGGCTTGGTTCTCGGTCGTCCATGTGGTGCTAATTATAGTCTTTAAAGTGAGGGTCCCTGTCGATTTGGGCTTCTCCGAGACTGATATGGGTTTGTTGTCGTGCCGGTTTTCGGATGGCATTCGAACTCCCAATAGCATCTCCGGGGTGAATGCTCCCGAACGCAATCTTCTAGATGTAGCTCTTAAATACTTAGAGGGGCTTACCCTCGTGACGTATGTATATAGCTGTCGGTTTGAATTATTAGTTCCTGTTCTAGGTAAGTTTGTACTGATGACCCGTATCTCTATTAGGGTCCCGGTTAGCCTTCCGGTGGAGTTTTTGTGACAATTTGGTTTTTCGGAAGATAGCTTTCGATGATGTCTCTGCTGTCTATCGATGTGACCTTCCGTTGTTCATGAAGTAACTACTTCAAAAGCGGGTTCCGGATATCTTTATGTACTTCTGGCTTGATACTTTTCGCTTCAGGACTCTTTCATCGGGTAGACCCTATCAGATAGACTCGATCGGATAAACTTCGCTATCGTTTTGTAGGCTCTGAACTCCTTTCTTCCTGGAGGAGGGCGACGGTTTGTGTTACTCTCAAATCATTCTTTCCAGCTTTCGACCATTTTCATTTGTTCTTTCGAAAGATTCTTCTGTGTTTGTGTTCCTCCGATACACCTTGACTGTCGGCCTATGTTAGGGGTTTATTTTGGTAGTAACATTTGCCTCCCCCACTAGTGAAGGGGTATTTTCGAGTTTCCAAGTCAAACTTTTTTCTTGAGCTACTCCTTGGGCTTTTGATGTCAAAGAAAAGAATGTACGTGCTTTGTTGGCCACTCTCTGGGCCTGTGCGTCCGGTGCGCTTAGCTAGCTTATGTACAAGCAGAGCCCAAGGACCGACCTCCCTCCAGGAGGCACCTTATCCGTATCATCGTAGGCGATGATAAGGTCTTAAAACCTTAGACGGGGCCATCGTAGATACAGAAATAAGGTTTATTCTTTTGATGCTTTATACTGACCATCGTAGGCTCTAATAGAGGCTTATACGTCACCTCCTCCGAGGGGTGCCCTATCCTGACCATCGTAGGCGATTATAGGGGTTTGCGCTCCCTTTTGCGGGTAACGCGGAACATAAGCAGAGGTAGGACATGTTCTTCTGCGAGCAGAGGTAGGACGCGCTTAGTTCTAGCAGAGGCAGGGCGTACTCTTCTACGAGCAGAGGCAGGGCATACTCTTCTACGAATAGAGGCAGGGCGTGCAAAGGTTAGATGCACCGCCACGACCATTTCTGCTGTGAAACAGAGGCTTACGCTTTCGATGCTTTAACCCTGTCCTGTCTGATTTAGGCATGGAGAAAGACTAACACACCATCCCCTGCAGGGGATGCCTCGTCCGGACCAATTTGGCGATGATGAGGGATTTGATCCTTTTATCAGTTTGACCCCTTTTAGGCCTCTCTTGAGCTACTGGAAGGGTTTTCGTGTCCTTAGTTATGTAATCATCTTTGGAGGAAAGTCCTTTTCCTTATTCCTTTATCGTTGAGAAATATGGTCTTAAATGCTCCAAGTTCCATGTTCTAAGAACAAGATCACCATTTGTTTCACATAGCCGATATATTCCGGGCATAACTTCTTGATGGATGATCATGGGTTCTTCCCAATTTGGACCGATAGGGCCATCCGCTGGGTTTCTCGTGTTAGCCATCACTTTTCTAACACTAACTCTCCTTTTGAGAAGAGTTCTAGTCCTGACCTTTGAGTTGTAATATTTCGTAATCCTCCCTTGATATTCAGCGGTCCTGATTGCAGCCTCATCTCTTAATATTTGTATTAGTGAAACACTCCACCTCCGTTAAGGTCACTAACATCGGGAATGCCTTGATTTTAGTGGAGGGTTATAGGTACAAGACACAGAAAATTTTACAAGACAAATAAGTATAAGCAGCAGAATTCAAATCATTTATTGAATACGTGGTTCAATACAAAAGCATTACATCAACTTGTCTCAGAACAACTTCCCAAAACATTAGAACAAAATTTCTGTCTTGATTATTTAATAAAGAAGCATAAATCATAAATAAAACTGAATAAACCCCCAAGGATAATGTCCAAGAGCCATAGCCAAGATTGAGAGAGAGTCCAAATCATACATCTACTTTCTTGAAACTTGCAAAGGGTCTGACTAAGCTGAGTATTCCCTCCCTGTGGACTTGGGGGGGGAATGAAAGAAAAGAGGGCGAAAGAAAACGGGTCAGAGAATAAGTCTGGTAAGTTCGGTGATTACTAGTATTTAAACAAGGAAAGGGATCATGACAGTAATAACATAACATAGGATAATACCCTGATATAAGATAAGAGGAACATGTGATCGCACCCATTACTATAATCTCTGCACCTACTTAACCATTGTGTCCACCAACCCTACGTGTTTATAACAAACGATCCCCTTAATGATCGGCACCTACTCGTATGCATTCATATCCTGTGTCATTCGGCCCCGCTAGACTGTAGATACCTGTGCTGGTCCTACCATGGGGTGTATCAGTCCCTCTGATGGCAACTCGACACGATTCAGGATGCACAGTGTATACTACTAATGCCCAACGCCTGATTTTTCCACTTCGGAGTACATGCACGCCCATACTCCATCGGAACCTACACTAGCCCACCGACCACTGACGTTTTGACCACTTATACTCAGCCCAGTAATCGTGCCCCACCCTGCCTAGTTTCAGGGTACCATGATACATCTATGTGGGTTACTGCTGAAATGGGTCCCCGTTACTAGGGTTTTATAATCAACATGTTTATTTGGCTCAGTGTCCAAGTTTACTTATTCCCACCCATTCGTTTAGTTAACTTGTTGAATTGGTTAAGTGTTTTCCTAATTGACTTAACCCTACCAATCCTGACTTAGCTTTAATTTGTCAAAGCACCAACCACTCATATTAGACATGTCTTGTTGTGGTCACTGGATGTGCCAATCGGTTCCGGGCAGGTTTACACCACAATTCAGTCTAACCTCGGATTCTTTTTGGGCTTAATGCACTAACACCCACATTAGACAGGTCTTGCTGTGGTCACTGGATATGCCGGTTGGTTCCGGGCAGATTTACACCACAACTCAGTCTAACCTCGAGTTAGGCATTTTCGTCTTTTTTCAAATTCACATTTTTATATATATGTCTAATTTTCTTTATGTAAATTTAATTTAATTTAATCATGCCATAATAATCCTTTGATTATGCTCACCATAAATGGTATATCAGATATACCATTTTATGAACAAATCTGTGCCATGAATTTTCATATTTTTCCCATCGCTACCCCCGTGGAACGTACGCATGAATCACATAAAATGTTGGGCTAGTAAATTAGCCCAACCCATAAACAAGAAAAGGAGTAATAAACAAGAGACATGAAACAAACATAAAATAGCATAATTTCAACTTGTCATGTGTAACTTGGCATAGAGGCATCATTTAACTTTAACTAAATGGGTAAAGGTGAACTTGTGACTAAATTGGGTCTAATTGTCATGTAAACTTGACAAAGGTCTAGGATGGAGGTTTAACATATAATCACAGTTTTAAACCACAACTTAGCATACTAACTTATGTATGTCAAAACATAAGAAAGCTACTATAATCATTCTTAAATCACAACTTAGCATATTAACTTATGCATGTTAAACATAAGAGAATTATTATCAACATATTCGAATCATAACTTAACATGATGACTTATGTGTTAAAACATAAGAGGACTACAATTCCAAATTTTATAACATAATTAGATTCAACCTAACATGAATATACATGAGTGTTGATCCAACATATAAGCATGTGTTTTAGATTATAAACTTGCAAATAACCACCAATTTATAACATGACATGTTTCACCATTTAATTGGAAAAATAAATCCATTACCTAATCATAATAGATTCCAAAAACATACAATATGTTCATCACCACAAGCATATAGACATGATTAATATACAACATGTTCATCACCACAAGCATATAGACATGATTAATTACAACGATACTTTAAGATAAACGAGAATCAAATCTTATACATAAGCATCGTTCTATCTTCAAATTACAACATGTCATGATTCAATTGAAAGAACGTTTAAATATGCGTAATAAAAAACTTACAAACTAAAAAGGAATTCTTGTGTTCTGAAATCTGAATTCTGAAATTGGTTAGTTCGCCTTTGATGTAGATCGTTGAATTTAATAATCTTTTAATTTGATTTAGGTTCTTATCTTGTCTTTGAATAGGTGATGGCTACTCCAAGTTTTCCATTGATAGCATGATAGTTCTAGGATTATTTTTGTGCGGTTTTTAGGTTTGAGCATAGGGTTGTTTATATAGAGTTTCAACTCAATTTGAGCCGTCGGATGATCCTAGGGTTAACCACAGCCATCCAGTGAAGATAGGGTGACACCTCAGCCCTAGTGACTCAGCTCTGAGTCACAAAATTGTCACCTTTCAGATCTGTCCGGGGGGGGGCAGGTCGACCCCCAGGTCGACCTGAAGGGGGGAGGTCGACACTAGGATCGACCCCCTGGTCAACCTGGGTCCTGGGAGGGAATTTTCCCGCCCAGCCCGCTTCTGTCTTCTGATTCGAATTTGAATTTGTTTTCGAGCTGTCTGAATTTATTTGAATTTTCTGGAATCTTCCGACAGTCATAACTTCTTCATATGAAATCCAATTTATGCAAACTCAGACTCTATCTCAACCAGAATTCCGAGACGAACACAATGGCGTAACCCGTTTCCCTTAGTTCTCACATTTTAAATTAAGTATTGTTTAATTCATTACTATATCGTTGACAGAAAATACGGGGTGTTACATTCTCCCCTCCTTTTAGGATTTCGTCCCCGAAATCTTCAAGTCGAGAAGAACTTATATCCTACCATCCAATCACCCATCTACTCAAACATCAAACACAGGCGTCCATTGTCCTTAAAAGATTTCTAATGCTTCATGATCATATGCATTGTGTGTATATGTCCTTATCTAATGCAAAATCAGGTGGTCTAGTGATTCAGTTGACCTCCTTAATGCAAATCATGTCAGTGCCATGAGTCTATTATGAATGCAATTTTTCCTACTCAAAATTTTCTATATGAGTGCACAATCATTCATACAAATGCAACATCCATATGATAACACATCAAGTTTCAATCCATACACCAATACATGTATGAATATGCAATATGGAAGTGACTGAGCCGATCTAATACCTAACGTGTGTGACTATTAGCAACCACTTGCAACCATCAATCATAACATGTTTCAATTACATGTTTACATCCAAATGGGTTCCTACCTAAGGATAAAGGATAGGATCGAGGAGACAAAAGATAGATAAAAGTATAAACTTAAGGAAAAAGAGATTAAGAATATACCCTCAAAAAGAAAAGGGTAGACTGCACATATTCTGTCCTCAGTTTCCCAAGTCGCGTCTTCCTCGGTGCCGCTCCATTGAACTTTGACGACCTTAACTTCACGGTTGCGTAGCTTTTTGACTTCTGTTCCTAAGATACGGGTTGGAACTCTCCTCACAGTTGCTTCTTGTTCAACTTTAACTTCCTCTAGCATACTTAGTTCTACCACTTCCGCAGACTCGTGTAAGCGTTTCCATGGGTGAGAGACATGAAAGACATTATGAACCCGGCCAATCTTTCGGGGAGTTGTACCCTATCCTCTTCCCATTCTTCTCGATGATAGGGAACGGCCCTACAAATCTTGGTGCTAACTTTCCTGCGGATCCAAAGTGAACGACGTTCCTCAAAGGAGATACTTTAAGGAACACCTTATCTCCAACTTCGAACTCAAGGTCAGTTCTTCTTTTGTCTGCGTAGGACTTCTGTCTGTCTTGGGCAGTCTTCATTCTTCTTTGTATCAAGTCTACTTTCTCTGAAGTTTCCCTAATCATATATGGTCCAAGTATGAGCTTGTTTGTAGACTCCCACCAGCAAGTTGGTGACCTGCACGGTCTTCCATATAAAGCTTCGAAAGGCGCCATGCCTATGGTGGCTTGGTAGCTATTGTTGTAAGCAAATTCCACCAAAGGTAGATGATACTCCCATGTACCTCCGAAGTTAAGAATGCATAGTGTCAAGAGATCTTCTAATACTATGTCGACTCTTTCCGTCTGGCCATCGGTTTGAGGGTGATAGGCCGTGCTTAAGCATAACTTTGTGCCTACAATATCTTGTAAACTCTTCCAAAACTCACTCGTGAAGATAGGGTCTCGATCACTCACTATGCTGGATGGTATCCCATGGAGTCGAACTATCTCTTTGAGATATATGGATGCTAGAGATGAGGCAGTCCTTCTACTCTTGACGGGTATAAAGTGGGCGCTTTTTCTGAGCCTGTCCACTATTACCCAAATGCTGGTATTGCCCCTTCTTGACCTAGGAAACCCATCTATAAAGTCCATCGAGATGCTACCCCATTTCCACTGTGGGACCTCTAGAGGATGGAGCAGACCACCAGGCTTCTTCTGCTCTGCCTTGACCTGTTGGCATATTAAACACTTAGAAACAAATTCAGCTACGTCTTTCTTCATGCCATTCCAAAAGAAAACTCTTTTGATGTCTTTATACATTTTTTCTCTGCCTAGGTGTATGTTCAGCTTGGAATGGTGTGCCACTTCTAGAACCGTCTCTACCAAATCCCTTGCTTGGGGAATGCATAGTCTTCCATCTCATCTCAACCATCCCTTGGCATCAATGGAGTATCTATTGAGGTGACTGGAAGTATCACCCCCAATTAACTTGTCCATCGCATCGGCTAGCTGAGGGTCTTCTCTTTGCGCGGCTCCGATTGAGTCTAATAGAGTTGGTCGCACTTCCAACGTTGCTAGAAAGCCAGGTACAAAGTCAGAGGAGGGTTTGAAGTTAAATCTTGCTATGAACTCCAAGCTTTGCCTTTCCACAAAGAGAGGGCTTAAGGCCACCTTCATTCTAATTATGGCATCTGCTATTGCATTGCCCTTGCTAGGTGTGTAGGAAATCTCAAAATCGAACGAGGCAAGAAACTCCATCCATCTTTGCTGCCTCAAATTGACATCTTTCTGCGAGAAAAGGTATTTCAACGATTTATGGTCTGTATACAGTTCAAATTTCTCACCTAGGAGATAATGGCGCTAAGACTTAAGTGCAAAAACGATGGCTGCCAACTCTAAGTCGTGGGTTGGGTAGTTTTTCTAGTGTACTTTCAACAGCCTTCCACCATAAGCCACTACCTACCCTTCTTGCATCAGAACAGCGCCTAGTCCCATTCCACAAGCATCTATGTAAACTGTTAACATCTTGCTTCCATCAGGCAATGTTAGAACTGGGCTGTTGTTAGAGCCCTTTTCAAGCTTTGGAAAGCAATATCGCAGTTCCAAACCCAATTGAAAGCTAGGTTCTTCTTTGTCAACCTTGTCAGTGGAGCTGAGATTTTTGCAAAATCTTTGATAAATTTTTGATAAAAGCCTACTAGCCTGAGAAAGCTTCGGACTTCGGTTGCGTTCTGAGGAACCTTCCAATCTTGCACAACAACCACTTTCGCGGGGTCCACAACTATCCCCTCTTTTGACACCACGTGTCTAAGGAACCTGACTTCTTCTCTCCAGAAATGGCATTTGGAGAATTTCGCCTTCAACTGATGTGCACGGAGAGTATCCATGACTTCTTTTAGAAGCTGAGCATGCTCTTCCTCATTCTTTGAGAAGATCAAAATATCGTCTAGGAAGACCACGACAAACTTATTGAGGAATTCTCGGAACACCCTGCTCATTAAATCAATGAAGTAAGCGGGTGCATTTGTCAAGCCGAAGGGCATGATAAGCCACTCGAAGAAACCATCTGGAGTTCTGAACATGGTCTTATCAATGCTGTCTTCAGCCACCCTTAGCTGATGAAACCCGGTAGCCAAATCTAATTGGGAGAAAACCGATGCACCTACAAGCTAATCGAAAAAATCATCTATTCTCGGGAGTGGGTGCCTATTCCTTTTGGTCAACTTGTTTAGCTCCCTATAATCAATGCACAGGAAAAGCAAACTGTCCGCTTTAGTGGCGAACACTACTGGAGCACCCCATTCAAAAATACTCAGCCTAATTAACCCCTTCTCAAACAATTCTTTAACTTGCTTGCTGAGTTCTTTCCTCTCCCTCGGAGCCATGTATCTAACGGGTAAACCAACAGGTTTTGCATTGTCCAGGAGGTATATGCCGAAGTCTATCTCCCGCTTCGGAGGTAAGCCCTTTACCTCTTCTAACACATCCGAGTATTCATGGACTACCCTTACAGACTGCATGTTCTCAACGTACGCATCAAGAGATTCTAGATAACTAAGCATAACGGTGTTCATGGGATTACAAGAAATTTCGAGAGTGTTACCGAGGCGAGTCATGAGTCTAAATACTCACTTTTCTCAATCGAGGACAGCACTATTACTGGATAGCCAGTCCATGCCTAGAATCAACCCATAGCCCGTGAAGCCCAAAACAAAGGCATTACATTTAAACCCAACGCTTAGTATAGCTAATTTCAAATCCAAACAAACCACTGACAAATAGGCTGAGACCCCAATTGGATTTGAAACAACCAAGGGATCCTCTACTATACTGGTGTCTAGGTGCAGAGATTCCACTAAAGCAGTAGATATAAAAGAGTGCGATGCGCCAGAGTCAAATAGTGTGCGAACAGGATGATCAAAAAGATAGACTAAACTTTTGACAGAAATATTTCTACCTCGTTCCTGTGGAGGTGCCGTGAGAGCGTGAACTTGTCCTCCAGAAGAAGGTTCAGCTCCCTGCCCTTGCTTCCTTGGGCAAGCCCTAGCCATGTGTCATGTCTCACCACAGTGGAAACGGCCACCCATCTTCCTTTTCTTCTTCTTGCAGTCTTTGATCAGATGTCCGGGAATTCCACAGAAATTACACTTTCTCTTTTCATGGGGTTTGTTGTTTTTTCTGCCTTTCTTTGAATCATCCTTCATGTTCTGGGACCCCTCCCCCTTCTTATCTTGAGGCACTTCCTCTTTTGCCTCATTCTTGCCCTTGTCTTCCTCATGTAAGAGTGCCATGTCCACTAACCTCTCATAAGTAGCCCCCATAGGTATATGGGTCATAGCCAAGCTGTGAAGTGGCTCATTCAATCCTTTGACAAAAAGGAGAGCCTTCTTACGAGGAATATTCACTAAGTCCAGTCCAAATCGGGCCAGCTGATTGAATTGATTGACGTACTCCTTGACCGTCATACTTCCTTGCCTAAGAGATAAGAACTTTTCCAGCTGTAGACTTCGCTCAGCTTATGAGAGGAATTTCATCTCAAACCTTATTCTAAATCCATCCATGTGTCAACTGGTCTTTCAGCGTTAGTGACTTCCCACCAATAGGAAGCTTCGTCTTTGAGCAACCATACAGCCAGCTGTATCTTCTACCTGTCATCCACCTCGAAGATAACGAACAGATCCTCAGTTTCTTTAAGCCAGTTCCTAGCTTCTACAAATGATTCAGTTCCCTTGAAATGCTTTCCACCCATGGACCTAAAGTGCCTACAAATCTTTGAGAAAGCATTTGCACGAGGAGGAGGAGGAGGAGGAACTACTGCAGCTGTAGGAGGAGGAATATCTACTGGGCCTGCGTCGTTGGCCCTGGCCTCTAAGTACCTCCTGAACCAGCCATGTATCGGTACACCCTCTGGAAGGTTAAGATTCCCAGACAAGCTGAAATGAAAAAGAAAAGATTCAAAATGAAGGATAGAAAGATAGTGCATATGTCTTTGGGGATTATGCCTTTTTTAAATTTAAAACAACACACTTTCTTGTAAAATGCTTCTTTATATTTCTTTTTTGAAAATAATTTTCAAAAACTCTTATCTGATCTAGTAAACCTTTGCTCTGATACCAAGTGAAACACCCCACCTCCGTTAAGGTCACTCACAAAGGGAATGCCTTAACTTTGGTGGAGGGTTATAGGTACAAGACACAGAAAATTTTACAAGACAGATAAGTATAAGCAACGGAATTCGAATCATTTATTGAATACGTGGCTCAATACAGAAGCATTACATCAAATTGTCTCAAAACAACTTCACAATACATTACAACATAATTTATGTCTTGGTTATTTAATAAAGAAGCATAAATCATAAATAAAACTGAATAAATCCCCAAGGATAATGTCCAAGAGCCATAGCCAAGATTGAGAGAGAGTCCAAATCATACATATACTTTCTTGAAACTTGCAAAGGGTCCGACTAAGCTGCAGTATTCCCTCCCTGTGGACCTAGGGGGAGGGGGAGGGAACGAAAGAACGGGTCAGACAATAAGTCTGGTAAGTTCGGTGATTACTAGTATTTAAATAAGGAAAGGGATCATGACAGTAATAACAGAACATAGGATAATACCCTGATATAAGATAAGAGGAACATGTGATCGCACCCATTACTATAATTTCTGCACCTACTTAACCATTGGATCCACCAGCCCTACATGTTTATAACAAACGATCCCCTTAATGATCAGCTCCTACTCGCATGCATTCATATCCTGTGTAATTCGGCCCCGCTAGACTGTAGATACATGTGCTGGTCCCACCATGGGATGTATCAGTCCCTCTGGTGGCAACCCGACACGATTCAAGATGCACAGTGTATACTACTGATGCCCAGTGCCTGATTTTTCCACTCCGGAGTACGTGCATGCCCATATTCCGCCGGAACCTACACTGGCCCACCAACCGCCGACGGTTTGACCACTTATACTCAGCCCCGTAATCGTGCACCACCCTGCCTAGTTTCGGGGTACCATGATACATCTATGTGGGTTACTGCTGAAATGGGTCCCCGTTACTAGGGTTTTTTAATCAACACGTTTATTTGGCTAAGTGTCCAAGTTTGCTTAACCCCACCCATTCGTTTAGTTAACATGTTGAATCGGTTAAGTGTTTTCCTAATTGACTTAACCCTACCAATCATGACTTAGCTTTAATTTGTTAAAGCGCCAACCTCTCACATTAGACATGTCTTGTTGTGGTCACTGGATGTGCCGGTCGGTTCCGGGCAGGTTTACACCACAACTCAGTCTAACCTCGTGTTCTTTTTGGGCTTGATGCACTAACCACCCACATCAGACAGGTCTTGTTGTGGTCACTGGATATGCTGGTTGGTTCCGGGCAGATTTACACCACAACTCAGTCTAACCTCGGGTTGGGCATATTCGTGTTTTTCCAACTTCACATATATATATATGTCTAATTTTCTTTATGTAAATTTCATTTAATTTAGTCATGCCATAATTATCCTTTGATTATGCTCACCATAAATGGTATATCAAATATACCATTTTATGAACAAATCTAAGCCATGAATTTTCATATTTTTTCCATCGCTACCCCCATGGAATGTACGCATGAATCACATAAAATGTTGGGCTAGTAAATTAGCCCAACCCATAAACAAGAAAAGAGGTCATAAACATGAGACATGAAACAAACATAAAATATCATAATTTCAACTTGTCATGTGTAATGTGGCATAGAGGTATCATTTAACTTTAACTAAATGGGTAAAGGTGAGCTTGTGACTAAATTGGGTCTAATTGTCATGTAAACTTGACAAAGGTCTAGGATGGAGGTTTAACATATAATCACAGTTTTAAACCACAACTTAGCATATTAACTTATGTATGTCAAAACATAAGAAAGCTACTATAATCATTCTTAAATCGCAACTTAGCATATTAAATTATGTGTGTTAAACATAAGAGAACTATTATCAACATATTCGAATCATAACTTAACATGATGACTTGTGTGTTAAAACATAAGAGGAGTACAATTCCAAATTTTATAACATAATTAGATTCAACCTAACATGAATATACATGTGTGTTGATCCAACATATAAGCATGTGTTTTAGATTATAAACTTGCAAATAACCAGCAATATATAACATGACATGTTTCACCGTTTAATTGGCAAAATAAATCCATTACCCAATCATGATAGATTCCAATGACATACAATATGTTCATCACCACAAGCATATAGACATGATTAATATACAACATGTTCATCACCACAAGCATATAGACATGATTAATTACAACGATACTTTAAGATAAACGAAAATCAAATCTTATACATAAGCATCGTTCTATCTTCAAATTACAACATGTCATGATTCAATTGAAAGAACGTTTAAATCTGCGTAATAATTAACTTACAAACTAAAAAGGAATTCTTGCGTTTTGAAATCTGAATTCTGAAATTGGTTAGCTCGTCTTTGATGTAGATCGTTGAATTTGATAATAATTTTATTTGATTTAGGTTCTTATCTTGTCTTTGAATTGGTGACGGCTACTCCAAGTTTTCCATTGACAGCATGATAGTTCTAGGATTATTTTTGTGTGATTTTTAGGTTTGAGCATAGGGTTGTTTATATAGAGTTTCAACTCAATTTGAGCCGTCGGATGATCCTAAGGTTAATCACAACCATCCAGCGAAGATAGAATGACACCTCAGCCCTAGTGACTCAGCTCTGAGTCATAAAATCGTCACCTTTCAGATCTGGGGGGGAGGGGGGTAGGTCGACCCCCAGGTCGACCAGAAGGGGGGAGGTCGACACTAGGTTATTTGTTTTCGAGCTGTTTGTATTTGAATTTTATGGAATCTTCGGACAAACATAACTTCTTCATATGAAGTCCAATTTACGCAAACTCGGACTCTATCTCAACCAGAATTCCGAGACGAACACAATGGCGTAACCCATTTCCCTTAGTTCTCAAAATTTAAATTAAGTATTGTTTAATTCGTTACTATATCGTTAACAGAAAATATGGGGTGTTACAATTAGGCCTAGTGATTCTTTCCTTAACTCTTGATTGGGGTGAAACGCATATGTTATCATTCTATGCGATAGGATGTCGATTTCAATTAGAAGCATATATTCGCATCCATATGTCAGGGAGAAAGGGGTGTGTCCCATGGCTGTTTTGGTAGAGTTTCTGTATGACCAAAGTACTAAGTGCAATTCTTCGGCCTAATTTACTTTGGCTTGATTTAGGCCTTTTTTACGAATTGTCTTTATGGTTTTGTTTGTGGCCTCCACAACTCTTTTAGCTTTCGGATGGGCTACCGAGAGAAACTTTTGATGATTCCATTTTTCTCACAAAATCGTAAGAACTCTTCGCTCTCGAACTGTGTACCATTATCTGATATGATTTTATGAGGGATTCCGAAGCGGGTAACAATATTCTTTATTACGAATCTTAACACCTTTTTGGATGTGATTGTTGGAAGGTGTTCTTCCTCCACCCACTTAGTGAAGTAGTCGATAGCTACCACAACATACTTAGCTCCACCTCTGGAGATCGGTAAGGGCTTAATCAAATCTACTCCCCATACATTAAATGGCCAGGGGCTTAATAAAGTGGTTAGTTCGCTAGGAGGAAGTCGGGGAACCTTGGAGTACTTTTAACACTACATTTCTTGACGTACTCAACTGCTTGACTAACCATCCATGGCCAATAATAACCCTGTCGCATGACCCTTTTGGCCAACTTAACTCCATTGGAACGGTCCCTACACCATCCCTCATGAGTTTCCTTTAACAGACTAAGTCCATCTTCGGAACTTACACATCTCAAATAAGGAAGAGAATGCCCCTTTTTATAGTATATTATCCTTGTCACAAATGTGGGAGCTTGGTGCTTTATTCTTCTCGCATCTTACTTACTAAGGGGTAAAATCCCGTTTAGAAGGTAATCTATTATGGGATTCATCCATGTAACTTTATGATGGCAACTTGTTTCCATTAAAGGAGGTTCCCCATTGGGGTTTCCCTCTTTGTTTCCTTCGTCTTCCCTTCTCAAGGCTTGGGATCTAGTTAAGACTAATAACCCTTTCCCTTTTTTTGATTCCTTCCGCTCAACACTAGGCTTTTCCTAATATCCCACGGGAATTATTCGACTTTCGGGGGCCCTCGGAAACTAGCTAACTTGGCAAATGAATACGCTTGGGCATTCTCCCCGTGGGGAACTGAGTAGTCCTCAAATTGGGAAAGCATCTTTAATACCATTTTCATATATAAGACTAGCCGCTCATCCTTGGTTTGATATGTTTGTTTTATTTGGTTTACCATTAATTGTGAATCACTAAAGATTTCTATCTGTGGTATCCTCAACTGCAGTGCCAGATTCAAACCAGCTATCATTGATTCATACTCAACCACATTGTTAGCTGTCGGGAACCCTAACTTTGTGGCGTAGTGCAGACGGTGTCCGTCATAGGTAATTATAATGTAACCTGCTCTTGCTCTCTGTTTGTTAGAAGCTCCGTCTACAAGGAGCTTAGACTTGGTCTTTGGGTCATTTTTTTGTTTTGACTGACTGTTCTGAAATGAATCTTGTGCATTCATTCATGAAATCTACGAGAGATTGCCCCTTAATTGCTGCTCGAAGATGGAACTCGATCTCATATTGGCTAAGATTGACACCCCATTTGATTAGCCTTCCTGAGGTTTCCGGTTTGCTGAACACTTGCTTGAGCAGAAAAATAGTCAAAACTCTAACAGTGTGAGCTTGAAAGTATCCCCTAAGCTTTTGCGAGGCAAGGAATAAGTAATACTCTAATTTCTCTATAACAGAGTATCGGGTTTATGCATCCTTTAGCCTTCAGATAATGAAGTAAATAGGGTGCTGAGTCCCATTACTCTCTTATCAGGACTGAGCTTACTGCGCGTTCTGAAACAGCCAAATATAGGTATAGCTCTTCTCCCTTCTCGGGACTGGATAAAGCCGGAGGCGTTCCAATATAAACTTTCAATTTTTGGAATGCTTTCCTACACTTTTCATTCCATTAGAAAATTTTCATTTTCTTTATAACATCGAAGAAATGGACACTTGTCAGTTGCTTTGGAAATGAGCCAACCGAGGGCTGCTAATTTCCCCTTCAGACTCATGACTTCATTACTTAACCTAGGCTCTTCCATGTCTCTTATAGCTTGGATTTAGTCAGGAATAGCTTCAATCCCTTGCTCACTTACCACTTATCCCAGAAACTTTCCAGATTGCACTCCAAAAGAACACTTTTGAGGGTTTAGCTTCATTTGGTAACTCCTTAAAACAACGAGCATTTCCTCCAAATCCTTTAGACGGTTTTCTGTTTTGATGGACTTCACCAGCATGTCATCCACATATACCTCCATATTGTACCTTATTTGCTCTTGGAACATCCTCTTTACCAGTCTTGGTATGTTTCCCCCGCGTTCCTCAAACCGAAGGGCATCACTTTATAGAAAAACGTTCCCCAGTCAGTAATAAAACTTGTATGCTCCTCGTCAGGTTTATGCATCGGAATTTGGTTAGATCCGGAATAAGCATCCATAATGGATAGTACCTTGTGACCACTCGTGGCATCAACTAATTGATCAATCTGCGGAAGAGGATAACAATCTTTCGGAAAAGCCTTGTTTAAATCCGTGTAATCAACACACATCCTCCACTTCCCATTGGACTTCTTCACTAGCACGGGATTGGCTAACCATTTCGGGTAAAGGACTTCTCGGGTTACCCGTTAGTTTCCAAACTTTTGACTTCCTCTTTCAAGGCCTCCATCTGGTCTCTATTATATTGTCTCTTCTTCTGCCGGACTGGGGTTACCGAAGGGTCAATGTTCAAGGCATGGATCATAACAGAAGGGATGATACCGATCATGTCTGAATGGGTCCAAGAGAAAACATCTTTGCTGAGCTGTAGGAACCAGATTGGGTTGCTTCTGAGGGGCTCTGTTAGCCATTTCCCTACGTTGATGACCTTCGATTTATCCTCTGAATCAACATTTATTTCTTCCACTTCTTCCACTTCTTCTATTGGTTTTATTCTTTCAATGTGTCCTTTAGACTCCAAATCTGTGATGGTTTCTCCTTCTTCAGCCAAATTCACCTCATCGAACCTTTTCCTCTTTCTTTGCAAAGAAGTGTACCTACCATTGAGCGTTTGTCAGTCTTATTTATTTTTACCTTAGCTTCGAATGGGGGATGTAAGAGTCAAAGTATGAAGAACACTCCCTTTTGTATTTGTCAATCGTTGCGAAGTACAACTCGCATGAACTAAACTGTTCTCCCCTAATGGTACCCCATCCCTATTTGGTTAGGAATTTCAACATAAGACACTTTGAAGAAACAAAAGCGTCCATTTCTTCCAAAGTTGGTCGCCCAAAGAAGGCATTGTAATAGGATGGTTTATCAATCACAATAAAGATAGTCTCAAATGTTCTATGGAGCGGGGATAGCCCAACTTGAACTAGAAGGTTGATCTGCACTAATTGATTTGAACCTTTATTGTTAAAGTCAAAGATTGGTTCGCTGCTTGGTTATAACTTTCTCTCAGAAATCCCCATCTGATCAAAAGTGTGCTTAAAGATGACATTGACAGCACTCCCAGTATCCATAAGGATCTTTGAAACAATCGAGAGCCCTATTTGTGCTGTTATCATAAGAGGATCGTTATAAGGATGGCATACCCCTTTTTTCATTTCTTCTGGAGGAACGTCTAGGTTGTGCATTTTGAGAGCATAACACGCATTCTTCAACGATGGTTCTTCTTGAATGGAGAAGATTCCCTCCATGGCTTCTTTTATGTACTGATCCTAGCTTTCGGACAGCTTACGGCAGGGTGTGTCCCTCCATGGATCACATTGATTCGATTTATAGGTGACCCCAAACCATTGTTGCTCTCTTCCGTAGCAACTTGTATCGCATTTAACGAAACCTTCTACTGTCTACTAGCGTGCTAAGCTGATGTTGTCTTGTTTAAAGCAAATTCCTTCAAATATCCCTCTCGTATCAGCTTCTGAATAATCCCGTCCAATACCTTGCACTCGTCAGTCTTGTATTTGTTGGTTTTGTGGAACTCGCAATATTTACCACCAGAATGAGGTTCAGGCCAATTCTTGGCTTTAAACGAGATGGGGAAGTTATTAACCCTTTCTCTTGCAATAGCATACACATACGAGATGGTTTGTTCAAGGAACTGAGTTGATATTAGAATCTTCCCACCTTGATCTCTTTTGATTTCCTTCAAGGAGATTTCATCCAAAGTTCGAATTTCCTCCTTCCCCTCGAGGCCTGAACTTCCTCTTTGTGAAGTACAATTCATCTTTGTGAATAAACTTGTCAGCTTGGAAATGAAAGTCTTGCAAGTCTTTACAGCCGTGAGTATATAACTCCTTCCAAAGGATGTGTTTTCGATTAACCCTAAGTGTACGACAATCAATTTGTCATGGTCGTTCATATCCTTAGCCTTTAAGGCCTCGATGTTGAACCTTTTCAGATGATCCCCGAGTGACTCCCTTTGCCTCTGTTTGATGTTGGAAATGAGGGTATAGTCAATTATGAATCTTTGCAGATGCATTACTGCACGGAAATTCGTAGGAGAATTGTTTCCATGAGTAAATGGTGTTTTCCCTATACTAGCGATACCACTTCGCTGCTGCCCCTTGTAAGTTAACTGGGAAAAGGCAGCATCTGACGGCTCCAGAAGCATTGTAGAGATCCATCTAGCCGTCGAAAGCCATCAGATGATCGTTAGGGTCAGTTGTCCCAAGATACTTTATGGTTGGAACCTTCACTGTTGACGGTATTATGGTGTTCATAATTTCATCGATGAACGGAGCTACTCTTTTGTTGTCGTTAACCCTGTCATCTTGGGTCCTCTTCCCCTTGCTTCCCAACAAGTCCTTAACGGTCTTCTGGGTGAGGTCTTTGATGTAAGCTTCTATGTTGTCATAGTTTAATCTCTTGGGATCATAATCTTTGGATGTGGAACTCCTGGACTATTCCTGCTCGCATTGATTCCTTGATGGTCTATCCACGTCGAATGGGACTTCTTCTTCTTGGAAGAAGTCGCCTTAAGCTTCTCTTTTGCTTCCAAATGCCGAATGGGAGCCTTTCTTTTTGGAGATTCATTCATCTCTCTCTGACCAGATCCGGTGAGCCTTGAGGACTTATGTGCCTGGATAGCGTTGACCCGAGCCTGCATTTCTTGGAGTTGCTTCTGCAAGACCAAGATTCTTGTGATGTTATCTTCCATTGCGTTTAAGTTTAGTGGTTGTTGTGGATTGGATGTGGCTCCTCTCTCGTTATTGTCTGTGTTGAGTGTTAGATCCTCGTTTCTTTTAAGGGCTGTGTTGGGATCCAACTCTTTGTTTCATTCCTCCTATCTTTTCGATTTCATTTTTCCTACCATGAAGCAATAAATTCACCAAATTAATTTTGACAAATTAACCATAAGGACGGAGGTTCAAACCCATCTTTTAGGGCCAAAATGTTAAAGATATTTTCCGTCAACGTCCGGATTAAGGTACTTAGGACATGTGTTTATGGGATTTGACACTGTCATGACTCAGAGTTACTGAATAACATTCTGAAGCCTGTGAATCTCAGCTAGTTTGCCTTCCCTTGGGCATCAGAATTCTGATTCTAACGATTGATTATCTTTCCCGCGAAGGATGGACATCACATATACTACACAGGGGTATTCCAAAATGACCTAGGGAAGGTTATTTAACTTGATATTACTAGGTTTTATGAAATCAATAGCCCCTAAATAATGAAAGTGATGTTATGTATTGTGATAAGAAGAAAATAGGCTAATGCATACCTCGATTTCGAGAAAGAAGGCATCACAACGTTCATTAGCTTCGACAATCATTCCGCGCCAGACTAGCACAAAAAGAGGTCTGAATCACGTCAGATATCAAGTTATGAACTCACAAATAACCTCCTTTCTCTGGAGTCAGGAAGCGTTAGGCTCATCATGAGAGTGTCAATCCATCGTGGTAAACCCTCAAAGCAGGGGAAGGGGATTTCATATTTCCACAAAGCCCCTCCTCCATTGCTAAGGTACCATGATTGATTATCTCATAAGAAAGGTTAGAGCTAACTCCCTGTTTCATCATTACAACACAACAAGATTATCAAATTACAAGATGTTTAAGATGTGGAATTCTCCATTAATAAATTGTGGATGTATTACAAGAATTGAGGATTTTCTCCTTTTCTAAAAGAAAAGAATTCGATTGAGAAATAAAAAGGTCATCCCCCTTTATGTGGCTCTTAGGGTCCTATTTATAGAGAATTCGGGGGGCCCTCCTGTTGCCAGGATATTGGGCCTGCATGGGCCTTTGCCGGCCGCTTTTTTCCTTAGTCTCGGGAGCTTGGCTCTCAGCCGTCCCTATGGTGCTAATTATAGTCTTTAAAGTGAGGGTCCCGGTCGATTTGGGCTTCTTCGAGACTGATATGGGTTTGTTCCTGTGGCGGTTTTTGGATGGCATTAGAACTCCTGGTAGCATCTCCTGGGTAAAGGCTCCCGAATGCAAGCTTCTAGATGTAGGCTTCCAGCTTTCTTTTGAATACTTAGAGGGACTTGCCCTCGTGACATGTAGACAGCTGCTGGTTTGAAATTGTTATTGGTTCCTGTAATAGGTAAGTTAGTACTAATAGCCCGTATCTCTGCTAGGGTCTCGGTTAGCCTTCCGGTGGAGTTTTTGGAATAATCTGGCTTTTCGAAAGATAGCTTTCGGTGATGTCTCTGTTGTCTACCGATGTAACCTTCCATTGTTCATGAAGTAACTACTTCGGAAGCGGGTTCTAGATTATCTTTATGTACTTCTGGCTTGATACCTTTCGCTTCAGGACTCTTTCATCGGGTAGACCCATCAGATAGACTCGGTCGGATAAACTTCGCTATCATTTTTTAGGCTTTGAACTATTTTCTTCCTAGAGGAGGGCACTAGTTTGTGTTGCTCTCAAATCATTCTTTCCCGCTTTCAGCCATTTCCATTTGTTCTTTCGTAAGATTCTTTTGTGTTTGGGTTCCTCCGATACCCCTTCATTGTCGGCCTATGTTAGGGGCTTATTTTGGTAGTAATAGTTGGTATAAATTCACAACAAATTAATGTTAGTTTGGTAGAAAATTATAACCATTTGTAGATTAGGTACAAAACACAGTAATAGTAAGAGATCGGTTGGAATAAAATCGATAAATAGTCACAAACGAGGGAAATTATTCATATTAAAAGTAATAAACAAGGAAGGGATCTTTAGCCCACAAATCAATATCAAGATTGCAATGAAATAAGAAAAAAATGTATATTAGCATGAGGTCTAAGACAAGATCCATATAATCAAATCTAGAAACATAAGATCTATAAATGAGATCTGAATATAGAATAAGATCTGAAATGGTATGATCTACGAAATAACATTTGCAATGATAAGATCTTTAATAATAGACCTAAAAACACATAAGATCCATAAAACAAGATTTGAAAAATTCTTTAGCCAATATCATAGTGATAACATGTTATAAAATATATACAGATGGGAAACCATTAAACAAAAAGTAGAAAGGAACTTTATTCACAGTTAATTGGTACATCTCATAGTACATTAGCACGTTAATTTACATTACATAAGCTCATATATATACATATATATACATGGAAAATCTATTTAGACACAAATTGGTGACATAATTGATTTCAATCATTGGATCGCCCCCTGAATTCCACCTTCATATAAGGACTGTTGATGGAACTTTTGGCTAGCGCATCAAGGCTCGACAAATGCCATGAGCCTGTGCCTCGGATACCCGAAGTAGTTATCTGAAGCCAAGAAGTGGGCCGATCGATGTGGCCCATCAACTAAGTTCATCACTGACGTCGGACATGGTCCAATTGAAGCCCGCTGTGATCAAACCAACTTAGCTAAGTCGCACCTAGTTGCAAACCTTATGTTCGCCAGAAGAATAACTCATCCCAGCCTTGCCCATTCCAAGCCATCTGAATTGGTCAGATCGATTTCCACCAATCACCAATAATTCAAGGAGTGCTAACTCCATAGAAGGAGAACACTTCTTCAGTCTTAACTATTATTTTGGATCATAAAACGCATGTCCAAGCCAGCTCAACCACTGTATCACCTATAAATACCCTTTTTGGACTTAAAAGAGAGGACTTTTGGAAGTTTGAGTAATATAATTTTCAAATCTTTGTTAATCTCTTGTTGTGCTGTCATCGTAACTATTCCATCTGATAGTTTAAAGAATACATAAGAGATTAAAAGTTGGATGTAGGCTCTTTAACACCAAACCACTATAAACGTGTGTATCATTACCTCTATTTTCAGTTTTATATTTATTCATCTTCATTTATTCTCCACATAACCATTTCTTTGGGTGTTGTGTCAATTTTTGGTGTCAACACTTTGGTGTTTTCACTGAGAACTGATATTCTCAGCCTAAGACTGATTTTTCCTCTATCAAGTCCGAGATGAAATCCTACCTTTTTTCCTACATTATTGAGTTATGGATGGAAAGACAACTCGCAATACTGGTAAACAACCGAAAGTTAGAACATTTGCGGATGCAGCCGGTGGATTGGCTGCACCTGAAACTGCTTCATATCAACTTGCATTAACCCCCACGACTGGTCCGCCTCCATCCTCGGCTTTCGCTACCGGAGATGACCGTGTTAAATCAGCTATGAGAAACTGCAAACGCCTTAAAAGTTCATGCTCGAGATAATGCCACCATGTGGCACGATATGAATCACGTATCGAGGTAGTTCGAGGAGTCAAGAATCATCAAACTTAAGAGCTTAGGGGTCATCAGGTCTCCCATCATCGGCTAGATCAAAACTCGGAGAGCTTATCATCATTCGAGAGAAGCAAAGACCGACATCCATTTCGGTAACCGTTAAAAAGAGTCAAAATGTTCGTCAGTTGCATCAGGAAGAAAGATCAAATCAACCGAGGACAGAAGGGCAAACTCAGGCCGATCTAGTCGAGACAGAAGCCGTCGACCATACAGCTCAACCAAATCGAGGTGCCTCTCCACCTGCAAGTCTAAACGATGTTCAAGCGGATCGAGCTCATGGTTATTCCCTTCGGAATCTTGTGATCGACTGAGAATGCTCAAGGAGGGAGAAGGACTGCCCAGATAGCAAATCCAATGACATTGTCGGTGGAAAGGGCCAGGAGAGACTGGACGGTTGAGGGAGTCGATTGAGACTCAGTTATCCCTCCAAACCTGATCTCCACGGTGCAATAGATCATAAATGATAGCAGTGGGCACAAGAATGATGAATGGGAGTTTAACGAAGCCATACGTCATTCACCGATGACATTTTGCAGGATGAATTCACCTCGAATGTTCAATATTCCCCAGATGAACCATTACGATGGTACCACTGACCCACAATAGCATTTGATGAGATACTCGTGGCACATGGAGGTAGCAGTAGCCCCCAACACCATCATGTGTAAAGCCTTTCCCATCTTCTTGAGTGGGGTAGCACTCATATGGTTCATCCGCCTTCCTGCAAGATCAATTCCGAGCTTTAATGACTTGATTGAGAAATTTTTGAATTAATTCCACCTCTATGCCTCCAAATCAAAGCATTTTATGGCACCTTTGGCGGTCAAGCAGGGAAGAGACGAGTCCCTAAGAAATTATCTCAACCGATTCAACTGGGTAGCCACCGAAGTAAGTAACCCTAACCATAAAACCGTCCTAATAGACATGGTCGATGGCATTGATAAGTGAGCGGATTTTGGAAAGTATTTAATTGGGAAGTCACCTACGTCGATTGAGACATTATATGAAAAGGCCCACATCTGGCTGAGGCACGACGATGCACAACTTGACGGAGAGGATGGGCCAAAAGATGTTCCAACCAAGCCAATCCAGAGTAACGTTGCGGCCAAGCTATCGAGAGATAACTCTGGTAAAGTAGAAGTGAATGTTAGAACCATGGCAAGCGAAACAGCGATGGACCGAAGGAAGCTAATGGAAACCCTGGATAAAGAGGGAATTCTAGATAACGACCACAGTTCCAAGTTTTTGAAACTTACATAATGTTGAACGACACACTAGAAAATATCTACCTCGATACCTATAGCACTATCCAATACAAGAAGCTGCCATTGCGCGAGGCAACGGAGAAGGAGAGAGCAATAGGGAAATTTTGATTATTTCATGAGATTTATGGACACTCAATGAATGAGTGTCGACGCTTGCGAGACATAGTGGAAAATCTAATCCGGGAAGGAAAGCTGGATGAGTACAAGATAGCCCTGAGAGACAAGGGGCAACGAAGCTCATCGCCTACAAAAGGCCAAGCGCAAACCTGAGCCACCGCCCAAGAAAAGGGAAAGGGATAGTCATTAATGCCACTGTTGGAGGACCACATCCCGCCGAGTATAGTATCCGGACCATGGAGCAATATGTAAATTCCATAAAGCACCTTGATGTTGCGGAAACTAGCATCCCTGAAGCTATAAGCCTCATGAAGCAAAGGAAAACAGAGGCAGAAGATGCTATCTTCCGAAAACGGGAAGTGATTGGCATAGAAGCTCCAACGGTCGACCCACTAGTAATAACAACAATCATAGGCCCAACAGCAGTGTGAAATTTTTGATCGACAATTGGAGTTCGATCAAGATACTGTTTAAACAGGCTTATGATCAGATGAAGTTATAGTTGAAAGACTTGGAGCTTTACACCGGCCAGATACGCGGCTTCAATGGATCCTCCACCTATCATATCGGTCTGATCAAACTATCTGTGGAATTGGAAGACAGAGATCGGAGGAGGGTGCGACTTCTGCCATTTGTTGTGATGAACATAAACTCTCGGTACAACGCATTTCTAGGACAGCCAGCTTTAATGGAGTTTAGAGCCTATATCGCTCCTTGGTGCCTACTATTGAAATTCCCGACCGACAGAGGGATTGCAACAGTACATGGGGATCAAGTAACCGAGCGAGCATGCTATCTGACGGAGTGGGAGGAACTGCAGAACAAGAATAGCAAACATTCGAAAGGCACCCCTCCACCTACAGAGGGGAAGGAGGCATAGCAATTAAAGAAGGCATCTCGGTCGGGGCCTCCTCCTTGTAGATTAGAGGACATCGACCCAAGGGAGGACAAAGAGCTGGGATGTAGGAAGGCAGCGCCAAACAAAACCACGGTCGAGATATCAATTGACGATAATGATCCCACAAGGGTCTTAAAGATTGGATCCCATCTCGACCCCCTATGAATGAGGGAGTTGGCCGAGTTTCTCCGTGCTAATCTAGATGTATTTGCTTGGACCTATGTTGACATGTGTGGGAACTCGCCTTCCATTATGACTCATGCACTTAGCATTGATCCTAAATATACTCCCATAAAACAGAAAAGGCGGATGTTAGGGCCGGAGAGGTCTGCCGCTTTGAAGGTAGGAATTGAAAAACTCCAATCCAATGGTTTCATCCGAGACGCAACATATCCCCAGTGGATAGCGAATCCTGTGCTGGTAAAGAAAGCTAATGGGAAATGGAGAACATGAATTGATTTTTCTGACTTAAATAAAGCTTGCCCTAAAGACAACTTCCCATTGCCTAGGATTGATCAGTTGGTCGACTCGACCGCTGGACACGACCTTTTATCATTCATGGATGCATACTCGGGGTATAACCAAATTACCATGCATGTCCCCGACTAGGAACATACCAGCTTCATCACCGACCTTGGATTGCATTGTTATGAAGTTATTCACTTTGGACTAAAGAATGTGGGGAAAACATATCAATGATTGGTTAATCGCATGTTTCATGATTAGATCTGAAAGACAATGGAAGTTTATGTTGACGGTATGTTGGTGAAATCAAGACGGTTTATCGACCACGTGAAGGATTTGGCAGAGATGTTCGACACCCTGCGGAAATATGGGATGAAGCTTAACACTCTAAAATGCTCTTTCAGGGAAGCATCAGGAAAGTTCCTAGGATTTATAGTTAGTTCTCGAGGCATTGAAATTAATCCCGGCCAGATTTTGGCTATCAAGAATATCCAAGAGCCGAGAAGGATTAAGGATGTGCAAATTTTGGAAGGGAAAGTCATGGCCATAGGTCGGTTCATATCCAAAGCCACCGACAAGTGTCTACCTTTCTTTATATTGATTAAAAGTGGAAAGCGGAATTTTCTTGGATGCCCGACTGTGTCAAAGCCTTTCAGAATTTACTTAGAGAAAACTCCCATTCTATCCAAACCTATCGACCATAAAGAACTATTTGTATATCTGGCTGTATCTACGAATGCTATCAGCTCGGTCCCAATTCAGGAAGAGGACCAAGTACAACGTCCAATTTACTATGTTAATAAGAAACTAATTGGAGATGAGCGCAATTATACGAAAATTGAGAAACGCATATAGTTTTTTGATTGCATCTCGAAAGTGTTGTAATTAATTCCGAGATCACCCTATTAAAATCTTTACGGATCAACCCCTAAGGTAGGTCCTATAATGGCCTGAAGCCAGTGGACGACTGCTTAAATGGAACATCGAACTAAACTAGTTCGACTTGACCTTTGGTCCGAGAAAGTCCATCCGAGGACAAGCATTGGACGATTTTATAATCGAATTTACCATCACGGAGGATGACGATGCGAAAAAAGGTATCGAGCTCCCAGAAGTAGAGCTAAGATCTGACATTTGGAAGTTGTACACAGATGGAGCCTAGAATGATCGACGTTTTGGCGATGGGGTAGTGTTGTTATCCCCAAAGGGGAGGTTGATCAATTACGCCTTTAGATTAAACTTTGTAGCCACCAATAATGATTCTGAATATGAAGCTCTGATTGCCGGGCTCAAACTTGCGAAGAATTTAAAGATTACTTCACTTAACATTTTTGTGATTCAGAATTGATAGTGTTCCAGGTTAAGAAGGAATTCCAGAATAAGGGGATGGACTTGCCTTGTATCTTAAAAAGGTTGAAGAGTTGTTAAATGACTTCAGTCAATATAGCATCACCCATATCCCCAGGGAAGAGAATCATAATGCCGACCGTCTGGCTTAATTAGCTAGCTTGGATGACCCGAGTGAAACTAAATTGGTCCCCATTGAAGCCTTGAATATCCTAAGTATATACCCAATGGAGGTTGATCAGCTGGAGACAGAGCCCGAGAGAGAATCTTGGATAACCCCCATCAAAAACTACCTACTGCATGGGACTCTTCCTGAGAAAAAGAATGAGAAGCGGTCCCTTATGCGTCAGGCCTCCAGATATGTTATTCAACAAGATCAACTCTATCGAAGAGGTTTCTCGGTCCTAATTCTTCGATGTGTAGCTAATGATGACATTAAGTGTATACTTAAAGAAGTTCACGAGGGGGCATGCGACGCACATACAGGAGGGAAGACGTTGGCAAGGAAGATATCAAGTTATGGGTACTTCTGGCCGACTGTCAGCAAAGATGCAATAAACTATTCTAGACGATGTGATAATTGCCGGAGGTTCGTCCAAATACCCCGAGCTCCGCCCATAGAGCTTACTTAAATGACTAGTCCTTGGCCATTCGTTGTTTGGGGAATCGACATAATAGGACCTTACCAATCTTATAAGGGGTGTCAAATATGCGATCATGGCTGTGGATTACTTCACAAAGTGGATAGAGACTGAGCAGCTAACCGCAATTACTATAAAGCGTGTCATTAATTTCATCGTAAGGAATATTATATGTCGCTACAGGGTGCCCCAGACGATTATCACTGACAATGGAACCCAATTTGACAACTCGAAATTTAGAAACTTCTGCGAATGATATCACATTGAAAAGAAGAATACGTCGGTCACGCATCCATAGTCCAATGGACAAGTTGAGGCTGTCAACAAAATTATCAAAACCATTTTGAAGAAACGATTAGGGCGAGCCAAGGGTAAATGGGTCAACGAATTTCCACTAGCTCTTTGGGCATATCGTACTACCCTATAAACCACTGGTCATACTCCTTTCGCCCTACAAGTCGTTCTTCCGATAGAACTCGAGGTCCCTTATCATCGTATGACTTATTATGTTCCATTGTCTAATAAAGCACTTCTCTTGACATCGTTAGACATGATCGACGAGAAGAGAGAAGAGGCGAATCTTCGTGTCGAAGCCCATAGACGAAGGGTTGCAAGATACTATAACAAAAAGGTCCAGCCGAAGACCTTCAACATTGGCGACCTTGTTTTGAAACGGGTCTTTCCAACACCTATCCATATGGGCCCCAAGTGGCAAGGCCTTACGTCATCCAACAAAAGCTTGATAACGGAAGCTTAAAGCTGTCAAATGTTGATGGCGAGCCATGTCAAATAGCATGGAATGCTAAGAATCTGAGACATTATTTTTCTTAGAATTTTCAATTTCTCAGTTATTTTATTTAAGTATTATAATAAGGTGTTCGAATTACCCGCTATTGTTTATAAATAAAAGCTCCTTTCTTACTCTGTTCTAACAACTATGACACTATGTGTCACCCGACCGACATATGTTCAATGTAATGCTTATCCCATGTTCCCTTTACCTGGCCACATTTCTAGGATTCCATGAACTAACTTGGTTAAGGGATTAAGAAACAGACTAGGTCAAATGAATTTGAATGTAATGTGGATGCTCACGCCCTCGGGCCTTCTTTTGAAACTGAAAGTGAGGTGGTCTCGAATTTGAACAGTATGGCTATCTGTTTAAAATAACTCCGACCCTCACGACTTGAGGAGGAGTATAAAACTATGGGTGAGTGTGAAAGGTTCACCCAACAAGAGACTACTCGACCCCTGGAACTCTAACCCTTACCGACTATAGGATGAGTATAAAGGACAAAAGACGCTCCTACTTAGGGACATTTGACTCCAGGTCTGGGTTGAGTTCACCTTAAGTATGACCAGCAAAATACCCCGACACTGGGGGAAAAAGGGTTGACAAATATCCCGGATAAGGGTTATGTCTAAGTATCCCTCGAGGATTGAAATAAGATATGGAACCTGAACAACGTTCCCATTTTTGACGTATTCAGCATACTATTAACACAATTATTTAAAGGCAAGTAGATTTTTTTTTACATCCACATAGCATGATTACAAAAAGTTGCTTCATGACAAGTACAATTAAAACATTGTCCACCAAAGTACAGAGCCTGACGATGGTAAAAACGTGAGGGTCGCACTCGCATGAGACTTCCCGAGGGCTAAAACGTAAAATTACAACAAAAGAAATTTAAAATGGAGGTGGTATATCCCCACACTCGATCACGTCTGCCAGCTCCATCTTTTTAGCCATTTCCACTGCTTCCTCGGTGATCAGCCTATGCCCTGATCCCCCGAGCGTGCTTCCAAAAGAATGCGGGGCTTATGCTGAGTCTTGTTCATGCAGGACGATTGAATCCCCGAAGGAAGGAACAGTGACCGAAGAATGGATATCAGGGGGATAGCTTGGATGGCTGAATATTCAAAGGTTTTTTAGATGACTTGGGCTTCGCAGACGATACATATTTCTCGCTTCTAGCTTTAATCTCGGCCAAGGAAGGATGATCCCCTCTCCTGGTCTCTCCGATTATCTCAACGTCATCACTTTCTGATGGTTCTCTCTCGTCTCTTTTCTCCTTCTGGACTTCAACTATCCCCTTGGCGCTATCCTCCTTCACAACATGTAACACCCCGTATTTTCTGTGAAAAGTAAAGTAATGAATTAGAGAATAATTAATTACAAACTGAGAATTAAGAGAAATGGGTTATGCCATTGCGTTCGTCTCAGAATTGTGCTAGAGATAGAGTCATAGTTTGCGTAAATTGGATTCCATACGAAGGATTTATGACCTTGAAGATTCAAGAATTTAAATAAACAGCTCAGAATAAAGTTCAGAAAATTCAAAATTCAAAATTAGAAGCAAAAGCGGGCTGGGCGGGAATTTTCCCGCCCAAGGCCAGGTCGATCAGGAGGTCGACCAGGGGGTTGACCTCCCCCCATACAGGTCGACCAGGGGGTTGACCTCCCCCTCGGGTCAGATCTAAAATCTGACATGTTTCTTTGTGTGACGAATTGTTGTGTCATTAGGGCTTGTGTGGCAAGTTCTGGTTGGTTCTCGTAGATTTGAATGGCTTTGATTTACCCTGGGTTGATCTGACAACTCCTATTAAATCAAACTTCTATATAAGCAACCTAAATCAAAACCCTAAGCCACACAAAAAATATTCCTAAGACCGTCATGCTGTCAACACTCAACCTAGAGTACCTGCCATTCTCATTCAACTAGAAAGCAAGTTAGGAATTACAAATCAAATCTAATTCAACTAAGAGAATTCAACGTCTACAACAACGGAGAGCTATTCAACTTCAGAATACAGATCCCATAACACAAGATTAGTCTCCTTTTTGTAAGTCCAGTTATCATTTAGACCTAAATGATATTAGAATCGTGACTAAATAAATGGACGTAGAACATCGCCTAATGTAAATCTATGCTTATCCTTTTTGTTAAAACTGAATTAATTGAGACTATGATTCTTATCATGCTAAGTTGTGATCATGTTGTATGTAATTTGATGATAAATGTTAAATGCTTGGCAATGAATCCATATGTGGTATAATTTGGCAATGACATATATGTTGTGTAATTTAGCGATGACATATTATGTTGTATATTTTGGCGATGACATATTACAACTTGGTGATGGAATATCATATTATGTAATTTGGCAATGACATACCATATTGTATAATTTGGTGATGGCATACCATATTGTATAATTTGGTGATGGCATATCATATTGTGTAATTTGGCGATGACATACCATATTGTATAATTTGGCGATGACATTTCAAGTTGTATGAAATGGTAATGACACCTATATGTTGTATGACAATTTGGGAATTTTGCTATGTTTATGCAAGTTCAACCATGTTCACATATATGACAAAAATTACATGCTAATATGATTAGGTTCATGTTAAATTTAATCCAACTAGTTTGCAAGTTCGCAACTACATGCCTGATTTTAAGTTTATGTAGTTATATGTAAAACCCTATTTCATGATTCATGTTGAGTAGATCTGAATTTGCAAGTTCATAATTAAATGTAAATTGTTCTATGCCATATTCATATGACACATGTGTAGCTAGATCCATATTTTTATGATGTTGGAATTATTACATGTTCCTATTTTTTCCCTTTTGTGTATAAGTTAGGCTATGTATCGAGCCTAACATTTTATGTGATTTATGCGAACGTTTAACGGGGGTAACGTTGGGGAAAAACATGAAATTACATATAATTTGCATATTTGGCTCATGTAAATGTTTTATGGCATAAAGTGGTATAAATTTTTATACCTAAAATTATGAACTTGATTTAAAAGGGAAAGTGGGGCTTGACTTGAATGAAAATAATTTACATATAAACATAAAGAGGTAAATATGTAAATTTAGAAAAGACGAATATGCCTAACCCGAGGTTAGATTGAGTTACGGTGTAAGACTGCCCGGAACTGCCCAACACATCCAGCAACTGTAACAATATATATCTAATGTGGGAGGTTAGTGCATCGAGCCCAAAAGAACTCGAGGTTAGACTGAGTTGCGGTGTAAAACTGCCCAGACCCGACCGGCACATCCAATGACCGCAACAATACCTATCTAATGTGAGTGGTTGGTGCTTTAATGAATGAATTAAAGTTAAGTCAGGAATGGTAGGGTTAAGTTAATTAAGGCAGAACTTAACCAATACAACATGTTAACTAAACTGATGGGTGGGGTTAGGTTAACTTGGACACTTAACCAATTTCACATGTTGATTACGAAACCCTAATAACGGGGATCCATTTCAACAGTAACCCACATCGATGTTGGTACCCTAAACTAGGCAAGGTAGGGCACGATTACTGGGCTGATTATAAGCGGTCAAAACAACGGCGGTTGGTGCGTCAGTGTAGGTTCCGACGGAGTAAGGACGTGCACGTACTCCGGAGTGGAAAAAGCTGGCATTGGGCATCAGTAGTTATACACTATGCATCTTGAATCGTGTCGGGTTGCCATCATAGGATTTGATACACCCCATGGTGGGACCAGCACAAGTATCTACAATCGAGCGGGGCCGTATGACGTAAGTGGTAAATACGTGCGAGTAGGAGCCGATCGATAAAAAGGGATCACCGGGTTTGAACACATGACGATGGTTGAAATATCTGGTAGGTGCAAAGAATATGGATATGAGTGTGATAGTATGATTAGTTTATCTTGCCTTGTTAATCTTGTCTTATCCTATGTTACCTTATTTCCTTGCTATTGTCTTGCGTCCAGCTTATTCAAGTCATGGTTCTCTTACCAATTTACATGCTGAATAATCACTGGACTTACCAGACTTATGTCTAGCCCATTTTCTTTCGCTCTCTTTTCTTCCATTTTGTAACACCCCACCTCCGCCAGGGTGGCTCTTGCAAGCAACTCTGACTTTGGTGGGGCGTTTTAAAACAAGGTAAACATGCATAATGATATAACAAGGCAGGACATGACATATATATATATAAATAAACAGAGTAAGTAGATACAACAGCGGAAGATTTTTAAACCATTTCACAACACAAGTCTGGTACATCAAAATGTCAATTTCCCAAAATTACAAGTCTAGATAAAAACATCATCTGATAAACTGAAATACTGAAATACATAGTGCTATCCCCAAATAAAAGATGATAAACCATAGCGAGCTCAATGTCCAGACATACATGAGCTATCCAGCAAACGAGCAAGCGATCCAAGCTAAGCACCACTATTCCCTCCCTGAGAACCTGGGGGGGGGGGAACGGAAGAAAAGAAGCGAAAGAAAACAGGTCAGTCAAAAAGACTGAGTAAGCCCTGCTACGATCAGTCTATAAACTAATAAAGTTAACAGTATGATGGAAACTGAGATGATCATAGATAACAACATACTGGCATGATAAATTAACTACAAGATAGATAGAGGTGTCATCGCATAAAACAAGGTTAAGTTTTTGCACCACGGTGTACTAACATAACCGGTATTTATCCCTTGGCCCACGCTTTTAACCCAATAACATGAAGTGACCTTAATATAAGGTCCAGCCCAACGGTCTAGTCGATCGGCTCCCTATAAACCTAACACGTCAAGTGTTGGTGTCCATATGGCCCACATATGGTTGTAGTTAGACTGTGCTGGGTCCACCTTTGGGTGTATCAAGCCCTCGGATGTCAACCCCCGACACTTAAGCAATAATGCACAGCCCTAACCTACTGGTACCCGTGCCTCGAGTTTGTCCAACACCGGACTACGTGCACGTCCGTAGCCCGCCTGGACCCGCACCGCTGTACCACTCAGCCATCGCCTTTTTGGTCGCTTACATCCGTCCAGTAATCGTGCCCCGCCCTAGCCTAGCTTCTAGGGTTGTGAATGATACCAAACTGGGATTACTGTTAGAACAGACCACGTTGCTAGGGTTTTCTAAGAGGGTTAAGTGTGGTTTAACCCCTCACTAATCATGGATTAAATTAGTTAAGCGTACCCGACAGTTCGCAACTTAACCCCATTTCAATCCCTCGAATCCCCAAATTGGTTAAGTATTAGTGGACCCTGACTTAACCCTAATCATGAGGCATTAATTAACTTAATGCACCTTAACCTCTCACATTAGACCTTGTTGTGGTTACTAGTTAGGCCGGGCGGGTCCGGGTAGGTTTACACCACAACTTAGTCTAACCTCGGGCTTTGGCACCATATGACCAACTTCTCAGATTGGGTCCTATTGTTTGTAGCCACTAGTTAAGCCGGTCGGTTCCGGGTAGAATTACGCTACAAACTCAACCCAACCTCGAGTTGGCCACACTTATGTTTTCTAAGTGTCATGTCCACTTTATTTCAAAACATAGTTACAAGTCAACAAATGCTTGGGTAGACCTAACTTAATAGGTAAATTCCCAAGGGGTAGACCTAACTTAATAGGTAAATTCCCAATCTTATATTTCCATGTATTTTAAGTTTACCCAAACCCCCAACGTCATTCTATCGCTTACATATTTGTAATAACGCATAAAGGATAGGAAGAGGGAACTTGGCACAACATACATGATAAACTTGCACAACAATCATGCATAACATGTTAGACTTGTACAACTTAGCATAGTGAACTTGCATATTACCATAAACATGCATAACATGGTTAAACTTGCATAACTTAGCATAGTGAACTTGCATATTACCATAAACATGCATAACATGGTTAAACTTGCATAACTTAGCATAGTGAACTTGCATATTACCATAAACATGCATAACATGGTTAAACTTGCATAACTTAGCATAGTGAACTTGCATATTACCATAAACATGCATAACTTGTCAAACATGCACAACTTGTCAATTTTAAACTTGCATAAGCATGCATAACTTATTAAACATGCATAACATGGCATAATGAACTTGCATGAACATGCATAACTCATTTAACTTGCAAATCATGGCATAGTGGACTCGCATAAACATGCATAACTTATTTAACTTGCAAATCATGGCATAGTGGACTCGCATAAACATGCATAACTTATTTAACTTGCAAATCATGGCATAGTGAACATGCATAAACATACATACTAAACAAACTTGCAAATCATGGCTTAGTAAACTTGCATAAACATGCATAACTCAATAAACTTGCAAATCATGGCTTAGTAAACTTGCATAAACATGCATAACTCAACAAACTTGCAAATCATGGCTTAGTAAACTTGCATAAACATGCATAACTCAATAAACTTGCAAATCATGGCTTAGCAAACTTGCATAAACATGCATAACTCAACAAACATACATAAATCCCAACTTGCATCACATATTAACTTTAGAGTTTCTAAAATGAAGGTAAGAGGGCTTACAATGCTTATGCGGACTCAAATGAGTATAGCAAATGTGAAAAACCCCTTAAGCAACTAATTAAACCCCAAAAATGCAAGCAAACTTGATCAAGACTCCCCCTTTATGATGCCAAATAGAGAAACAAGCCTTTAATGCAAGCTAAGGAGGATCATACAAGCCTAAATATACTTGTATGCATGGACAATTACTTAGAAATCAATTTAGGAATTGTATGAAGAGAGTGGAGGCCATGAGAGTTTTGATTTTGGCATAGTTTAGTTGCTAGAATGAATAATGGGGTTTTAGGGTAGGTTTAGGGTTGTATTTATAGAAGATTAGAGTGTTTTTAGCCCTAGGATTAACCCTAGGTGAGTTTTGGCCCGTCAGATTTAGGAACTCTCTAGAACCAGACCACACAACCAAGCCCAAACCAAAGTGGTGCGCCAGGCTAAACTGCCTGGCTACCCCCTATCGACAGGGCTGTCGACAGGGCTGTCGACACCTTGGGGACCCTGTCGACAGGCCTGTCGACATGGGGCCCCTGGCGGGAGTTTTCCCGCCTACGCCAGCTGTGCCCAAATCCTTGTTTTTAATTTAAATTTAAATCTGTTTTTAATTATGGAAATTTCTGAAAACTTCCATGGGCCTTAACTGGGTCATACGGACTCCGATTTTCGAAAACTCGGACTCTATTTCGCGTATTTTTCCGAGACGAACGCAATGGCATAGCCCGTTTCCCTTGATTCAGATTTTAGAATTAAATTCTGCCTCAATTTATATTATTACAGGTTATTGAAAATACGGGTTGTTACATTCTCCCCTCCTTAAAGGATTTCGTCCCCGAAATCTTCAAGTTAGGAAGAACGTCTCCTACCATCCAATCATCCATCTACTCAAAGCATCATCCACGAGCAACCATTGTCCTTAAAAGATTCTAAATGCGGTATGAACATATGCAAAAGTGTGTGTATATGTACTTACCTAATGCAAAAATCAGGCGGTTACTGATACAGTAAACCTCCTTAATGCATATGTATGTAAATCAGGCGGTTACTGATACAGTAAACCTCCTTAATGCATATGTATGTCAGTGAAATGAATCCATATGTATGCAAATTCCTAAATTCATAGTATCTATATGAGTGCACATCACATTCACCCATATGCAACATCCATGTGGTGGCACAACAAGTTTCAATCATGAATAAGCATAAACACTCATGCATATGCAACATGAAGAGTGTGTGAGCCGATCTAGTGCCTAATGTGTATAATGCATCCACGAGTAACCACTTGCAAACACTTGCAACCACTTGCAAACATCAAGCATAACATGTTTCAAATACATGTTTCATCCAAAGGGTTTCTACCTAAGGTTCTCATGACAAGATAAACACGATAAACACGATAAACTAGATAAACTAGATAAACTCCTTTTTGGATTACAAGAAATCCATTCAAACTTTGACATATAGTACTAACCGATGAGTCTCAACCCCCTTATGGAGTTTACAACAGAAATAAGATCGAGAATGGGACCGAGAGGATATATATACAAAAGATAACTTGCAAGCAAGCTCCACAGGAAAACAAGGATCAAGGATGCACTCTTAAAAAGAGATATGATGCGCGTATCTAGTCTTCACTCTTCTTAGTCACGTTTCCTTGAGTTTAACTCCACTGTGCTTTGACTATCTTTCACTTCATGATTCCTTGGCTTCCTAGCTCCTATTTCCCAAATTCGAGTTGGAACTCATTTCATTATCGCCTCTCGTTTTCCTTTTCCACTTATTCGTCTTTCTGTATACTTGGCTTAAACATAATTATAACCTCATGATTCGTGCAAGCTCTCCAAAATTCACTAGTGAATCCTGGATCTCGTCTATAAAGTATTCCACGCAGCAGAATTTTTCTTGAAAATACCAATCCACGTTGCCAATTGCCCTTATAAACGTGATTTTCTATAACTCATGCTTAATCGAAATGAACCATCCGCCTATGAGTAATAGGCCATACCTAGATTCAGTTGCCTACCCATGGCTTCCTGTAGGCTATTTCAAAACTGGCCAACTTCTTGAGGATAAACCGTTGCTAACCATGATGCAGTCCTCTCGCTCTTTACCGGACTGAAATGAGCACTCTTCGTGAGTCTACCTATTATGACCCTCATACCCGTATTCCCTTTTCTTTGATCTAGGTAGTCCATCCACATAATCTATCGAGATGTTTTCACACTTCCCTTGCGGAACCTCCAATGGAGGTAATGGCCCGCCGGGCTTCTATGACTTGGCCTTAACCTGGTGGCACATCATGCATCCTGAGACCAACTCGGCCACCTCCTCGAGTGATACGCGTCTTCAAGAACCTTCTTTACCAAGTCTTCCACTCGAGGAACACAAAATCTCTCCTTGCGCCTTAGTCATCCCTTGTCATCTATAATATATCTAGCGAGGTGACTTAACATCTCGCCTCGAATCATCTGGCCCATGTTCTTGACTAACTGCGGGTCTTCTTCCTGTGAAACCCCCTTCTTGATCCAGAAGAGTAAGTCTAAGCTCAGGGAATGCTAACTTAACTAGCCAAACGGAGAAAGCTTCTTACTTCAATTGCCCTCCTCAGAGTTTTCCGGTCTTAAACCGCACCCACTTTAGCGGAATCCACCGCTAAGCCTTACTTAGGAACTATGTGCCCAAGAAATCCAACTTCTTTCCTCCAAAGTGACATTTGGAGAATTTGACCTTCAACTGGTGACTCTAAGCGTATCCATCACCTCCTTGAGATGTCTAGCATGCTCTTCCTCGTTCTTCTAAGGAGATCAAAATATCGTCTATGACGACCACGACAAACTTGTTCAAGGACTCCCTAAACACCCTACCCATCAAGTTCACGTAATATGCGGGTGCATTAGTCAAACCAAATAGCATGACTAGCCATTCTAAAAATCCATCTAGAGTCCTAAACGCAGTCTTGTCAATTCCATCCTCAGCCATCCTAAGCTGATGGAATCCGGTAGCTAGATCAAAAGAAAATAGATGCTCCTACAAGCTGGTCAAACAAATCATCGATCCTTGGTAACGGTTGTCTATTCTTCTCACGATAATCAACATGTAAGCGAAGCAAACTGTCCACATTTGTAACGAATACTACTGGAGCACCCTACTCAAAAATGCTTTGTCTCAGGAAGTTCTTCTCAAGCAACTCCTTGACTTACTTTCTTAACTCTCATCTCGTAAGGACATGTGCCTAACCGGCCACGAAACTGGCTTGGTATTACCAACCAAATAATGCGGAAATCTATCCCACGTCTAGGGGTAACCCCTTCACTTCACCCAAGATATCAGGATATTCTCGGACCACCCTCACAGATTGCAAACCATCGATAGTCGAGTCGAGGGATTTCAAGATAACATAACATGATGGGACCCATAGGGTTACTAGAAATTTCTAGGGTATTACCGAGGCGGATCTGAGCCTCACAACCCTATACACAAAAACCCAGAATGGCTCCAAAACAGGACAACCATTCCATGCCCAAAACCAACCCATATCCCCTGAAACCGAGAATATAAGCATCCCACGAGAATTCTATACTCAAGATAGAAATTTTCAAATCCACTCAAACCACAGACAAACGGGCAGAACCCCCAATTGGATTTGAAACATATACGGGATCATCAACCAGACTAGTACTTAGGTGCAAAACTTCCAACTAGATCAGATGAAATAAAACTATGCGATGTGCCAGAATCAAACAAAGTTCGAACAGGGAAAATCAGAAAATGTAAACAAGATTTTCAACAGAAACACTACCTCTATCATAAGCTGGAAGAACGGTGTTGAGGGGATGAACTCGCCCTCCAGATAATCCTGCACACTGAGTCTGACCTTGCCCTTGTTTCCTCGGGCAATCCTTGCTGAAATGTCCAAACTCACCACAATGAAAGCATTCGCCCCGCTTTCTCTTCTTCTTCCTACATTCCCTGGCTATATGTCCAACTTCACCACAGAAGTTGCATTTCCTATTCCCTCTTGGCTTGTCCTTGCGGTTGTTGTTATTCTTGCCCCGTTTCCCGGAATTTACTCTCTTGCCTTGAGACTCATTCGCCTTGACCTCTTTCTTGTCATTGTTATCTTCTTCTTGAAGTAGGGCCAAATTCACCAAACTCTCGAAAGTCGCCCCCAAGGGTATATGAGACATGGCCAAACCATGTAATGGCTCGTTTAATCCTAGAGCAAAGTGTAGGGCCTTCTTCTGAGCTGTATTAACCAAGTCCAAATCGACCCGAGCCAGTTGATTAAACTTATCTATGTATTCCCTAATAGTCATGTCCCCTTGCTTCAGTGATAAGAACCTCAGTCCAAACCTTCCTCTAAAGTCATCCCAAGTCTCAATTGGCCTAGTAGCGGTGGTGACTACCCACCAACGTGCGGCTTCTTCTTTTAGCAACCATACTGCCAATAAAACCTTCCTGCGGTCACCTATATCAAAGGTGGCTAAAAGATCTTCGGTCTCTTTCAACCAATTCCTTGCCTCTACAAAAGTCTCTGTTCCACTAAAATTCTTGCCTCCCATCTTCTTAAAGTTCTTACAAGTTTCCGCAAAATCCGCTTGTGGAGGCTGAGGGAGAAGAGGAACATCAGCTACGGAAGGAGGAGGAGGAACAACGGCCTTGACTGGAAAGACAACATTAGAGACACCCGGGACCGGTGCCGTGACTTCCAAGTACCGACGAAACCAATCGGGTATTGTTACCCCTTCGGGTAAGATGAGATTATCAGACATGCTGGAAACGAAAAGAAAAGAGTTTCAAACGAGGGATCAAAGGATAGTGCTAATGGCTTTTGGGGAATAGCCTTTTTAAAAAAATAACTAGACTTTTCTTTGGAAAATACTTTATACTTGGTTTTGAAAATAGTTTTTCAAAAGTTTTTAAAAACCTTTTTATCCCTTCTCGTAAACCATATGCTCTGATACCAAATGTAACACCCCACCTCCGCCAGGGTGGCTCTTGCAAGCAACTCTGACTTTGGTGGGGCGTTTTAAAACAAGGTAAACATGCATAATGATATAACAAGGCAGGACATGACATATATATATATATAAATAAACAGAGTAAGTAGATACAACAGCGGAAGATTTTTAAACCATTTCACAACACAAGTCTGGTACATCAAAATGTCAATTTCCCAAAATTACAAGTCTAGATAAAAACATCATCTAATAAACTGAAATACTGAAATACATAGTGCTATCCCCAAATAAAAGATGATAAACCATAGCGAGCTCAATGTCCAGACATACATGAGCTATCCAGCAAACGAGCAAGCGATCCAAGCTAAGCACCACTATTCCCTCCCTGAGAACCTGGGGGGGGGAAACGGAAGAAAAGAAGTGAAAGAAAACAGGTCAGTCAAAAAGACTGAGTAAGCCCTGCTACGATCAGTCTATAAACTAATAAAGTTAACAGTATGATGGAAACTGAGATGATCATAGATAACAACATACTGGCATGATAAATTAACTACAAGATAGATAGAGGTGTCATCGCATAAAACAAGGTTAAGTTTTTGCACCACGGTGTACTAACATAACCGGTATTTATCCCTTGGCCCACGCTTTTAACCCAATAACATGAAGTGACCTTAATATAAGGTCCAGCCCAACGGTCTAGTCGATCGGCTCCCTATAAACCAAACACGTCAAGTGTTGGTGTCCATATGGCCTACATATGGTTGTAGTTAGACTGTGCTGGGTCCACCTTTGGGTGTATCAAGCCCTCGGATGTCAACCCCCGACACTTAAGCAATAATGCACAGCCCTAACCTACTGGTACCCGTGCCTCGAGTTTGTCCAACACCGGACTACGTGCACGTCCGTAGCCCGCCTGGACCCGCACCGCTGTACCACTCAGCCATCGCCTTTTTGGTCGCTTACATCCGTCCAGTAATCGTGCCCCGCCCTAGCCTAGCTTCTAGGGTTGTGAATGATACCAAACTGGGATTACTGTTAGAACAGACCACGTTGCTAGGGTTTTCTAAGAGGGTTAAGTGTGGTTTAACCCCTCACTAATCATGGATTAAATTAGTTAAGCATACCCGACAGTTCGCAACTTAACCCCATTTCAATCCCTCGAATCCCCAAATTGGTTAAGTATTAGTGGACCCTGACTTAACCCTAATCATGAGGCATTAATTAACTTAATGCACCTTAACCTCTCACATTAGACCTTGTTGTGGTTACTAGTTAGGCCGGGCGGGTCCGGGTAGGTTTACACCACAACTTAGTCTAACCTCGGGCTTTGGCACCATATGACCAACTTCTCAGATTGGGTCCTATTGTTTGTAGCCACTAGTTAAGCCGGTCGGTTCCGGGTAGAATTACGCTACAAACTCAACCCAACCTCGAGTTGGCCACACTTATGTTTTCTAAGTGTCATGTCCACTTTATTTCAAAACATAGTTACAAGTCAACAAATGCTTGGGTAAACCTAACTTAATAGGTAAATTCCCAAGGGGTAGACCTAACTTAATAGGTAAATTCCCAATCTTATATTTCCATGTATTTTAAGTTTACCCAAACCCCCAACGTCATTCTATCGCTTACATATTTGTAATAACGCATAAAGGATAGGAAGAGGGAACTTGGCACAACATACATGATAAACTTGCACAACAATCATGCATAACATGTTAGACTTGTACAACTTAGCATAGTGAACTTGCATATTACCATAAACATGCATAACATGGTTAAACTTGCATAACTTAGCATAGTGAACTTGCATATTACCATAAACATGCATAACATGGTTAAACTTGCATAACTTAGCATAGTGAACTTGCATATTACCATAAACATGCATAACATGGTTAAACTTGCATAACTTAGCATAGTGAACTTGCATATTACCATAAACATGCATAACTTGTCAAACATGCACAACTTGTCAATTTTAAACTTGCATAAGCATGCATAACTTATTAAACATGCATAACATGGCATAATGAACTTGCATGAACATGCATAACTCATTTAACTTGCAAATCATGGCATAGTGGACTCGCATAAACATGCATAACTTATTTAACTTGCAAATCATGGCATAGTGGACTCGCATAAACATGCATAACTTATTTAACTTGAAAATCATGGCATAGTGAACATGCATAAACATACATACTAAACAAACTTGCAAATCATGACTTAGTAAACTTGCATAAACATGCATAACTCAATAAACTTGCAAATCATGGCTTAGTAAACTTGCATAAACATGCATAACTCAACAAACTTGCAAATCATGGCTTAGTAAACTTGCATAAACATGCATAACTCAATAAACTTGCAAATCATGGCTTAGCAAACTTGCATAAACATGCATAACTCAACAAACATACATAAATCCCAACTTGCATCACATATTAACTTTAGAGTTTCTAAAATGAAGGTAAGAGGGCTTACAATGCTTATGCGGACTCAAATGAGTATAGCAAATGTGAAAAACCCCTTAAGCAACTAATTAAACCCCAAAAATGCAAGCAAACTTGATCAAGACTCCCCCTTTATGATGCCAAATAGAGAAACAAGCCTTTAATGCAAGCTAAGGAGGATCATACAAGCCTAAATATACTTGTATGCATGGACAATTACTTAGAAATCAATTTAGGAATTGTATGAAGAGAGTGGAGGCCATGAGAGTTTTGATTTTGGCATAGTTTAGTTGCTAGAATGAATAATGGGGTTTTAGGGTAGGTTTAGGGTTGTATTTATAGAAGATTAGAGTGTTTTTAGCCCTAGGATTAACCCTAGGTGAGTTTTGGCCCGTCAGATTTAGGAACTCTCTAGAACCAGACCACACAACCAAGCCCAAACCAAAGTGGTGCGCCAGGCTAAACTGCCTGGCTACCCCCTGTCGACAGGGCTGTCGACAGGGCTGTCGACACCCTGGGGACCCTGTCGACAGGCCTGTCGACATGGGGCCCCTGGCGGGAGTTTTCCCGCCTACGCCAGCTGTGCCCAAATCCTTGTTTTTAATTTAAATTTAAATCTGTTTTTAATTATGGAAATTTCTGAAAACTTCCATGGGCCTTAACTGGGTCATACGGATTCCGATTTTCGAAAACTCGGACTCTATTTCGCGTATTTTTCCGAGACGAACGCAATGGCATAGCCCGTTTCCCTTGATTCAGATTTTAGAATTAAATTCTGCCTCAATTTATATTATTACAGGTTATTGAAAATACGGGTTGTTACACATTTCCTCCCCCTCAGGTATCCAGGGAGGGAATAGCAGCTTAATTTGGACAGTTCATCTTTCCAAGCTTGAGGACTCTGTGATGTATAGCTTGGAACTTCTTATATTTGGCTATGGCTTTGGACACACTACAACTTTGGGATTTATGCAGTTTTATTTTGTTTTATGCTTCTTTATGTTATAATCAAGACAGAGATTTTGATGTAATGATTTGGAAGTTGTTTTGAGATAGTTTGCTGTAATGATTTTGTTATGAACCACGAATGAAATAAATTTAGTTTTCCGCTGCTTTTATATGTCTGTCTTGTAAATTATCTGTGTCTTTTACCTATAATGCTCCACCAAAATTAAGGCATTCACTTTGTGAGTGACCTTAACGGAGGTGGGGTGTTTCACTTGGTATCAGAGCAAAGGTTTACCAGATCAGATAAAAACTTTTGAAAACTGTTTTTCAAAAAAGAAGTTTAAAGAAGCAATTTTCAAGAAAAAGTGTTGTTTTAGTTTAAAAAGGCATAATCCCCCAAAAGCCATATGCACTATCTTTCTATCCTTTGTTTTGAATCTTTCCTTTTCGTTTCAGCATGTCTAAGGATCTTAACCTTTTAGAGGGTGTTCCGGTACCTGGCTGGTTCGGAAGGTACCTAGAGGCTAAGGCTAATGCCGCAGGCCCAGCAGACGTTCCTCCTCCCCTAGCTGCAGCGGTTCCTCCTCCTCCTCCGCGAGCAAATGCTTTCTCAAAAATATGTAGGGACTTTCGAGCCATGGGTGGAAAGAACTTCAATGGAAATGAATCCTTCATGGAAGCAAGAAACTGGCTCAAAGAAACTGAGGATTTGTTTGATATCTTCGAAGTGGACGATAGGCAGAAGATACCGTTGGCCGTGTGGTTGCTTAAAGACGAATCTTCCTATTGGTGGGAAGTTACCAACGCTGAAACACCAATTAAAACTTGGATGGATTTCAGAATGAGGTTTGAAATGAAATTCCACTCATAAGTTGAACGAAGCCTACAGATGGAGAAGTTCTTAGCTCTCAAACAGGGAAGTATGTCGGTCAAGGAGTACGTTAACCAATTCAACCAGCTGGCTAGGTTCGGGTTGGAGTCAGTGAACACTCCACATAAGAAGGCTCTCCGTTTTGTTAAAGGATTGAATGAGCCACTGCACAGCGTAGCTATATCCCATATACCTATGGGTGCAACTTATGAGAAACTGGTGGACATGGCACTGTTATAAGAAGAAGATAAGGTTAGCAAGAAAGAGACAAAGGTGGAAGCACCTCAAGATAAGAAAGTGGAAGGATCACAGAGCAAGAAGACAGATTCCAAGAAGGGCGGGAAGAACAACAAACCCCGTGACAAGAGGAAGTGTAATTTTTGTGGTATTCCTGGACATTTAGTTAAGGACTGTAGAAAGAAGAAGAGGAAGATGGGTGGCTGTTTCCATTGCGGCGTGACAGGACACATGGCTAGGGATTGCCCAAGAAAACAAGGGCAAGGGCAGAGTGCTGGATCTACTTCTGGAGGGTAGGTTCACGCTCTCATGGCACCTCCGCAAGAACAAGATAGAAATGTTTCCATTGAGAGTTTAGTTTATCTTTTTGATCATCCTGTTCGTACACTCTTTGATTCTGGCGCATCGCACTCTTTTATATCTACTGTTTTAGTTGAATCTACGCACCTAGACACCAGTTTAGTAGAGGATCCCTTGGTTATTTCAAATCCAATTGGGGGATCAATTTATTTGTCAATGATTTGTTTGGATTTGGAAATTTCTTTACTAAGTGTGGGGTTTAGATGTAATATGCCCATGTTTTGGGCTTCACGGGCTATGGGTTGATTCTAGGCATGGATTGGCTATCCAGTAATGGTGTCATCCTTGATTGTGAAAAGAGAGTGGTTAGACTCATGAATCGCCTCGGTAACACTCTCGAAATATCTTTTAATCCCATGAACTCTGTTATGCTTAGCTATCTAGAATCTCATGATGTGTCTGCTGAGAATTTGCAATCTGTTAGAGTAGTCCGTGAATACTCGGATGTCTTTGAAGAGGTGAAAGGGTTACCTTTGAAGTGGGAAATAGACTTCTGCATATACCTCGTTGATAATGCAAAACCCGTTGCTTTACCCATTAGACACATGGCTCCAAGGGAGAGAAAAGAACTCAGCAAGCAAGTTAAAGAGTTGCTTGAGAAGGGGTTTATAAGGTGGAGTATTTTTGAATGGGGTGCTCCAGTAGTGTTCGCAACCAAAGTGGATGGTTCAATTCGCCTATGCGTTAACTATCGGGAGCTAAACAAGCTGACCAAGAAGAATATGCACCCACTTCCAAGAATAGATGACTTGTTCGATCAGCTTGTAGGTGCATTGGTTTTCTCCCAACTAGATCTAGCTACCGAGTTTCATCAGCTAAGAGTGGCTGAAGATAGTATTGATAAGACCGTGTTCAGAACCCCAGATGGTTTCTTCGAGTGGCTTGTCATGCCTTTCAGCTTGACAAACGCACCTGCTTATTTCGTTGACTTAATGAGCAGGGTGTTCAGGGAGTTCCTCAATAAGTTTGTGGTGGTCTTCATAGATGACAATTTGATTTTCTCAAAGAGTGAGGAAGAGCATGCTTAGCATTTAAAAGAAGTCATGGATACTCTTCGAGCACATCAGTTGAAAGCTAAATTCTCCAAATGCCACTTCTGGAGAGAGGAAGTAGGATTTCTTGGACATGTGGTATCCAAAGAAGGGTTAGACATGCACCCCGCAAAAGTAGTTGTGGTGCAAGATTGGAAGGTTCCACGGAATGCGACCGAAGTCAAAAGCTTCCTCAGGCTAGCGGGCTTTTACCGAAAATTCATCAAAGACTTTGCGAAAATTTCAGCTCTGCTTACAAGGTTGACGAAGAAGAACCTAAATTTCAATTGGGATTTGGATTGCGATATTGCTTTCCAACGAGTGAAGAGGGCTCTAACAACAGCCTTAGTTCTGACATTGCCGGATGGGAGCAAGATGTTTACCGTATACACAGATGCATGTGGTACAGGAATAGATGTTGTCTTGATGCAAGAAGTGAAGGAGGCAGACAGTTGAAAGTACATGAGAGAAACTACCCAACCCATGATCTAGAGTTGGCTGCCATCATCTTTGCGCTTAAGTCTTGGTGCCATTATCTCCTAGGTGAGAAGTTTGAATTATATACTGACCATAAATCGTTGAAGTGCCTTTTCTTGCAGAAAGATCTTAACTTGAGGCAACAAAGGTGGATGGAATTCTTGTCATCCTACGATTTCGAGATTTCCTATACCCCTGGCAAGGGCAATGTAGTAGCAGACACCTTGAGTAGAAAGAAGCTGACCTTAAGCCCTCTCTTTGTAGAAAGGCAGAGCTTGGAGTACATAGCCAATTTTGACATTAGACCTTCCATCAATCATGTGACTGGTTTGTCAGCATCGCTAGAAGTGAGGCCTACTCTTCAGGACTCAATAGGAACCGCGCAACGTGAAGACCCTCAACTAGTTGATGTGATGGATAAGATAATTAGGGGTGAGACTTCTAGTCACCTCAATAGATACTCCATCGATGATAAGGGTTGGTTAAGGCGGGATAGAAGGCTTTGCGTCCCACAAGCAAGGGATTTGGTAAAGAAGGTTCTTGAAGAGGCACACCATTCCAAGTTAACCATATACCCAGGTCGGGACAAGATGTATAAAGACGTAAAAAGGGTTTTCTTTTGGAATGGCATGAAGAGTGATGTAGCTGAGTTCGTCGCTAAGTGTTTGATATGCCAGCAAGTCAAGGTAAAGAAAAAGAAGCCTGGTGGTTTGCTTCATCCTCTAGAGGTACCACAGTGGAAATGGGATAGCATTTCAATGGACTTTATTGATGGGATACCTAGGTCAAGAAGGGCAATAACAGTATTTGGGTAATAGTGAACAGACTCACAAAAAGCGCTCACTTTATACCCGCTAAAAGTAGAAGGACTGCCTCATCTTTAGCATCCATTTATCTTAAAGAGATAGTTCGACTCCATGGGATACCCTCCAGCATTGTGAGCGACTGAGATCCTATTTTTACGAGTGAGTTTTGGAAGAGCTTGCAAGAGGCTGTAGGCACACAGCTATGCTTAAGCATGACCTATCACTCCCAAACCGATGGTCAAATGGAAAGGTGAATAGAATACTAGAAGACCTCTTGAGATTTTTCATTCTTGACTTTGGAGGAACATACGAAGATCATCTTCCTTTGGTGGAGTTTGCCTACAACAATAGCTACCAAGCCACCATAGGCATGGCACCCTTCGAAGCTTTATATGGAAGACCATGCCGATTACCAACTTGTTGGTGGGAGTCTACAAACAAGCTCATACTTGGACCAGATAGGATTAGAGAAACTTCAGAGAAAGTGGACTTGATATGAAGAAGAATGAATACTGCCCAAGATAGAAAGAAGTCCTACGCAGATAAAAGAAGGACCGACCTTGAGTTTGAGGTTGGAGACAGGGTTTTCCTTAAAGTATCTCCTTTGAGGAACGTCGTTCGCTTCGGTTCCGCAGGAAAGTTGGCACCAAGATTTTTTGGGCCGTTTCCTAACATTGAAAAGATTGGGAAGATGGCTTACAGAGTAGAGCTACCCAAAAGATTGGCTGGAGTTCATAATGTCTTTCACGTTTCTCACCTAAGGAAGTGCTTACATGAGTCTACGGAAGTGGTGGAACCAAGCATATTAGAGGAAGTAGAAGTATAACGAGAGGCGACTATGAGAAGAGTTCCAACTCGTATCTTGGGTACAGAAGTCAAAAAGCTACGCAACCGCGAAGTTAAACTTGTTAAAGTTCAATGGAGTGACACTGAGGAAGATGTGACTTGGGAGACTGAGGCCAAGATACGCGCAGCCTACCCTTTTCTTTTTGAGGGTACATCTTTGATCTCTTTTTCCTTAAGTTTGTTCATGCTCGTATCTATCTTTTTAGTATTTTTCCTCAGTGTTATTCTCGATCCTTAGGTAGAAACCAATGGATGTAAACATGCATTTGAAACATGTTATGATTGATGGCTGCAAGTGATTGCTCGTGGATGCATATACACACACATTAGGTGTTAGAGCGGCTCAGTCACTTTCATATTGCATTTGCATATATGTACTTGTATATGATTGAAACTTGATGTGTTATCATGTGGATGTTGCATTTGTATGAATGATTGTGCACTCATGTAGAAAGTATGATTAGGGATGATTGCGTACATGATGGACTCATGGCATTGACATGACTTGCATTAAGGAGGTCAACTGAATCAGTGGACCGCCTGATTTTGCATTAGATAAGGACATGTACACACACTATGAATATAATCATGAAGCATTAGAAGTATTTCTAAGGACAATGGACGCCTGTGTTTGATGGATGAGTAGATGGACGATTGGATGCTAGGATATACGTTCTCCTTGACTCGAAGATTTCGGGGACGAAATCCTTTAAGGAGGGGAGAATGTAATACTTTGTATTTTCTGTGAACATTAAAGTAATGAATTAAAGAATAATTAATTACAAACGTGAGAATTAAGGGAAACGGGTTATGCCATTGCGTTCGTCTTGGAATTCTGCTTGAGATAGAGTTTGAGTTTGCGTAAATTGGATTCTGTATGAAGGAGTTATGACCTTCAGAAGATTCAAGAATTTAAATAAACAGTTTAGAATAAAGTTCAGAAAATTCAAAATTCAAAATCAGAAGCAGAAGTGGGTTGGACGGGAATTTTCCTGCCCAAGGCCAGGTCGACCAGGGGTTTGACCTCCCCCCATACAGATCGACCAGGAGGACGAACTCCCCCTCGGGTCAGATCTGAAATCTGACGTGTTTCTTTGTGTGACGAATTGCTGTGTCATTAGGGCTTGTGTGGCAAGTTCTGGTTGGTTCTCTTAGATTTGAATGGCTTTGATTTACCCTGGGTTGATCTGACGGCTCCTATTAAATCAAACTTCTATATAGGCAACCTAAATCTAAACCCTAAGCCACACATATAATATTCCTAAGACCGTCATGCTGTCAACACTCAACCTAGAGTACCCGCCATTCTCATTCAACTAAGAGAATTCAACGTCTACAACAAGGGAGAGCTATTCAACTTCAGAATACAGATCCTAAAACACAAGAATAGTCACCTTTTTGTAAGTCCAGTTATCATTTAGACCTAAATGATATTAGAATCGTGACTAAATAAATGGATGTAGAACATCGCCTAATGTAAATCTATGCCTATCCTTTTTGTTAAAACTGAATTGATTGAGACTATGATTCTTAGCATGTTAAGTTGTGATCATGTTGTATGTAATTTGATGATAAATGTTAAATGCTTGGCAATGAATCCATATGTGGTATAATTTGGCAATGACATATATGTTGTGTAATTTAGCGATGACATATTATGTTGTATATTTTGGCGATGACATAAATTGGTGATGACATATTATAATTTGGCGATGGAATATCGAATTATGTAATTTGGCAATGACATACCATATTGTATAATTTGGCGATGGCATATCATATTGTGCAATTTGGCGATGACATACCATATTGTATAATTTGGCGATGACATTTCAAGTTGTATGATTTGGTAATGACACCTATTGTTGTATGACAATTTGGGAATTTTGCTATGTTTATGCAAGATCAACCATGTCCACATATATAACCAAAACTACATGCTAATATGATTAGGTTCATGTTAAATTTGATCCAACTAGTTTGCAAGTTCGCAATTACCTGCCTAATTTTAAGTTTATGTAGTTCTATGTAAAACCCCTATTTCATGATTCATGTTGAGTAGATCTAAATTTGCAAGTTCATAACTAAATGTATATTGTTCTATGCCATATTCATATGACACATGTGTAGCTAGATCCATATTTTTATGATGTTGGAATTATTACATGTTCCTCTTTTTCCCCTTTTGTGTATAAGTTAGGCTAAGTATCAAGCCTAACATTTTATGTGATTTATGTGAACGTTTAACGGGGTAATGTTGGGGAAAAACATGAAATTACATATAATTGGCATATTTGGCTCATGAACATGTAAATGTTTTATGGCATAAAGTGGTATAAATTTTTATACCTAAAATTATGAACTTTATTTAAAAGGGAAAGTGGGGCTTGACTTGAATGACAATAATTTACATACAAACATAAAGAGGTAAATATGTAAATTTAGAAAAGACAAATATGCCTAACTCGAGGTTAGATTGAGTTACGGTGTAAGACTGCCCGGAACCGCCCGGCACATCCAGCAATCATAACAATATATGTCTAATGTTGGAGGTTAGTGCATCGAGCCCAAAAGAACCCGAGGTTAGACTTAGTTGCGGTGCAAAACTGCCCGGACCCGACCGGCACTTCCCGTGATCGCAACAATGCCTGTCTAATGTGAGTGGTTGGTGCTTTAATGAATGAATTAAAGCTAAGTCAGGAATGGTAGGATTAAATTAATTAAGGCAACACTTAACCAATACAACATGTTAACTAAACTGATGGGTGGGGTTAGGTTAACTTGGACACTTAACCAATTTAACTTGTTGATTAGGTAACCCTAGTAATGGGGACCCACTTCAGCAGTAACCCACATAGATGTATCATGATAGCCTGAACTAGGCGGGGTGGGGCACGATTACTGGGCTGATTATAAGCGGTCAAAACAACGGATGTTGGTGCGTTAGTGTAGGTTCCGACGAAGTATGGGCATGCACGTACTCCGGAGTGGAAAAAGCCGGCATTGGGCATCAGTATTTATACACTATGAATCTTGAATCATGTCGGGTTGCCACCATAGGATTTGATACACCCCATGGTGGGACCAGCACAAGTATCGACAATCGAGCGGGGCCGTATGACACAAGTGGTAAATGCGTGCGAGTAGGAGCGGATTGATAAAAAGGGATCACCGGGTTTGAACCCATGATGATGGTTGAAATATCTAGTAGGTGCAGAGAATATGGATATGAGTGCGATAGTATGATTAGTTTATCTTGCCTTATCCTATATTACCTTATTTCCTTGTTATTGTCTTGCGTCCAGCTTATTCAAGTCATGGTTCTCTTACCAATTTACATGTTGAATAATCACTGGACTTACCAGTGTTATGTCTGACCCATTTTCTTTCGCTCTCTTTTCTTCTGTTTCCCCCCCCCCCCCCTCTGGTACCCAGGGAGAGAATAGGTCAGCTTAATTTGGACCGTTCATCTTTCCAAGCTTGAGGACTCTGTGATGTATAGCTTGGAACTTCTTATCTTTGGTTATGGTTTTGGATACACTACTACTTGGGGATTTATGCAGTTTTATGTTGTTTTATGCTTCTTTATGTTATAATCAAGACAGAGATTCTGATGTAATGATTTGGAAGTTGTTTTGAGACAGTTTGCTGTAATGTTTTTGTTATGAACCACGAATGAAACAAATTTAGCTTTCCGCTGCTTATGTATGTCTGTCTTAATTATCTCTGTCTTTTACCTATAACGCTCCAACAAAATTAAGGCATTCCCTTTGTGAGTGACCTTAACGGAGGTGGGGTGTTTCACAACAACAGTTTCCGCCTCAGCTCTCTCTTTCACCAATGAAGTACCTACAACGGAAGATATAAATCATGGTCGAATAAGTAAACTTGGAACTTAAAAGAAATGCATAGGCTTGCCTCCAACATCGGACCATGTCGGCTGCTCCCCCACGAGCCTAGATGGCTCAGGGGGAGGGATGTATGTCGAACCTATCTCCACGATAGCGGGAGGGAAATAAAGGGATGCCTTAGCCTGACTACTGCCAACTTATCTTTTGGGGACCGACTTCCCCTTCACTCTGCAGCATATAACCTCTACCGCCCTCTTTTCTTGGCTTTTTCCCTCAACCAACATTGCTCTCTCATCATCATTCAGAAATCGAGTCATCAAAGCTTCTTCATCCACCGGTTGCCCTTTTGCTGCATCTTTCTCTTCTTTTAAGATAATTTTCCATGTATCGGTTAACACCGTGGAGCATCTCGGTAACAATACAAGTTCCTGTAACGAAGGACCCTTGCAAAGAATGTAAGAGCTTGACTACCACGTGCCTTGTTTATTTCAAATATCTCCCGCGCATGCTCAGCTTTGATGGTTTGGACGTCAATGTCGTGTTGAAGCTTCAGAATGTTAGTTGACTCGATCGCCGCAGCAGCATTCTCCTTGGCTTGTTTTTTGGCTAACTCATATGAATCCAGAAGAGCATTGAGCTTTTTCACCTCAAGGTCTACCCGACCTTTTCCACCCTTCAGAATTTCAACTTCGCCTTCAAAGAATCACACTCCTGACCCTTAAGCTGGGAACGAGCATTCAGATCCTCGACGGCCTTTTCATATTTTCTTTAGTGGCCACCGCCTGCAACTCGTAGTCGGTAATTTTCTTCTCGAGGAGCCCGAAGGTTCTCTTGTCACAAGCTATAACCCTCTTCAAACCAACAATCTCGGTCAGCTTGTCATTCAGTACCCCACTTACTTGCTTGGCGTGCTCATACATCACGTCATACTGGCAAAGAGCATGGTGAAGATTTTTTGAATTCGTCATTAGAAGCTATGTGAAAGTGGTTGCAACTTATGGAAGGTTCAACTCCAGTAAAAATGAGATCAGGAAAATCTTGCTCTAGCTCTCTATCATGATCGGTGGAGGAAGGGTCGATCAGAAGCCTGAGGCGACTTAGGATGGCCCGAGAATGTTTAGCTTTATAACCACCCTTAGTGGTCTTATCTTGAGGGCAGGGGGAAAACCAAAGCTCGGGGGACTTATGCACTTTTTCCTTCTTGGACTTGCTTTGTTACTCCCCTTTCTCCTCCGTTGCCCACTTGTACTTTCCCACACTTATTTTCCTCTGCTCATCTTACTCTCGTTTCTTATCTTCTTTTTCTTTTTCTTTCTCTTTTTCTTTTCTTTGCCTTTCTTTCCCTTCTAGTTCTGTCATCTCCATCCTCACCTCCTTGCCTAACTTATGGCAAGGCGGGCTCGACTGGCCCGACCTCCGTCGAGATGGAAGCAAAAAGATTGCTATAAAACACGTCGACTGTTTCCTCTGAGAAAAGAGAAGAAACCATAATGAATGTACTCAATATTCAATTTACACAAGGAAAAGTGGTACTGTGATGTGCAATGCTAATGATGCGTAACACATTATTTAGGTCAACCCTAGACTGAGTTTAGGCTCGTACCTTCGAAACCTTTCGGTCCTACCGGAGAAGACATCCCCTCGGACTGGTTAGCAAAGAATTGGTTCGGATCTAAGCTCTATGGAGAAAGGATGGTCTTAGGCAACTTCAGCTTCTTTAGGCCATGGGGAAGGGATGTGGCATGTTCTTCCTGCGAGCCATGAACCGAAGAAGAATCTTTCTCAAACTCGGATTTTCTCGAGCAATGCTCAACAGGGTCTTCCTTCGATAACTCCTCTTGTACTTTCTTTGGAGTTTCCATGGCAGAACCCTTCTGCCTTTTTTGACGCTCGGCCTCTCGAGTCTGTTTTCTGAAAGTAGGCCTTTTTTCCAATGAGCTTCTTTTTTCCCCCAGGCAAAGAATGGACAGAAGATTCCTGACCAAATTAGTCGCATGTGTACTACCTGATTTTCTTTTGGTTGAGGGCATCTCACTCTGACTCGGTGTTGTCGATCCAAACCCCTCTTTCTGAGACCCGATTGTTCTGCCCTCGTCCAGAAGAGCTTACTAGTGTAGATGGTCATCGGACAAACATTTCCAAAACATCCGCCGCCTAGACTTCAACTTAACCAGCTTTATGAAGCGTTCCTCAAACACTTTCTCGATATGCCTTGTTGGCTCACCCTCTATAAAAGAAATGGTCCGTATAAAGAACTATATTACGAATATATCATGCAGCAAAGAAACTTACTGCATTTGAGCCAATATCGAGCACATCTGGCTGCTATTTTAACTAAAACTATTCCCGCTTTTGGTCACCCACTTTGCTCGGGATCTTTTCAAAAATATTCCAACCTTGGGCAGCCTCGAATTAAAGAAGGGAAGGGGATTGCTTCTCGTTGTGCTTGAAATAAAAAAAGAAGGTCAAGTCATCAAATGTCGGAGGGTGACCCAGGTACCTCATGTACAGGTAATAGAGAGATAACAAGTTGCTATATGCAATAGGATGGAACTGCGTTGGGGCCAGGTTCATCCATAATAAGAAGTTGACGATAAATGGAGGAAAAGGGGGATAGCTCCAACGTTACATATGGGAAGAGATATTGCCATGTACCCATTTGGGGGAGTCTGAGGTCGATCAGTTTCTTAGGGAAGAAGGATGTCTCCCCAAGGAATATTATGATTAGTAGACAGGTTTTGTAGTCGTTTGAGAGTTATTTCAGACCCTTTGGCATCTGGGGGGTTTCTCAGAATTTCTGCCCCTGGAAGCATGTCGGGTGCTATCAGTACAGATGTTGCTTCACTTGGCTCGACCATAACTTTAGGAGGAGGCAGTAAATTCGTTGATTGATCTTGGGAGTTATTATCAACATAAGACTTAGAGCTAGATGAATACTCTGAGGTGTAGTCTACTCTGATAGAAAGGGGTAATTCTTTACCCGACCCATACTTATGCGTGCTTCTGTCTTGACCATTGTCGATTAAAGATGTTATCGAGCTAAAATTGGAAATTGATTCAAAAGTGATTAGTTCTACTGTACAATAAACGAAAAACCACAAAATCATTTTTGTTCTCACATGGCAGACTGTACAAAGATCGCTATCTTTATCACCGCCCTCTCAAACACTACCGCGTGTCCAAGGTTTTAACAACACCCTGATACACAAGACACTTTGAAAAGGCATGAAACATCTCCACCTCCATGCCATTTTGGATTAGAAAATCTAACACCATCGGGTTTTATTGCTATGGTATCAGAACCACCACCGACAGTCGTATCGCCACGTACTCCTGCTATCCAATGCTGGTCATCCCAATTATAGATTGCGTGGAGGCCAAATTATGACAAGAAGGTGGAGAAAATAGAGATTGTACACGAGAATTACGTCAAAGTGTTTTGAAATAGATGAAGAATCGATTATTACCTGAAAAAGATGATCTTGGTTGAAGACTGTAACCTTTTTTTCTTCTTCTTCTGAAATAGTAAATCGGTCTTTGCAGTAAAAAGGTGAAAAGAAAAAATTAAAGAGGGTTATCCCTTTATAATATAAGGGGGTGACTATTCATATTCGATTGACATCACCATTTGATTTGACTCGGCTGACATGTAAAGCCACTATCGAGCCAAGGTCAGCCGAAAAGACATATGAAAGTGAGGCGTCATAATTACCAGAGCCAGTTTAGGTTTCCAAGGTGTCTAGTAGAGCAATCTCGATTTACGAAGCTCATGAATGGACAGCTCAAACTGACCTTTGGGAAATTTAATGATTGATACAGAAAAGTTATTTAGAGCCTTATTTACAAAGTATGCCCCATCTCCAACGCAACAAACTTTGGTGGGCAAAGTGTTGATGGGTCTTTTGGCTAGCCTATCAAGGCTCGACAAATGCCATGAGCCCATGCCTCGGATACCTGAAGTAGATAGCTGAAGCCAAGAAGTGGGCCGATCGATGTGGCCTATCACCTAAGTTCGTCACTGACGTCATACGCGGTCCAATTGAAGCACGCTGTGATCAAACCAACTGAGCCAGGTCACACCTACTTACGAACCTAATGTCCGCCCGAAGAATAGCTCACGCCCAGCCTTTGCCGTTCCAAGCCATGTGAATCATCAGATCGATTACCACCTATCACCAGTAATTCAAGGAGTGCCAATTCCATAGGAGGAGAACACTTCTTCAGGCTTAAATATTATTTCGGATCATACAACGCATGTCCAAGCCAGCTCAAGCACTGTATCACCTATAAATACCCCTTTTGGACTCAGAAGAGAGGACTTATGGAAGTTTGAGTAATATAGATTTCAAATCTTTGTTAATATCTTGTTGTACTATCGTTGTAACTATTCCGTCTGATAGTCTAATGAATACATAAGAGATTATAAAGTGGACGTAGGCTCTTTAACGCTGAACCACTATAAATGTGTGTGTGATTTCCTCTGTTTTCAGTTTTATCTTTGGTCATCTTCATTTATTCTTCACATAACCCTTTCTTTGGGTCTTGTGCCAATTTTTGGTGTCAGCAAGGACAAAAAGATCCAACGATAGAGACTCTGTATCTCTCAATGTATGTATAATTTTGTATCCAAATAGTTGGTCATACACACACACACACACACACACACACACACATATATATATATATATATATATATATATATATACACACACATATACATATGTATATTTATATATGAGGTGGAGCCTTGGCGCAACAGTATGTTCACTTGGGAGGTTCGAATCCGAAAATGGCATTTTGCAGTGTGAGAGAAAGACAGCGTACTATCGACCACCCTGGAGCCAACTATCGTTCGGGAAGCTTATGCACTGATTTCGACCTTTATATATACATATATATACATATATGTATATATATATATATTAAATAATAGTAAAGAAGAACCTTTTAAAGCTCTCCCCTTACTTCGAGGAGCTCTCTTCTCCTTAATTCTTTATGGATATTTTGTTTTTAAAATAGTTTATCGATTTGCACTTATTTACTATTTCTTTCACAATATTTTACTTCTTTCATTTTACGTTTAATATGCACGTTTCAAAGTTTTTGCAATATCAGTTAGCTCCTAAAATTTCATATGTAAGTCCGCGTATTTAAATTAGTTAAAAAAACCCAAAAATTTAAGTAATTTAAGTAAATTTAAGTAACTAACACTTCTTTAAGTGGTAAAAACGACAAAATTTGTTTTTTGGCTCCAAAGTTGCCTACATTTCAAATTTTTTTATTATCATTTAAATCTATCTCAATTCTTTTCTAACATTTCACATTTTGTACCATATTTTACAATTAATTACATAATATCAAAACTATTTAAATAAATTTAGCAAAATATAGTTCATTGACATATTCATGGTAATAAAAATGAAAAAAATCAAATTTATAAACACGTCACGGCATAACATATATTATACACATAAATAACTATCACAAGTTCAAATTTAAACTTATTTACGTTAGTATATTTGTCATGTATTGCATTGTAATATTAATGTCAAATACCTACATTTTAAAATTTATGTAGTTATTTACGAAGTACTACACTAACATTGTAGTTTAAGTCAATAGGTCTAAATTAATCAAATGATTTTGAATTTAATAAATGAACTTAGTCAATAAATCATTGTTAGTTCATCTAGTTAACGCTAAGTGTGATGTTTTAAAATGTACACCATGTTCATATTAACCAAAATGGCAAAATCGTTTTTTTTTCTTCTAAATATAAAATCTAATGAGTAATACGGTCTAAATAGTATATGTAAACAATAATAAAAAACTTAATATATTATACATATATCTCAATAAATTTATGCTAAATTGAAGAAAATAACTTCTGCTTTAAATATTTGCATTTTAAACATTTCTACAATTTTTTGCTAAGTTGCCTCAATTTTTTCGTGATATTTTATATTTCAATCCATATGTCTAAACTACTAATGAATCTTGAATTCTAATTATTTAAATAATCTTTGATAGAATTTAAACAATCCATATGCCTGAACTAATCATGAATCTTAAATTTTAATTATGTAAATAATATAAGATAGTATTTAATTAGTTCATTTTTTTAATAGGTCTTAAAAATATATGGTAATTTTACGATGTATATCCATATTAAAAAAGATGTAAAATGTAAAATTTTCCTGGTTGCAACAAGGCAACACAAACTCTAAGTTCTTTTATCCGAAGATGACTTCGCGGCAGTTTCGTAACAATATAAGAGGCTTCATTAACTCTGGCGGTGAACTTCTGCACAATGATTCTGATATTGTAGTGGAAGCAATCAATTATTATTCCTCGCTGTTTAATGGTGAATCGAATGTGAATTTCCCACATTCCAGTCCTTCAACACCATAAACCATTCTGGAAAGGCCTTCTTGCTCCATGACATTTCTCTCGACGAAGTCAAAAAGGCTGTCTTCTCCATACACGATGAGTCAAGCCCCGGCCAGATGGAATGAACTCCAAAATTTTCAAATTGCATTGGGACGTCTTGAAGTTTAATCTGTTATGAGCAATGAAGGATATTTTTCGAGCAGGAAAGCTTCCAAAAGGTTACAACCACACGTTTATTACTCTAATTCTGAAGAACGATAACCCCTCTAACATAACCCATTATAGACCCATTTCCTGTTGTAATGTGTATTACAAAATATTCTCAAAAAATTTATGCAATCGTTTGAAGCCATTCCTTGCTCACTTAATTTCTGAAAATCAGTGTGTCTTTATTCAAGGGAGGTATGTTGGTGATAACATTTTGCTAGCACATGAACTGCTTTGGGATTTTAAGAAAAGCGAGGTATCTAAATTTTACATTAAGATAGACTTGAGGAAAGCATACGACATGGTCAATATGGAATTCATCTGCTTTTTAATGTCCCAAATGGGGTTTCCACTGCATTTTGTGAATGTAATATACGAGTGTATATCTTCCCCTAGTTTTTCAATTCTCTTTCAGGGTATTCTAAAGGGTAATATTTCCTCGAACCATGGGCTGCGATAGGGAGATCCGCTATCCCCTTACTTTTTTATAATCGTTATGCAGTACTTGATATAATTATTAGAACAGGTTATTTCTTCATGAATGTTTCACCTTGTTATCACATTTGAACCTATTATTTCCCATCTACTGTACGCTAATGACTTAATGGTGTTTAGAAAATCTTCTACATCTAATGCCAATACACTTAAAAAAAATTCAACAAACTCAGCACATATGTAGGTCTCACTATAAATGACACCAAATCCAAGATCTTTTCTAGCTCAGCCAAAAGAAATGCTCAATCAGTTGCTGGCAATCTAAATTATGACGTTAGTCAACTACCTATCAAGTATTTGGGTGTGTCCCTCTCGAGTAATTACCTACATTATTCAGAATCTAATGAATTGATCCATCGAATTTAGCGTAAGACAGACGGATGTCAAGTTATGTTTTTGAGCTTAGCCAGAAGAGGTGAACTAATTCATACTGTGATCACGCCTACTATTCTTTATTGATTGTTCGTGTATTAGATTCCAAAATATACTCTCGATAAACTACAAACTATATGTGCAGACTTTTTTTGGGGTGAATCTACTCATAAAGTATCTTAGAGACAGCTTTGCAAACCAAAATATGAAGGAGGTGTTGGCCTTAAATTGTTGTCTAACCTAAAAAAAGCCGCATGTATTAAATTGCTCTAGAATTTTTTTTCTGTAAGGATAATCTGTGAAGTAAATGGATGAGACAAGATATTGTCACAACAAAAAATTCTGGGCCATGCACATTGAAAACAGTGCATCTACTACATGGAAATCTATGCTCCAGCTGAGAACAAATAGCAAACAACTATTGAATAAAATCATTGCAGATTGTAATGGTGCCTCATTCTGGTTTGAACCTTGGCTTAATTGTAAGTGTTTGGTAGATCTTATTGGCTTGAACATATTTCAACTGATTGGTAATTCAATAGACAAAGTTAGCTTGATTCTTCGTGATTCTGTGTCGGACCTCTCCTTTCGTCCATGAACTCGAGAGGTAGTAGCGGAATTTCAAACAATTCAGTCTTCCCAAACAGACATCAAGATATGTACGAGTGGTGTGATGTGGGTTCTTTCTCCTTCAGTGCTGCTTGGAATAAAGTGAGAGAAAAGGGTGCCTACAAACCAATTTACAGTGTTATTTGGCATTCAAAAAATAGTAGAAGAATGGGTTTGGTGTCCTACCTTGCGACTTTAGATAGACTGAGCACCAAAAGTAGACTACATCGGTTTGACATTTTTTCAAATACGTCATGCTCCTTATGCGATAGACATGAAAAGACTTCACAACACCTTTTCTTCACTTGTGACTATTTGGCGTTCATATGGGGATCTCTTAAATTGAAGTTGAACCTCCACCCAGATGTTCTTCCTACATTAAACGATGAGGCAGAGCAATTACTTTCAACTTTCAAATCGAAGGACCAAATCCAGGATATTGTGTTTTCAACTTTCACAACCACCATTTATTTCATCTAGCAAGAGCGTAATGCTCAGGTTTTCTCAAATTGCAGGATGCATTGTTCGAAGAAACTTACTATCATTGAGAAGGAGATTGGTTATATTGTTCGTGGTAATGGTAGCAAGACTGTCAGAATGTAAACCTGATGATGTTACGAAGATGGCGAGTGGAGCTACTCGATTCAGGTTAGTGGGCTATCGGAGAAGATGGTGATTTGAATTGGAGATAACAGTGGCTTTTGGACCGAAGTTTCTACCTGTATTTTCTCTATTTTATTTTGATTGGTTCATGTACAAGTGGTTTCATGTTATCCTATGTATTGTTAATACGTTCAACTTATATGTACTCTTTTCCCTTGTAAGTACCTAGTAGGGGGATTGCAAGGTTTTGACGAGGCATATAAGGAAAGCATATGATTGGTCTATTAATAAAGCGTACCAATTTTATATAAAAAAAATATGGTTTTCCATGCAACTACAAAGATGTGTAAATCACATAACATGATCTATGTATCCGAAAATAATGACAAAGTTAATTTTTAAATTAGCTATGACTCATTTATTTAAAGAATTTACCATATATTATATCATAAAATTCTTCTTGAACATCAATAACTTCACAACATTTTTTTTTTGCAATTTTTTTTATATATCTTCATGTTATGCTATACATTCGTAATTTTATATTTAACTTATTTAAAAAAATCTATTAGATAATATTGTTAAATTATCGAATAAATTACTGACATGCATCAATTTTAATATGTATATCTATATTAACAAAATAACTGAAAAAATTCTCAAACTATAGAACATAAATTACTAACAATGAATAATAATAATAATAATAATATATTTATCTATTAAATAATAGTTAATCAGAAACTTTTAAAGCTCTCTCCTTAATTGTAGGAGTTTTCTCTCTTCTCCTTCATTCTCTTCGTTTTCTCCAGATATTTTATTTTTTAATTAGTTTATCACTTTACACTTATTTTCTATTTCTCTTACATTATTTTACATCTTCTATTATTTTACATTTTGATTTGAACATTTTAAAGTTTACATAATTATTTATTAATAATTAGCTTCTAACGTTTTATAGTTAAGCCTGATATTTAAATTAATTACAAAACCTAAATTTAAGTAATTTAAATAAATTTAATTGACTTATTAAAAATGATAAAATTATGTTCTTTAACTCCTTATACCTACACTTTGAATTTTTTATCATTATTTAAGTTTCTCATAATTTTTTCAAATATTTTACATCTAGTGCCATATTTTATACCTAATACCATATTTTACAATTAATTACACAATATTAGAACTATTTAAATTATTTTTGCAAACTATTATTCATTGATTCGCCTAATAAATCACATCAAGATTAACCATATTCATTTTAACAAATAATTCAAATATATAAACATGTCAATTACATAACATAAATTGTAACCATAAGTCCAAAGTTTAACTCATTTCATCAATATATTTATCGTGTATTATATTGTAATATTAATGTCAAACGTCTACATTTTTAATTTTTATTTGGTTATTTACGAAACACTGCACCATATCACTTAACATTGTACATTTAATTCGATATATTTAAATTAATTATGTGATTTGGATTTAACAAATGAATTCAATTAATAAATTGTTGTTACCATCTAGTTAACACTAAGTGTGATGTTTTAAAAGTATACCATGTTCATATCAATAATAATGGCAAAATTAGTTTTTCTTCCAAATATAAAGTTAAATAAGTCACATAGTTTAAATAATATATATAAATAGGAATATGAGATTTAATATATTATACACTTATCTCAATAAATTTATCGTAAATTGAAGAAAACAATTTCTGCTTCAAATACCTGTATTTTAAAATTTGTACAATTATTTGTCGAACCTTCTCAGTTCTTTCGTGATATTTTATATTTCAATCCATATATTTAAACTTCTCATGAAATATTAAATTATGTTTAATTTAAATAATTTTAGTGAGTGTTTAGTTCATTTTTCTAACAGCTCTTAAAAATACATCAATTTTGCTATATATATCCATATTAAAAAAAAAGTAGTTTTCCATGCAACTATAAAAATGTTTAAATCTTATAACATACCTTTGCATATCGACAATAATGACAAAGTTAATTTGTAAATTAGTTATGGTTCATTTAGATTCATAATTTACCATATATTATATCATAAAATTCTCTTTGAACATCAGTAATTCCACAACAGATTTATACATTTTTTTTGATTTTCTTCTAATTCTTCCTGTTACGTTATACTGTTATGCTAACTTCGTAATTTTACATTTAACTTATTTCAGTAAATTCTATTAAATAATATTTTCTAATTCATCGAATAAATTACTAACATGCATCAATTTCAACATGTACATTTATATTAAAAAAAGATTAAAAAAATCTCAAATACGCATACATACATATTAGAATTTATTGAAATATTTTTAATAAACCATACGAATAATTTTACAGGTAAGCTATAGAACATAAAATACACACAAATCATATTAATAATTTTAATTAATACTTTATGTATTTCAAATCAAAATTTATCATATATTTCACAACAAAATTCTCATTTTAACATTAAATAGTATATGTTATTTTAATAATATTGCTGTGTGCAATGCACGAGTTACACACTAGTTAAATAATAGTAAAACTGAACCTTTTAAAGCACCCCCCTTACTTTTAGGAGTTATCTCTCTTCTCCTTAATTGTCTATGGATATTTTATTTTCAAATTAGTTTATCGATTTACACTTATTTACTATTTCTTTCACAATATTTTGCTTCTTATTTCATTTTACATTTAATATGCACATTTCAAAGTTTTCACAATTATTTATTATCAGTTAGCTCCTAATAATTTATATGTAAGTCCATATATTTAAATTAGTTTAAAAAACCCAAAAAATTAAGTAATATAAGTAAATTTAAGTTACTAATATTTCTATAAATGCTAAAAATGACAAAATTTGTTTTTTGGCTCCAAATTTGCCTACACTTCAAATTTTCTATTATCGTTTAAATCTATCTCAATTATTTTCTAACATTTCGCATTTAGTACCATATTTTACAATTGATTACACAGTATCAAAACTATTTAAATAACTTTAGCAAACTATAGTTCATTGGCATATTCATGGTAATAAAAATGAAAAAAATCAAATTTATAAACACGGCATAACATAAATTATACACAAAAATAACTATCACAATGTCAAAGTTAAACTTATTTACATTAGTATATTTGTCGTGTACTGTGTTGTAATATTAATGTCAAATGCCTACATTTTAAAATTTATGTAGTTATTTACGAAGCACTACACGATATTACTAAAAATTGTACGTTTAAGTCAATATGTTTAAATTAATTAAATGATTCTGAATTTAATAAATGAACTTAGTCAATAAATCATTGTTAGTTCATCTAATCAACGCTAAGTGTGATGTTTTAAAATGCACACCATATTCATATCAACAAAAATGGAAAAATCGGTATTTTCTTCCAAAGTTAAAATTTAATAAGTCACTCGGTTTAAAAAATATATGTAAACAATAATAAAAAAACTTAATAGATTATACATTTATCTCAATAAATTTATGCTAAATTGAAGAAAACTATTTTTGCTTTAAATATTTGCATTTCAAACATTTCTACAATTATTTGCTAAACCACCTCAATTGTTTCGTGATATTTTATATTTCAATCCATATGTCTAAATTACTCATGAATCTTGAATTCTAATTATTTAAATAATATTTGATAGTATTTAAAACATCCATATGTCTAAACTACTCATGAATCTTAAATTTTAATTATGTAAATAATCTTAGATAGTATTTAATTAGTTCATTTTTACTAATAGCTCTTAAAAATATGTGTTAATTTTACAATGTATATCCAAATTAAAAAAAGATGGTTTTCCATGCAACTGTAAAGATGTATATATCACATAACATGAACTACTATGTATATGAAGATAATGACAAAGAGAATTTGTAAATTAGCTATGACTCATTTATATAAAGAATTTACCAAATATTGTATCATAAAATTCTTCTTGAACATCAAAAACTTCACAATTTTTTTTTGGATTTTCGCAAATTTATTTTTATTTCTTCATATTATGGTATAAATTCATAATTTTATATTCAACTTATTTAAACAAATTCTATTAGATAATATTGTTAACTTATCGAATAAATTATTGACATATATTAATTTTAACATGTACATCTATATTAACAAGAATAACTGGAAAAAATCTCAAAGCTATATAACGTAAATTACATACAAAAAATAATAATAATAATTTATCTATTAAATAATAATAAAGCAGAACTTTTTAAAGCTCCCCCTTACTTCTAGGAGTTTTCTCTTTTCTCCTTAATTCCCTACGAATATTTTATTTTTAAATTAGTTTATCGATTTACACTTATTTACTATTTCTTTCACAATATTTTACTTCTTCTTTCATTTTACATTTAATGTGCACATTTCAAAGTTTTCGCAATTATTTATTACCAGTTAGCTCCTAATATTTTATATGTAAGTCCACATATTTAAATTAGTTAAAAACCCAAAAATTTAAGTAATTTAAGTAAATTTAAGTTACTAATATTTCTTTAAATGCTAAAGACGACAAAATTTGTTTTTTGGCTCCAAATTTACCTACACTTCAAATTTTCTATTATCATTTAAATCTATCTCAATTCTTTTTTAACATTTCACATTTAGTACCATATTTTACAATTAATTACATAATATCAAAACTATTTAAATAACTTTAGCAAACTATAGTTCATTGGCACATTCATGGTAATAAAAATGAAAAAATCAAATTTATAAACACATCATGGCATAACATAAATTATACACATAAATAACTATCACAAATTCAAAGTTAAACTTATTTACATCAATATATTTGTTGTGTATTGCATTGTAATATTAATGTCAAATGCCTACATTTTAAAATTGATTTAATTATTTACGAAGCATTAGACAATATTACTGAACATTGTACGTTTGAGTCAATATGTTTAAATTAAATAAATGGTCTTGAATTTAATAAATGAACTTAGTCAATAAATCATTTTTAGTTCATCTAATTAACGCAAAGTGTGATGTTTTAAAATGTACACCATGTTCATATTAACAAAAAGTGAATTGCTAGCATCAGTCGCTCCAGTATACAGTCGCGCAATACTCGCTTAACTGATTAGTTAGTCATATTTTTTTATTTTTAAATTTAATTAAAGTGGATCCCACTATAACCTAT